>VXBQ01010227.1:241150-264145 GCA_013400175.1 Phainopepla nitens
GCCCCTCGCAGCGCTGGGACCCCCTCCTCAGAGCCCCTCGCAGTGCTGGGACCCCCTCCTCAGAGCCCCTCACAGCGCTGGGACCCCCTCCTCAGAGCCCCTCGCAGCGCTGGGACCCGCCTTCACAGCGCCGCTGCTCTCTCACAGCCTCTCACAGCGCCGGGAGCCCCTCAGAGCTGCCACCCTCACAGCCCCAGGACCTCCTCACAGCTTCCCCTCACAGACCCTCACTCACCCGCCCCTCACCCTCGCACGGCGCTGGGATCCCCTCATAGCTGCCCCCCTCACATCGCTGGGAGCCCCTCTCACAGCACTGCACCCCACCCACCGGTGTCTCCCCAGTCCAGGCTGGAAATGCCCAAAGTAGGTGCTGAAACTCCCAAAACAACTTCTCCTCACGTTTGGATCAGGCTGAGAGGGAAGGAAAGAGATGATGCTGTGGGGAACATGGCCTCCTGCGTGACAAGAGGCTCATGCCACCCACAGCAGATCAGGCTGCTGCTGGGCCATGCCCAGCCCAAACCAGACAGCAACGAGATTTTATCTGCCCCCTTGTGCCAACGCCACTACAGGCCCTCCCCAAAGCTGAAATACAAAAGTAGTTTTCTAAACTTCACTGAGAGGACAGGAGGCTCCTGAAGACCTCCTTTTTGAAGACCCCAGCAATACAACCACTCTTGCCAGAGGAGATGGGACTGAATTTCATCCCAAACAACCTGGCTGGTAAGGCTACTCAGGTAAGGTCATGGAGGCTACTAAGGTGCACTCAGCTAACTGGCTGTAAAAAAAAAAATGCATTTGGAGTTTAAATATGAATAATAATGACAGTTAAGACCTAACAGAGGGACGAAGTTGAAAATGTGCATTGATTTCTCTTCCAGCCTAATTTAAATTGCCCGGTATGGCTTTCTCACTAGCACAGGTAATATCTCTTTTTTTGTACGATATTACACTGAATAGCAACAACTTGCTTTAATCAGTCACATAAGAATTCACCATAAAGTATCCAGAGAAGGCAATAACAATATGGAAGCCTGTTCTGGCAACACTTCCCACCCCCACAGAGACAGGTGTTTCATAGGGAAACCACATCACCCAGGAGAACACTGCAGAATTACATTTTGTATAGAATGGATGCTCCATGCCCTGAGTACATAACTTTACCTGTACAAGGGAACTCCAGAAAAGAATGACGAAAAGTCTAGCAAAAGCTGTCTTTTCATTGAGCTCCTGGCTTGCCAAGGAAAATTGGAGAAGGAAGAGTTCACCACCAATTCATTTACAGCAAAATAAATATGCTAAACAAGACCAAAGATATTTTGTGTCATGTTTGAAAAAAAATTCTATTAATGGAGAGAAGTTCCAACGCCTGCACTAACCTGTGCTGCTTCAGTCCTCCAAGTGCAGACAACCCTCTCTTAAGGTGTAGGTCCATGGCAAAGACTGTCTTTACTATCCCATGGTGAGGGGAGATGTTACCTTCCTTTGGTGCAGCATTGCTGTGCGTTTTCCACTTGAGACCAATGTCATCAGGCTCCCTCTCTGACAGGCTTTTTAAGCCTTGTTCTGGAAGGCAAAGGCTCGTTAGACTGACTTGGATGCTGACAGCCTCTTTCACATTCCCTTAGGCCTACCTTGTTGGCTAGAAAAGCTTGGTCTTTTATTCCCATAATGATCCTGCTGAGCTTATGCTCCATATCACACAGACTGACTTCCTTTGAGATCAATTTTCTCAGCACCTTCCCTTGAACTATCCATTAACTACACCAGGCACAGCCTGAGGCCACCTTCACGTCCTCTGTTCACACATCCTTTCCTGTACCTCTTCTTCTCTTCCCTCTTCCCCTTCCACTTTGTGCTGGTAACAGAAACCTCATTTAGGCGCTCTTCTATTAACAAACAAGGCAGATGTACTTCAGCAGATTTCATTCCTATGATAGATAAAGGGCCAAACCTGGAGGCCAGGCTGTCATCGTGGACTGCAGTGTTGTGTTGTTCATTGTAAAAAGCACCCAAGTGTATCAGGAACAAATAAATGGAAATAAGCTCTCACCTAAATACTGCAGATATAGTCTGGGTTTATGGCTAGTATGGACATTTAGCTCTTCATATATCCTTATTTTATTACTATGATTGCTCATTACAAGTAATCAAACAGCATTAAAAATGAACAACATCTGAATGGTTATTCCACAGAATATAAACAAATCTTGAAGCTGTAGGCAATGGAAGGGTGCCATTTCATCTAGTGCAGATTTAGCTGGGGTTTTTCGCATGCAAAGAAAGGCACAATGAAGATAATTTTACAGATAACTTTTCTTGTTGATATTTACCTACATGGAGAAGATAAATGTAGGATTTACAGAAACTTTCATTTTCTTTGAGCATTATCCATCCTCTTAGCTGAAACAATAAGAGAAGAGACATCATACAGGTTGTAGGGCAAATCACTAGTAACTGTATTTCCCAGCTCCTTGACTTGGATGAAATTGTATTTGGAGTTAAAAGGGTTGAGTTACAAAAGGTGACCTCATCTCAAACCTGCTGAAGTTACTGAAATGACTTCACTGCTTCCCTGGGCTACAAATAATTGGCAGGTAGTGAAAAGTGTTTACTCTTCAGGGCAGCACCTCATCTTCTGCCTCATCCTGCAACCCACTGCTTCAGCTCCTGCTGCTTCCTGGAGCCACAAAGCAGAGCCGTGTGGGGCTGCCCTGACTCTCCCCACACGGTGAAATCACCCGCCATCAACACCTTTTGTCTAGAAATGGAGAGAGGCTGTGCAAGTCTTCTTAACCAAAAAGGCATGAAACTGCTTTGTCAAACAAAAGGGGTCCTTTTTCCTTAATTTACATTCCTAATTCAAAGATTTGAGCAACTTCTCTGCTGCCTTGCTCAAAATATGTACACATACACATACCTTGCTTTGTCCTGCATGACTGCTTTCAGATTTTAATGATGATTTTTGCCAATTATCATCAACCTCCAAATCCATTTCTGGTACCATTGAAGTCTATGGAGTTCTGATATTTTCATCAACAGGACATGGGTCATGCCCTTACATACTCTTCGCAATAACAAATTAATCTCTGCTCTAAATTTTTAGTAGCCTTTACATAATAACAATAAATTACAAGGCACTGTTCTATTCCTTTGATAATTATTTATTAAACTCATGCATTTACAAATATAAAGCAGGGTTTGAAAAAGCCCAAAATCTTCTAGTAAATAATTGTTTATATGTAAACAATGCATTTCTCATTATTCTTACCAGAAAAAAAAATTTAAGCCTCCTACTAATGAAGTGGCTAGACATATTTTACTTCTAAAATCCCAGTGGAAAAAAACTTGCAACTAGAACACAGATCAAATCTTGGGTAATTCTCCTTTGCCTTCAGAAGGATTGTCAATTCTTTGGTCACAAACTGACAGGCTGATAAGCACGGCAAGTTGTGAAATGTGTGTTGTACCAGATTGCACTGTACTCAAAACCACCCATTGCTTTGCGCCACCATATGCTAATTTTTTTTTTTGCCTACGTGATTTATCTGCATGACACTTCCTTCTCATTCCAAAGACACAGTGGATTTTCTGCAGACTGAGAAATCCCGTTAGTCAGTGAGGAACCTTTTCTCTTACAGAGAGCAAAGAAGCTCTACTTGCACTCTGTTTCCCTTCTAACCGCACGCGAAGAGATCCACGTCTGGCAGCTGCGAGAAAAGGGGAGACAACAAAGAATGTGCCTCCATAGCTTTGCATAAGTTTTGACAACTGAGCATGAAGTTGGTGGAAACTGTGAACAGCAGGCATTTGGAACACTGACAAAGCACATATTTACTGTATAATCTTAAATCAGAAATTTTAAAACACAGGGGTTTTTTTCCCTTCCAAATCTCTATTCATACTGTCTAGTTCAGGCAAAGGAGATGGTAAAACTGACAAAGAATCCCTTTCCTCCTCCTCTTTCATTCCCTTGACACGTCAAAATACTTTGGAAGAGACAATTCAGATCCACATTACCAACTTTTGAACAGCCACTGCAACTAATGATTAATAAACCTTCCTGGCCTTGGATCCTTTGGTAGACATGTTGGGGATGAATTCTCCTCTAATCCAGATCAGTAGCACAGTTTTTAGGATGATTCTTTAAAGCAATGGAACATCTTACCACCATCATTAGGTAAATTTAGATTAAGTCAGAAATAGAGTGGCTCTTGAAATTGTCAAAGCAGCCTCTGAAACATAAATTTAGATGGAGCATTTGCTGGTTTTGAGCATATAAGTTTGGTGAGAGCACTGAGGCTATAACTTCAACTTTAGATTTACATGGTTTTATACACTTAGCCAAACTGTAAATTATCTTGGAAAAGAGAAAACTCGATGCTAATTGGACTGGAATCTTACTTGGTATCTAAGGATACAGGATAAAGTTGGTCTTATCAATGTATACTTAATTTTGGCTATTGTCTCATCTTCATGTATGCTTTACTTTCCATCACTTGTGGAGACAGGCACCTTCCACAAAACAATATTGATGAAGAGAAGCATCAATTCCTGAAGTAGAGTAGTACACAGTTGCAAAGTATGTTGGAGTGGCTGAACAGAAAATTAATTTTGTTGACTTAGCACATCGGCTTAACTCCAAATATTTTGTCTCCCACTGTGTGGCTGTGCTGATAAACACTGCTGGCTGCTGATCTTCATTCTTGTGAAGCCTTGTGTCTCTGCACCTCTAGATTTAGGGATCCCCACTGAGCTTTATTACCCAGCCCCTTCTATCAGTGATATTAATGCACAGTGTGTGGCAGGCCGGAGGACATAAACCTTACAGCCCCAGAGAGCTTGCTGGTCATACTTGATACAGCAGTTAAATGACAAAACTGCATGCATGAACTGCTTTTTGTTTAAGCTTTGGAAGCCCAACCTCACCAGGCTGCAGGTACTCCAAAAAATCCCCATGAGACCCTGCCACTGTGACACCTGTGAAGAATTAACACAGAGACTAACTTGATGTCTTAGAGAAAAAGTAGCCACCCAGCCCAGTGCAGGCTCTTACTCGCCCAAACCAAGACTTTGTTGCTCAGGCTGTGCCGACATTATTTGATTTACAGTTTCTATTCCAAGTTGTACAGCTGGCATGGACATTGGTTCATTGAGCAAGAGCCTTTTAAAATCACCCTGAGAAATTGTTCCCTTCCCTCCAAAGAAGTACATCTCTCATAGTTCCTGGTGCATGTGACACTCACCTCCACTTACTTCTACCCCACCTTCTGACAACCTTCCCTTGGGCTCCTTCCTTGGATTTTCTTCCTATTGCAAATGAATACTTTCTTAAACAAAGTCTGTGCTGGACTAGGAGTTAGTCTTTTAGACACTTTGACTCCTCCTGCCATTTGTCATCTCAACAATGTCTGGTGAACTTGTGGAATCAAAAATAAGCTGTAGCAAGCACAATGCTCAAAGGCAATAATTTAATATACGTGCTTTTTCTAATTTCCTTCCTTCCTTTTCTCCTCTATTCCCTTTCCTCAAGCAAATTGTTATATAAAATATTTAACTTAGGAGGGTTTGGAATTTTTTGGAAAAGTGTGTTTAATTTTAAAAAATTAGCTAGTAATGATGTGCAAGTAGCATTTGATATACATGCCAAAATACTAAGCCATGTATTGACTGGGGTTGTAAGTTCCTTTCTCATGCTGAGCAGCAGTTCACCCATCCTCAATTCACTGACTTTTTCCATTTCCATAGACAATTCTAATTGGTATTCTCTTTTATCCACATACACAGAAAACCAGCTATATTTTGCCATCAGTTATCCACTGCCACAGTTTGCCTAGATATGAAATTAAATTTCCTCATCTTCTGATTTAATACCAAGTCTAAACCCTGGCCCAGTCTCATTTGTTAGGAATAGTCATAAGTCCCACAACAAGCAGTGTTCTCCCTGGCCAGCCACAAATCTCTTTCTGTTTCAGAGCATCAGGAGACAATGGCAACAGCACCATGATGCAAATAACATCACTCCTTGTAGCCCTCGTGGCATTTTAATTTCTTTCAATGATTTCCAGATGACCTGTACCCAAAAATCAGTTCTAAACCTCCTATAAATCTCATTTGCACTTACAGAGAAGGGCTTGCAAGAGCAACTCTTTTCTTTCATCTAAAATCTTTCAGCTCCAAATATATTAGAAAGTCTGAATACCCCTTGCTTGTTCTGTCACTTTAAGTAACCATTTTTGTAGTAATTTTTTAGACTTTGGTTGACTGTCACACAAAGCCTTACCTAATTGTAAAAGGCCAATTACCTGGCACAGTTTTTAGCTTTTAGCATTTTAGTATTTATCTTGCACCAGAATTAATTCTCCATCTAAGAGCAGACACAGTAATTTCCACATTTTCATTCAAGAAATAAAATATAACAGTAATTTCATTTTCTGCTAGTCCAATTCTCATTTTCTTCCTTTCTATTGATGCTAGCACCCAGCTTTGTCATTTGCAAAATATGATGTTAAATGTCTGTACTGCAACGACCTGGATCTTTTGCTTCTCAAGTAAAGACCTACTTATCACAAAAAAACTGATTCAGTTCTAGATGTCAACTTAAAATTGAGGGAGTCTTTGGACCTAAGCCTCCACAGGGACATGCAGAATATGGTGTTAAAGGGATTGAAAAGGGAAGCTGCACCATTTTGGAAAAAAGCACTTATGCAAACTGTTATTAGCATTTTAAATTTAAGTTACCCTTGTGATTTGGTATATTATTATTAAAATACTGTGATATGAAGATGATCACACTCTAATGCGCTCAATAATTTTAAATGTTTCTATTTATAACGATTAATTTCATGTTGTCAAGTAGAGATTTAAGCTGTTTTCACCTATAATGACTGTGTGACAGAATTTCAGCCTCTCCTTTTCACATATCAAATGCATCTCAGGAAAGGTTCTTTTCTAAAGAATATAATGCTGCAGTTCTATATGTCAGGTATTTAGTGATATAAATGACCCTAAATTATTTCTGAAAGAGAAAATGCTATTAGAAAATATACTTTAAAAGGTGAAATTAGCTCATTAAACTTCTGTAAGCAAGATGCCAGAATGCTATCTTCTGGCCAAGTGCAAACACTGATTCACCAATAATCTTTTGAAAAGCTCACCAAAAGAGCTTGAGATATGCAGCAGAGTTCAGGACAATTCACTGCTGGCAGTGATCTATATTTTGCTTCTAGGATAGTAGATTTCATGTTTTATAGCTGCTGCATCTCCAAGAACGGCTTTTGCTTTCTGAAAAGGTAAGTAGTTAATTTATGTTCTGACATTTTACAAGTTTTAAAGGCTGCGTATTTCACACTCTGGAGCAAAGCAATTGACTTGACTCCCTTTTTACCCTTGTCTCACATAAACACTTAAAAATCACAACTCCTGTTGGACCAAATGCCAATAATAGCAGGTAAACAGAAGATGCCACATTCACTTCCATGAAATGATTACTATGTTAGATTAGTATTTGCAGCCCTTTAAAAATCCTTTTAACAAGTTACAATGGATTTATAAAGGAAAAATAACCACTTCTAATGCAAGAGAGTTGCTGAGAAATTGCCTGGGGAAAAAGCTGATGCATAGAATAAAAAACCTTGGAAATATACACTGCAACAGATATAACTAGGGAAGATCAACATAGAAGTATTAGCAACATTTGGAAGTATTTTTTTGCCTCATAATTCCCTTCCACAAAAGAGCTTTCAGAGTAAATAGAGTGAAATTAAGATGGCCTTCAGGGAGATAAAATATTTCTTACCCTTTTTGATGAAATCTGAATTAGAATCTCAGACTTGTTTTCGTGTAAGAGTCTTCCTACTGTGATTCATCTGCACTTTCACTGAGAAGGTGATTAAAACAATCCCACTTCTATGAAATACTTTCAAAAACCATCTAATGGCTTAACAAGTACTAGTCCCAGTGAAAGGCACCACCTCTTAGGAAACTCTCAGGAAATGGCTACTGCTAGCCTTTCTAATCTGGGAGTTTGCTGCTTTGCCATGATTTGAGTGGCAGCTGAATTTGTTCCTCTAAACTCCAGAGGGTTTTATTACGTCCAAGAACATTCTATCCCCCACGTTTGGTCTGATTGGCAGCACTTTCCCAATTAAAAGATAATCACAATATTTCAGAAAGGATTAAAACAAAATAAGTTCATGAAATACCCTGTGCCTCACTTTACTTCCAACAATCCATATGTTATTCAAGGATAAATCCCAGGCCCAGGAAAGTGGGGCTCATGTGAGTGCTAATGAGGCTCTTTGGCTCGAAGCTGGGCATCATTTGAGCATTCTTTAATACTGTTGTGACTGGTGACCTTGCTACGATGCTATTGCACCCTGGTTTAGTTAGACGTGATTAATTTCACATAACCCTTATTATTCTAAATTAGATCAGCTTGCTCTGAATGAGCAATTTCTTTCTTTCAATTAGAATATTAAATCATTCTTCTTTCTTTCTAATGTTTTGCATAACATCAGCTAGACAGGGTGGTATCATGTGCTACCCAGCAAGAGGCTTGTGCTAGCACATTTCTGCTGCTGGTACTGCTGTTACCACCTGCTGTCCCCAAAAATAAAATTTAAAGAAGGGGATGTATGTGCTAGCACACAGATTTCAAAGTACAGGCAGATTTCAAGGTGTAATTATAAATAAATTGTTTTAGGACATTTAACTGAAAGCATATTAAAAATGCCAGGATCAACAGCACACAGAAGCAATTGAATTTTGTGCTTTTAAGAATCTGGGTGTTGTTTTCTACTTGGCTAAAGATGATGGCGATGACTTCGGAGACAGGTTGGGTAATTTATTTTCAGTTAACACATCTCCATGAATCAAGTGTCATATAATGCCACAACATGTTAGCAGTAGGAAGAGGTACAATTTGTCACAAAGTCACAGCAGATTAACAAGGTAGTCACTGGGAAGGCAAAAGCATTGGCAAGTAGAAGACTGAAGAGAAAAGAACAGGAGTGGGAAAAGATGGGATCTCACTCTCACAGTCCCTGTGGGCAAATCAAGAGTTTCTCCCCCTTCAAGGACCACTGCAGCACTGGGTTACACCTTGCTTTTGAATAACAGGTTAAAAGTGAATCTAAGAACTAAAAGTATTAAAAATATTCAAGTACTGAATAAGCAAGTGTCATAATCAACTAGAAAAAGACATGTAGGATTTTCACTGTCCATCACAGAATTTTGATTTAAGGCTGAACCAACAAAAAGCTCTCCTAGGTAGACGCAACCACCAAGGACTAGAATTTTGGACAATTTTATGCACTGGGGTGGTATTAAGCAAGAGGAAGCTTTTATAGGTACCTTAACTGTCCATAAGGGAAGAGTTTTTTTCACAGGTAGGAACTTCTTCAGAGTATTCTAAGAATAAAAAAAATAGTAAAGGAAGTAAGAAAAAGCATTTAGGATTAAATTGTGTAAAATATCCTGAGGATCTTAAATTAACTGAAGTGCAATGGAACAATCTAATCTTTAAATGGTGTCAGTATCAATAAGCATTTTTGGCACAATTTACTTTTCACGTCACAGAAATATATTCAGGGCCACTGCAGTCTCTGTTTTGTATGAATGTTAGTGGTTTATAAAGTGAATACCGGATAATAAATCTGACGAGTTTTCTCCTGAGCGTAGCAGAGACAAGAAAAATAGAACTATGAATCAAATCTTTGCCATTTAATATTTCAAAGCTATTGTTATATTGTACACTGCTCACCATGAACTTCTAGATAATTTTATATGGAAAAAAAGTTCAGAAAATATTCAGCCTATTAAGGAATCAATGGCAGAGAGCTCTGCATTTTTCCAAGGAATGTTTTGACCATGGCTCCATGAATGGTTCCAGTCATTTACTGGGTAAACAAATTATTTAGTTGAAATAGGCAAAGACATTTAGCAAAAAAATATAGTAAATCAGAAAGTCTTATGCCAGCACACAAGCTAGAGGTTTCCCAAATCCTCAAAAGTTAAACCATTTGCATATTAAGAACCTCATCCATGTTTCCCTAGTAGTGCAAGGAGTTTCCAAAACAGCTGATTTGTTTGGACAAATAAGCTTTGGACAAGCTTTTGTGTTTGAGGGCTTCACAGGTAGCAGGGCCACAGATGAGCTAAGTGTTATCATAACTCCTCTTCAGTAAATTCCTAGAAAAGGTTTCCTAAGCCGTGAGCTTTCTCATTTCACCCATATCCAGAACAAACTCCTGGCTGCAGTCCCAGCTGTAACATCAGTGAATGAAGATGGGTTTTAACAAGGAACTCTTCCTTAGAGTTAGGAAGGACTGAATAATGACAACAGTTAATGCCAAGTGCTGGTGATGCCTCTGGAATGTAACCTGGCAGGCCCACAGACTCTGTCATCGATTGACATTCGAATGCTTGACAAGGAGAGCGGTAAATGCTATTAATGGGGAAGCTGAGGTACAGAGAGAGGTGACTTCCTAAAGGTTATTCCATAAACAAATCCAGGCTTGGCACTTGGGCATTAGACCAATGCTTTATCCGCTAGACTACAGCTCCCTCATCATGAGAAATTCATTGCATGGGTTTGCTCTTCTTTCCATCAGCTCTTGCCTAGGATAAAGTGTGTGCCGCTAGACAGTGTCCGCCTTGGCATGGGGGAAGAGCATTCTCATCTAAAGAGCTCTTCCTTTTCCTGACATCCTGTCCCATCTCCCATCCTGGCAAGCTGGAAGACTCATCTGGGACAAACATGTGTAGAATCATTTCAGTTTAAGAATCAGGAAAAGTCAACATTTTTACAAAACCTTACCAGCCTATGCAATACCAATATGCTGAACGTGAAATGCAGTTCTGATTACTCTCAGTTTTAAAGACAATCAAGCCAAGCTGGAAAAGGTGTGGAGAAGGATGGTTGATGACACCAAGTTTTCCCATGTCCAAAACTCTTCAGCTTGGAAATGCACAACTAAAGGGGAGAGAAAATAAGAGTCTAAGAATACTGAGTGACAGAAGCTGGTGAAGTGAGCATGGCTGTTTCTTAACACAAACAAAAAAAACCTCTCAAAACCAAATTAATTTCCCTGGTTATATTTTCTCTTTTCAAACTGACTACAGCATAAAATATTAAACTCACAATTCTGAGAAGTCAAATAGTGTTTAGTTTTCCAGGTCATTGTTAAGTCCATTACATTGAAATATTAAATGCCATGGAAGAAAAAAAATAATTTTTTGACCCAGACCAAAAACTGGAGATGGTCATTAATAAACATCATACCTTGTCATTCCCAGCTCCAGCAAGCTGCCAAATCCCAATGACACGGGCTTTTGTTCATTGCTAACTTCAGGTTTTAGGCTGACAATACTTGACAAGCTTTGGAAATTGCCCTTACTTGACTGTTATCCAGAGAAAAGTAAAAACTAGGAGTCATTAAATGTAAGAAAGAAAAACTTTTAAGACACAAGGCCAACTGTGAAGTGCCCCTTCCATGTCACTGCCCCACCTACCTGACATCAGCTGCTGCTTCAGTCTGAGCCCTGGCACGAGAAATGGAGCAAGAGCTGTGTGATGGATGACAGCTGAGCTGGGGCCATTGCTGTGAAACGGCTTCTGATCTGCTCAGGAAAAGCAGCTCAGGAAGACACAGTAACCAGATGAACTGAGGCTTGAGGAAGACCAAAGGACACCTGCAGGAATCTTTTCTCTAGTGAAGGCTCCAGCTGATGTCCTGTCTGAAAACCCAAGGGCTCATTCATGAGTTACATTCACAAATAGCAGGAACCTACTTGACCTTGTGCTAGTAGGACACAGATGAATAAACGTGGAATAGAGGAGGGAGGGAGCAGGAAGTGGTTACTGGACATGGAAATAGCATTTTCACTTATCTCTGATTTTAAATGACATAGCTGAAACTTTACCTGTGTTCAGGAAAAAAGTATTATTTTCTAATTTCTCTGTCTTCCACATCCTCAAGTTTATGACAGTCAAGGTATTTCAGTGCTCAAAAGATTTTTTTAAGTTACTTCTTTTGAATAAAAAGCCTCCAGTTTAGAGAGTTTTGCCTAATTACATTTTCTACCTAAAATAACATTTGAAATAATTACAGTTTTGAAACAGAATTTTTAGAATTGGTAATTAAGCACCAACATTGTAAAGAAAGAAAACCACTGGATGAGGAAAATCACTGACTGAGGAATTGGTAATGGAGTTTTTTGATAGCTGTCCGGTGAACTATTATGGATTGGTCCTGTAGACTTGGCTTCCTTGCAAATCAGCCCACTACAGAAGTTATTGTTCAGTACAGTTCAGCTGCTTTTGCATTTCAATTAAATATGAATGCTAAAGGAAAGGAAATTTGGGTATGAAAACATGATTGCTTCCTGTTGCTTTAAATTACTTTGCTTTATACCAGTCCTCATTATTTACCCTTATATTTTTGCCTTTGGAGAAAAGTATCATTGAGGTTCTTTTATTATAATTTCCATGTAAAAACAGAGTGTATTTTCCAGAAGATGTTATTACAGTTTTTTTTTTTTAATTCAGAGGCAAATAGGTACCATGAAAATAAGACACTTGGCATTTAATATTTGATAAAATTAGAGACCTTCAGAGAACCATCTGCCAGATATCAAGATTTCATTTGAGAAGGGCATGCCCATCTTTTCTTAGCTTTATAAAACTCTGCTAACTCCAGAAATTACCCTGCCTCATCATGTGAGCCTTCTACAGAACAGCACTGCAGAAAACTTATAACACTTTTTTTCTTGACATCTCTTAAGATCTCACAGAGCCCTTGACTGGAACTCTTTTCCATTTTAATATGGTTCACTGAAAATATTCTTATAGACATAAGCTGAAAGCCTGAAACACCACAGGCAACCAAATACCTAAGAAATGTTTCAGGAGAAAGTGGTCCTGCTTTCACTGCTCTTGAGTCACGTTAGTCTTTCCCAGTAGCTGCTCATCCTCTCAAGTGTTCTTAGTGTGCTTGGAAAGAGCTGTCAGCTTCTCCCTCAGACACTGTTTTGTTGGCTATTTACTGGAAAAAGTAACTCTAGAGGGAAGCTCACATATGTCATTTATCAGTTTCTGTTTTGTTCTTATTTAAAGGCATGACTCATTGAGCTGAGGTATACAGCATAAATAAATAGTGTCGGACAGCAAGAACTAGGTTGGCCTGGTATTTCTTTTTGCCCTCTGTTCCTGTCACTTAAATCCCCAAAGTTTTGCTTTCTTCTGACCACAGTGCAGCTCTCAACCCTCTGGGAATGAGGAAGCCCTAACCATTTTCCAGAACCACAGTCCTTTGGGCATCTGGCATAAGTAAGTAGCTGTTATTATTACTCCACTGTCTTCAGACCTCTCATAGGTAGCCAGCAGTAGCCAGGCTGAGCCTTCCCTGTCACAGGGGCTGCCCCAAGTGATGGCTGGCACAGTGGCACCACAAGAAAGGATACCTGAAACGTGAATGAGCTCCTAAGAAACACTGCCAGGTATTTAAAAGTGTAATATTGCGATGATGGACATGGCAAACACCTCCAAACAAAGATTCCTTCATGTTGTCACAGGCTGAGCATAGTAGTGTCAAAAACCTGTTCTAGTTAGCTGGCATGTGGGAATTACTTTATACTTTCTTTTTAGGTAGAGCCATTCCACACGTGCCTTTTCCAAGTGTTGAATATACTATATCCTTTTTTTAAAAAAAAAAAAGGTAATATTTTATGTTTAAAACATTTTCAAGAAATGCTTCTTTTGGCTGAATCTGAATTCAAAGATGCCGTAAGAGCTACTGGGTTCTTCTCTCTGTTGTGAAACAAGGTAATACACCTTTGAAAATAGGCCCATGTTGTATAGCTAGATAAAGGAAATTCCTTCTCACCATTCATCTGCTAGCTCTTATTAAACTACTTAGATTGGGACATCAGGACTACAGTAAATATCTTTAAATTTTAAAATCTATCATGTGATGCACAAATGCCACCATTTACTAATGAAACTGCATTCTGGAGCAGTAAAATGTTCATTATATCAAACAAAAGCATATTTATTAATTTTGACTGAAGTTTATGCATTACTTTGATTAAAAAAAAATGGTAGGAGGACCGAATCAACTTTTTTTTGTGTGTGGTAACCTTATACACAATGCCTGCCCTTGGAAAATAATTCTCTAGTTTCCTTTCAGCAAACCCATGTGACTGTGTGCCAAAATAGGATTTCATTTTGTCAACCTAGATTATATAACTGGGTCTTCTCAATGATTTCTACATGCCAAAAACTGCAGCTCAAAGAAAACACTTTGTTTCAAGGAGCTGTGGTAGCAGCTTTTCCCTAAATTAGAAAATTATTTCAGTCATCATGTGTGTTATTCCAGAATAATGATTAGGATCTGGTACCATTGCTCACGGTACACAATCTGTACTTATGGCTGGTATATTTTCAGTAAATAGTTTGACAGCTGCAGTGAACAATAGATATTCTTCCCAAGACTGAAAACTTCAGTACATTCTCTCTTTCTCTTACAGTTCATTACTCATTTATAATACAAGACTGATTGCATTCTCCCCTCAGGTTTTTACATATAGCTCTAGGTAACACATAGTGATAGGACTAATTAATTTTAACAGTATTTTCCAATCAGAGCTGGAAATGTCATCCAATTTACTTTACAGGTTTATGGTGAGTTTTTAAAATGAAAAAAAAAAACTGAAATAGCACTTGGAATCCAGTTTTGAATGGAATTTGCAGTGAAACTGTAAGATATAACTCAAGTGGGCATGCTCCAGGCATCCTACTTTCAAGTGCCATGTAACTGCTGGCTTATCTTTCAAGACATTTTCCAGTACAAAACACCAGGAACAAATGTATACACAAGTTTCCAATGCTTCTCCAAACTCTAAGTTACCATCCTTTAATTGGGGGATTTGGAGGGGTGAGGAGGCTTGACAGGCACTCAAGTTTAAAAACAACCTGCCGCATTTTCATTTCGTGTGTCAGAAAGATCTGGCAACAATTGCTGACATGCAATTCAAAGCAACTTTGTTTTCAAATTTGACATGCAATTCAGGAAGCAATTGCTTTGGAGGCAAACCTGGCCTGACAAGCTCTTGATTTTGCCTCCGTGTGCCCTGCTGCATCATTGTCTCGTGGCTACATGGATTTCAACCCTACCACTGAGACAGTAAGCCAAAGCACAGAGACTTAAATTAGGATTTAAATTATTACAGGAATATACCTTTGTGGCCAATGCCATTACCTTATGAAATGATGAAATAATTTTTTTAAAGGCTAGGACCAAGATCTTAAACTGGCTTTGGAAGCTGGCCAGGACATCCTGCAGGACTGTGAACGTAGCAGCACTATACTCTTGGAAAAGGAGTTTTGAAAGAGTCAGGCCATTTTGTTTGGTTCCTCTGGACAACAGGTACCATTTTCCTAAAGACATCCAATAATACAACTGGCGGTGACCAGTGTATGGATGACCACTGCTAGGTCCAAACAATGAGGCCTTTCACAAAGCAGGAGGATCAGGCTTTTTGATCACCTGTGGCTAGTAATAAATTCAACAGGAATTCCAAGGGTCTTCCAATTACAATCAGCAATGCTTCTTTCACACTGGGAAATTAGAAAAAAAGTCAAGAATTTCAATTTGCCAACTGCTTCTAACCTCAATATTTGTATACATGCAGATGTCATTTCTGCCAGAAAATTAGGAAAACTTGTTTTTGGTCATGAAACCTTTTTATTCCTATGATAACTTTCCTTCCAAACTTCAAATTATTATTTTTACTAAGAAAAAGCACCTCAAAGTTAATTACAGAGAAGACATGTACAGAGAATTCATTTCAAGAGATAATCATTCTCACTTTACCACCAGCAGCAACTTAAGGGAAACAGCAGGCATTTGGCAATGCCTTACAGGCTTCACATAGGCCTGGCCCAGAAGATGTCACCAATCCCAAGAGTCACGGCAAGAGTCAAATCCTTAAGGCAATATTCCTTCCTTCTCTAACTTTTCAAAACGGCTAACAACATCAACAACAAGAAAAATCAATGAGAGTGATTTCTGCAGGCCTTCTTATGTCTGTTTTCAGCTGAAATTATTTCCCCAGAAAACAGCACTTGTATTATTTCAATGGCAAGTGGCTACTGGAACTACTTCTAATTACTATCCTGTTCTTCACTGGAAGATTGCTTTTCCACAGCGCCCTCACGTTTTTACAGATGTACCTTATCTAAACTTATTCCCCTTAGAGCCAGTTATGTTTGGCAACAGTAAAGATACAAGAGGAAATGACTGACCACGTTTAAATCTTTAATCTCTCAGCCCAGTAAAGGGCAGCCTCTGTTTTTGGGCTGTTTAAATAACTGTGCCTCATTCCCTCTGAGAGCAGTGTCCTCCGATGCTGGCACCTGAAAAGTCTGCATATGAAAACTAATATAAGCACACATTGTCGGGCAGAACGAAAAAAAATGGGAAATAAGGTATCCTCAGTGCTTTGGAGACAGTGAGAGGAATTAGCACCACCAAGAGAGACGAAGTCTAAGAACAGAGCAGGGAAAGAGAACGGTACCATGCTTATCATTATCATCCATTTTCAAAGCATTAACTCCACACATTTTCTCTTGTCAACACAATCAGCCATAGGGGAGCAAGAATAACCCTTAGAGCATTATGTTTGCCTAATTGTTATCAAAGTTTCCAGTTTTCTTCTAGTTTAATGAGTAAAACAAGTTTTGAACTATTAGGCTGGACTTGAGTAGTTTCGTCCTTATCCCCCAGAGAAACACCTCTCTTGCAACGCACTAACACTTGCATTGACAAACAGGGTCTTTGCTAGACCTGAAATGTCACTGGACTTTATAAAGTCAGGCTCACTCTCAGAAGTGTTTCTCTTGAATGGCTACAAAGTGATTTCCTTTCTGATTCATTTCCTCCTTTAGCTCTGCACAGTGGCAGGTTACAAAGCCCTCTTAAAGCTGTTGGTGAGATCACAGTGATCTAACTCACCTGCAGGCTGTGATGGTGCAGAAAGGTTGCTGAGCTCAGGCACCTGCCCCCTCTGGCACACCAGTGAGCGAGAACTGTTCCCAGATGGAAATGTGACCATCTATACTTGTGGCAACATTTATTTCTGATCCTGTCCATGAAGAGGGCACTGCTCCTATTCTAATGCTCTGGGCCAGTGAACATGGCATGAGGGACAGCAGAGTAAATACTGTTTGCTGTCACAGAGCTGTGACAAACTGGGGAACTGCTGACTCCTGCAGTGATGCCCACTTCCTTCCATAAGCTCACTGCTTTCAGGAAAGAATCCTTTCTCCTGAAAGATGCTTTTTTTTTAACACTGGGCTCCATTAATTTCGAACTAGGCGCTGTCCTCCCCTTCACCTGCTGAGTTGAAAAATCACTGCTTTTATTTCTGCCTGAGATTTGTAGCTGCTGACAGCCTCTTCATTAGATACTTCTTGAAATTTCAGTCACAGGAAGGGATAATCATTTCTGGTTTGTTAAAAGCATATATTCCCATGACAACCTAGCATCTCTTTCTCTTAAAATAAAAAAAAAAACAACACAGTAACAAGGCTATCCTGCTTTACATTTATAGCCACCTCTGCATATTTGAAGTTAATCATCAATAAAGCATTGGGAAATACTTTAAATTGCTGGAAATTCTCTTTATTTTTTTTTTTTTTGCAAACTTTCTTGTTACTGAGCACTTCCACAAATGTCTATATTGAAATAACCCTCTGGCAGCAGCAGCTTTGATGGTAACTTTGTGCTGTCACCCAGAACTCCTATAAAAAGGAGTGATCCCTTCCCAACAGGCACACTAGGAGATGATCTTGGCATTCAACAGCTTCTTCATCTGCAAAAGCAGGTGTCATTTTCTTCCAGGAAGGACAGAGAAAAGTTGAATCACAATAACCTGTGAAAACATTCTACTCTTTCAGCTCTCAGAAATGCATCAATGCTTTTGATGAACCCTGTTTGAACACTTCCCTGGCTTAGGGACTTCACTGCAGCACCAGGCTCCAGACAGGTATGCTGTCTGGGGAGAAGACTCCCTTTCCAGCTCAGAGAACCTGCAATACCCACATTTCACCTACTCTTGGATGGTTTTTTTTTATTAAAAAACAACTACAGGGTGTTTAACAGACATGATTTAGAGTCCATCTTGTCTCATTAGTAAGGCAGGGGTTCACCAATACTTTTAGTTCTAACTAGAGATTTCCAGAAAACACAGTAGGACACTGCTTACACACACACTGCAGATCATAACAATGGCCCTGCTTTGTCTCTTGATAGTGATCACCAAGAAAAAATACTGGAGACAGTTTGAGATTGCCAGCTGGTCAGATACTACTTTGCAATTAGTTTCAAGGTCATGAATGGCAATTCCATCCCCAGAAAAGACCCTTAAATCAAGTCCAGCCACTAAGCCAGCACTAAACCATGTCCCTGCATGCCGCATCTACACGTCTTTTAAACACCTCCAGGGATGGTGACTCCATCACTTCCCTGGATAGCTTGTGCCAGGGTTTGACAACCCTTTGGGTGAAGAAATTTTTTCTGAACCCAACCTGAACCTCCCCTTACACAACTTGAGGCCATTTCTTCTTGTCCTGTGTCACACTTGTTACCTGGGAGAAGAGGCCAACCTCCACCTGGCTACAAGCTACAACTTCAGGCAGTTGTGGAGTGTGATAAGGTCCCCCTCAAGCCTCCTCTTCTCCAGGTTAAACACCCCCAGTTTCCTCAACTGCTCTTCAGAGCCTTTACCAGTTCTACTGCTCTCCTTTGGGTGTGGAGTAAAGGACCAAAAGAAAATAATACAGGAAAGAAATAGTTACTCTGTGTCATTAATCCCTGTTGCACAAAAATCAAAGTTTCCATTAACGGGGGAAAAATCACTTGTTCCTTAAATTGAAAGATTAGTTAAGAATTTAATTTCATTTAAAAGTTTTTTTAAGAGGGAATGCTAGCTCTGCTCTTGAAGACCATTATTTTTACAGCTTTGAAGTACATTATATTGATGGGTATTCAATAAAGCCCACCTACGGCCTTGGTTCTTCTAAAAATTCAACTGCAGCTATTCATTTTACCATAAAGGAGAGGTACAGAATCATCAAGATATACAAAAGAATTACCATCTCCTAAAAATAATTAGCTCCAACATCAAATGCAGCTTCAGAAAAGCTTACTGATTCTTAATTGCTTTCCTCCAGTAATGGCTGCCTGCAATTGCCTTGGGCTAATGAGCTCACACTCATTAGCCAGTGGCATATCTGCCACCTCATGAGGTGCCACCGTGTGAACAGCACAGCGCTGGCTCCCCAAAGCTGTGGCAGCTCCAGCTGAGCTGTGGATTGTTCCCTTCACAGGGATTATTATCCAAGGCAATTGGCTTTCAGCACTCAGCCACCACACTGGGGTGCGGACAGCTCCCAGGTCGTTCAGCAGCACCACCACCCTCTGCAGAGACCACAGCGGGCTGGAGGCTCCATAGGTGGGCTCCAGGCTGTGAAAAAGTGTCCCTGGAGAAAGATAAGGGCATAATTCACCTTTGTTCAGAAAAAGGGCGCAAGTTGCCTTTGGAAAATGATGGTGTATCCATTTCATTGTATCCTCTCTCAAAATCTGAGGGAAGAAAATCACCTCCCCTTTAATTTCCCCTGGACTCACTTTCACAAAGCCTAGAGAACTTAATCTAAAGTGCTGCAGCTATCAGGAGGCTCATGTTTCCCAGGCAAGGACAAGACAATTATTCCTGAGGCAGCAGTAGTAGGACAGAAGTGACTGAGTGACATAAGCCCTGACAGTTCCAGCAGGAGATTTGCTCCCCAGGCTTCATAGAAATATAGAAATCTGACAAGTCCAGCTCATCTCAAAGAAAATGCTCAAAGCTGAGCATATAGAGGGAAGCAAAAATATCAGGGAAAGACCAGAAAAATAATCCTTTGTGCCTCCTCAAAGACCTGTCCTGTTGGAGTCTTGTGCCTCATCTCCAGCTAAGTTCAGCCCCAGTGTGACAGAGGAAAGCAGGAAAGTGGATTCTGAACCACTCACAGCTGAGGAATGAAGTGTGGTGGCTCTCCTCTCATGGCTAGGAACAAGAATTTGTCTTAATATAGACCCACAGTGACCAAAGGGAAAGCAGGAGAAGCAACTCCATTTACCTCATGTAATTGCAATTTTAAATTGCTGAACATTAGAGCTTGATCCAAATAATGAATTCCAGTTTCAGTTTGCATCTGCATTTTTTTAGCAATTTGTTGTTTCCAATTTTTGCAGAAACCACTGGAATTTGCAAGTATAACAGGAGCATAGACACTGTATTGAAACCAATGCTACAGTTCTCAAAACAAGAGAGCATATTCATATTATTAACATGAATATCCCCACGTTAAAACAGCAGCCATGGAACTCAACACTTATTTACTACATCATCAGGTGACATTTTGTTTAAAAAGTGTAGATTATGTGCCAATTCCTATTGAAAGCATAGTAACATAGCATTTAATATTTATTAATTTAAGCAGCACTACTTTATGTCTGTTGCAGAGTTCCTCAGAGACACCACAAGCTTACACAAGTCCCTCAAGATATCATTTTCTATATTCCTTGTCACACTCAGAACTGCTGCCTTTCCCCGGGCCAGCACAGGCGTGCTCTGTACAGAAGGCTGCTTACACAATTTCCTGGCAACCTCTTCTTTAAATTTCCTTCCTTGCTCATGCTTCTAAACAAGCACAGGCTTTGTGCACACTCGCTCCCAGCCTTCCGAAGCTACAAAATCACCCCGATCATCTCTTTTTCCTTTACTAGGGGCTGAGGTAATTGGGTTACCTGAGGTTTGCCTTTAGCCATGAATACAGGCAGTGTGGACCATATCCCCTCTGCTCCCTCCATTTACGTCCAGAGTACAAGGTCTCTTCTTCTAAGAAAACATCTCAAAGATGTCTTGCATTCTAAAAACTGGTTTATATATTTTTAAGCTTTCCATACTTCAAAACAGACCTCCATCCATACTGCAGTTCATGTCAACAACCCATTCATATCCTGCTTGCCTATAAACTAGGGATTCCACTAAATTCTCAGAGAAATTAATAGGAAAAAAAACCTGTTCAAATTTACATTATATTTAACTTGATATTTCTGGCTTTTGCTAGGATGAATTTCCTCATATCATTAATTTTAAGAACATAAATGATGTTTCTTTCCTGCTGATAATCCATATTTTTCTTTATAGCAAGAAAACAAATACACATCTATGATTTCTGAAACTTCTCTGCCTTTGGAATCTACATAACGAAACTCACCCTTTACTCTGTGTAAAAGTAGATACTGTTGGTAAAAAACAACCAGTTTCCAGGCCTCGAAAGCAGCATCTCTTTCCACAGGTTGATGGACAAGGACCATAACGACACGTGATGCCCATGAGCTGCTGGGCTTCAGCAAAGACGACAGCTACACACATCACCCCAGCCTCGGGCCAGAGTCCTCCGGAAAGGCTCAATGCCTGTTTCTGGGCAGCTGTGGAAATTAAAGGCTTGGGTGAAATTCTTCTATTTTCATCTGCTGGGCTAAATCAGTGTTTTCACTGGCGCTGGCTGGCAGAATTTATTTATTGGTACATTTGCCTTTGTGCTGCTGGGCAGCAATTGCAAATCTAATTACTGCCAAAGTGCCTCTTGGGGCTTGTGCACAGATGTTTTGCTTAATACTAAATCTAAATAAAAAACTCACTAGCAGGGACCTGTTCATAACAATTTGTGACTCTCAAGGAGAAAAGACACAGCTTTTAGTCCCCTCTCCCTTCCAACCCCTTTCTATTTAATTCTTCAGGCAGTAGCACTGTGCAAATCAGCAATCATCATCACACCATTTCCGGGTAACAGCTTTCAGAGTTGCCAAGCAAGCATGCTCAAGTGGGGTTCTCCCTCTCTAGCACTGCTGACAATGAAAACCTAATTGATTTGTGAAGCTTTATCTCAATGGGACAGCTTTGTTCATTTTCCTCTAGCCGTGTTCTCAGTAACATCTATATAGTCCCAGAGATGCAACTGCCAGGAATAATAAATAACTCCATTCAAAAAGCCTGAGAAGGAATTGAAAGTAAGCCAAAATGCTTCAAAAAGAAATGTAAAATATGTTTGCTACTCTACAAGGCACACCTTTTTCTTTAGTAAATACATAAATACACACAACAGAAATTGCCCTTTTAAACATAGTGTAGTGTTTCTCAGTAACACCACCAACATAAAAGCCTTGTAGTCTTGAAACAAACAAATAAAAAAAGTGCTGGAGTTTTCAGAGCTTGACTCCAAAATTATGATGCAAAGAGCACAGATGTGACCATACACAGCTGTAATAAAAAAAAAATAACCTAGTCACTGTTCTACATCCTGTGCTTCAAGATCTGATATTAAATCTCTGTGTTAGGTTAGAGGGGTCTTAAATGAATGATTAGCACATTTATTAACAGCTGTGCTTCTCTACCTCTCCCAGCAATTTATATTACCTGATCAGAAAATTATGCTCAGAGAGTTATTTAATTAGATATTCAAGCCTTTGCTGTTTCAGGGGGATATGAATGTAGAAGACTGGAGAAGAATAAAAACAAGTAACAATTTCTTTTGCTGACTTTAAAGAGGTTTTTGCTTAAACTTTAGCTTCTTCAGAGTCCTGAATGTCTTTTACATATTTTAAATAGGCCAGTGATACTCCCCTTCTAGCCCCATCACTGATTGCTTTGCCAAGAGAAACAGGAATAACCCTCCAAAGAGTCTCCTGTTGCTGCCTTCTCCAAGGTAATGAAAAGAAATGCCCATAACAGCTTTAGCTACTTTTTTCAGTCTAACAGAGAAGAAAGGCAAATTTCAAACTATTTGGCCACTGATCAGCCATCTTCCTCTGTTTTTTGACTGATTCAATCACATTCATTCAACCAAAACCTAAGGTTTACAAAAAAATCGGGGGGTGGGGG
>VXBQ01010227.1:264159-293865 GCA_013400175.1 Phainopepla nitens
GGGGAACTTTATCCGTATCATGTCATGACTTCGTTGTGATTCTCAATATACTCAGAATGTAAAAACCCCAAAAGATCCATTTTAAAAAGAGAGAAATGGAGAAACAAGACACTGAGTACATCCAGTAAATACCACTGGTGCTTAAGTAGTCTATTTTTAGGGATGGTTGCAATTGGTTTAGCTGCTTTTTTTAATAATGAATCAACAAAACAATGAGTAAGGAATAAGAGTATAGATTAAAATAGCAATCATAAGAGTCAGTATGTTTTCCATGATGATAAAAGCTACAGAAATGCCTTATTTTAGCTCTTACTGATTAATTGTCAAATAGGACATTCTAATATGGTTAGAAATTTGCTACATTTTTCCTAATTCGTTCAGTACTGTCAGTCATATTTGTTGTCTTATTGAACCATAGGTATTTCTATTTCATTACTGCATCTAGAAAAATGTGTGGGGGCTAAAATTATAGTTCAACTAGAGAGCAAACTGTGTTTTAGCATAGAAAATCATCTTACTAGTAATTCTTTCTTCCTCAGATTTGTGTGCATAATACTGAGTTTCAACATCAAATGGAAAATTGTTGGAGAAGATACAGTAATCAGCCTGAACACATAACTGGCAGTAAAAACCCAATGAGAAGATCAAAATGTTTTCCAGAAAAAATATGCAAAGTCAACAAATTTGTAATTCCAACCAGGTTAAGAGGTAATGGTCTTTTGGTTTTTTTGAATGTTTAAAAACCTAACTTTTTTAAAAAGGTATAATCAATCTTGCTTCAAATCTTCTAGGGAAAATTAGAAATCAGTTCAGTGTCTCATCTCAAAAAAAATATAGGCAGAAAAATGGCTGCTGACAAGCCCAGGTACTGATTGGAAAACACTCGCTTGCCTCAGTTTGTAATGTTTGTCTAGAGGCTTCTTGACAGCTTCATATTCATGAGTTCAGAGCCTTTCACTTCTGATCTAAGAGTATCTGGACAAACAGACTTTCACGATACTGCACTCCATCCACTTTGTCCAGCTTTGATAACAGCAGACTGACAAAGAAAGCATTTTTTTGCACATTTTAGAACTTCAGAAGAAATTTCAACTGAATTTCATTCTAAAAATGAGTAAAAATTTTAAGTTGTGCCTGGAGTGAGAGACTAATTTTTAAAGTCAGCTAGCTTGGTTCTCAAGCTAGAGTCTCATGCTTTTCCTGAGCCTGAAACTATTTCTTTTGTAAAAGCAACACCTTTCTAAGATGAAACAGATTTTAAATGAGTACAAAAAAAGGCATGTTAGTCATTCTCTGTGAGGAACCATGAAAGAGAACATGAAGGCATTCTGCAGAGCACTGGGACAGACAGACATCCCTGCTTACAGCCATGCATTGCCAGGAGAATGAACTTCACACAAGCCTAAGGGAACACAGCTAGACAAGGCAATGCAAAAGCAAGAGAGTGAACATGGAAGGTGTCCTCACATGTGGAGATTCAACTCACCTTCTGCCATGATTTCATCAGGTATTTAAAGATTATGGTTTACTTCAGGGCAATTGAGGATGGTTTTGGCAAGTCAAGAACTTGGAGCAATTTTACCACTGACCTGCAGAGGAAAGACAAAGTCAATCTTTTCATCTTCAGCTTATTTCTATGCCTGGGTAGCCGACCTCCTCACCTACTCCAAACCATTTTTATTTAACTATAAAGGATTCCTGCTTCAAACTAATAGAGCATTAAAAACCAAGTTAATCTGATGTAGTGTACTCCACACTTGCAATTACAGAACTACTGTCTTTGGGCCAGCTGCAGAGTGAAAAGCAGCCTGAATTTCCCTCCCACTGAGTTCTGAAGCCCACATTGCTGTGGCTCTGCTTTTAAAACCCTGTTTCTTCATACTTTTATTAATTTAGAATGCAGTTCTCAAAATATGAAAAATATTGTCTTCTTTACCACATAAAATAGATCAAAAGAGTGAAACATTAGCAATTTATTCAAGTATTTCAGTGAATAGCTCATCCAACAATGATTTTTATGCATTTTATAGCCACCTACCCATTTCATAATAAATTTTCAATATAAAATCTGATTGATAGTTCTTACAGAGACCTTAAAGAGGTCAGAGTCTTTACTGAAAAATTAGAAATATTATTCAGTTTACATAAAAAGGTAACAGAAGAAAATCTCTTACACCTAAAAGCCTGAAGAGCTAGACATTTATCCATTAAATGGAAAGAACAGCCTAACAGATTCAATTATTCTAGGAAATAGTCATGCTGAGTTTATCTTACTGCCTGGAAGAAACTTTCAAAAGACACTCACCGACAAAAGAGTAAATCCAGCTTGCCTAACAGGTAGGGAGGTATAGAGGAAGTGGCCAGCATTTTTGGAAGGCCTAAAAATTGAAACCAGCAGTAGCCATTACACTTGATTAAAGCTTCAGCTCTCTGGAGCACACAACCTTCATGCCTGAAGCAGACTTGCAAGCACACACCAGCACAAAGCAGGCAGGATGCACACTCCACCACAGCCTGGTTAGATTTTACTTCTCAAATAAACTTCTAATAACTCACTACCTTCATCTCATTTCGGTTTATAGATGAATGAGAAAGGCCATTTGAGATGCATGGTTGCTGACACCACAAGCAACTCAGCAACTGTAGATTCTTGAATTCTAAGGAGATCAAACTGCCAAATGCAAGGAGGTGGAGAAAGCAGCAGATTTTGGGGAGAGGGCCAAGGATATAAATGGCTATAGGAAAGTTATTGTCTATCAAGAGCTGATAAATTCTACCACATACACGCAGCATCACCCAGCCTGCTCATGCTCCTGGTTCACCTCTGTTGCCCAACACATGCAAGCTGCACAGGCAGTAAGATCCCCAGAATTCATGGCTGAACAGTGAGCTTGGGAAGGATTCCTTTTCTGTGCCCGGGGGCATGACTACCTGTACATATTATTCCTGACATGTATTTCTGCACCCTATTCTTAAAGGCTTCAGAGCCTGACAGATTTCAGTCTTTCCAATCCTTGCTAACATTTCTATATTTTTACCTTTGAAAAGTCTGAGCAAGTACCCTCTAATTTCCTTCAATTTAAGCCTGTTCATGCTTGCTTTACCAAGAGCAGCTAGGCAGAACAAGCCATTCCCTTCCACAGTGCAACAGTCTATAATTAGGTGCAAAGGATGGATCCTCTAAAACATCTCTTCTTCAAGCTGAAGAACATCAGTTTGATTCATCTTTGTCACAAGTCATTTTTTCACACTTCCAACAAATCTCTTTTCCTTTCTGTACACAGTCCACAACTGGTGCACAGTTTGCTTGGATTTTGGTACCCAAATGCTCTAGGGTTTGGTACCTCATCCCCTAGGACAAGCCCTAATTAAGCAGAACAACTCACTCATCTCCCATCCAGGCTAAAAATCTCATGCACATGCCTCAACAGCATTTTTCTTTTTCCAGTATTCCCTGGAAAATGCCATCCATTTCTGTACAAACACCCCACAGCCAGCTCTCCCCATGCCATAGCTATTCCTAAGCACTGTGCTTGGAATTTGTACCTGTTGATGAATTTTTATTCTTTTCAAACTACACCACCTGTTTGAAAAGATTATTCAAAAAATCCTGAGCTTTTTGTTGTCCCACAAGCTTGGGGCACCTACTCCACAAAGTGTGCTCAGAGGATTTGAACAATTCCATCTCTGGTTCCTTGTCCTAATCATTAAAGTCATACGTGTGATACCAAGGAATATATACATTCAAACCCTCCTATGTATAATCAGAAAGGGAATTTGCAATGTACATTAATACTCAACAGCAGAGGGATTTCAGCTCTACCAAAACTAAACCAACTAAACCAACATTTCTCTAACATTTTATAGTTTCCGCTTTTGTGCTCTTTTTTATTCCATTTACTGAGCTGCTGCCTTACCGTGTAACCCCCCTACTTAAAAAAATGCATCACTGATACAATGCAGTTACAGTTGAAAGATAAACACACTTTTTTTAGAAACTAGCTTCTCACTGACAATGAAGGCCATTGTTTAAGAATAAGAAGAGCATCTCATGAAGACGTTTCTCATCTCTGAGAAAACTTACTTTTTAATTTCACCTAAGAACAGCTTGTCAAAAATCTTTCTATTCCTCTAAGCCTCTCTCAAGGTTATCTCACAGATGTTCAGAAATTAATTGAAAGTAACAGGAACAAAGTAGAGAAAGCTTTTGCTCCTCAAAGTGATTTTTAAGTGGCAGTTAACTCTCATAATCTCTGTGCACAGCCGGAAGAAGGTGCAGGCGTGGCCCAGAATAATTTAAGCACTTGCAGTATTCACAGGGACTGAGTTATATCCAACCTTGACAATCCTGCAAAATAAATGAGGAATAGCAGGCTTCTCTCCGGAGCTTGAGAGAGAGGAGAGTGTTTCCTGAATGTTACAGCCTGGCTGCTCTCCTGCCAGTAGCACTGGAAAAAAGGGCTGACATATGGCTGTGTGAGCCCCACACCACCTGGGAAGCCCACCCATGAAAGGTGGCGTCTCAGAGCACCACTTCCAACCTTTTAGGGCACTGATATCACCAAGGTAATGATAAAGGCTCTTCAGAAAGTTCCAGCTCGGATCAGACAGATCCACATTTTATCTATCACCCCTCTGCTTCTGTGATGAGGAGCAGCAGCTGTCTAAAACACCATTTGGCCAGCACAATTTCCCATCTGACTGGGAACAAGAAGTCAGCTGTAACATACACATCAACCAACCAAACAGAAGCCTGTTGCCAGCCCTTTGTGGCAGAACAGGGAATCACAAATCAGACCAACGAGCTGCTGCTGGAGAGACACCCCAGGCAGCCTTAGGGCCAAGTGAAGCACAGGCCCAGCTGTCGGCTGTGCAAGAAGGGAGCAGACACAAGCACAAGCTTCTCAGGAGGAGAACCAAAGCAAGGCTGTATGGTTAAGCCATTTTTTTGGGAGAGGAAAAGGTGGGGCACATGGGAAAAATCACAGTGGGAAAAATCACATTTCTACCACAGATGCCAAATGTACCTTAACAATCTATAAAGCTAAGGAGAGGAAACATCTGAAAGGAAAGTACCAAAGCTCTGATGTCACTGCAAGATGTCTGAGAAACTGTGAAGCCCAGAAAAAGATGAGTCAGATTTAGAGTCTCAAGTCTGTTAGATGCCCTGAGAACTGTACTGTAATGCAGGCTGTACACTGTGTTAAAGCTCTGAACACACTCCATCAAAGTGAACTTTGCAAAGGCTACCAAAGGGGCTGTCACCCAATGAAGAGGTTTGCAATGGTCAGCTTTAAACACAATAAGAGAGCTAACATTAAACATAGCACCAATTTCTTTTTGCTCAAAGGGGAGAGATATGGTCATTTAAAGTAAGAGAGAGACAGATAGATGTATGCAAATGTATGGAGACGAAAAAAAACTGGAGGTCTGAGACCTCTTATTTGCCTAGATCCCACTCAAACTTGCAGAGTAGTGTATAGCCAGACACATGAGACATAAGGATAAGGAGAAAGGTCCGTGAAAGTGCCCAGAACAGGAGGAAGTGACTGTGAAGCACAGATTTTGGGCTGGCTGGATCATGGTGTAACCAGGACAGAGACTACCTGACTGTAAAAATTTGTGTACTACCTGTATACCCAGAAAAACCCAGTAAAGATGAAGGGAAGGAATTAAAACCTCTGGTTTGCTATGGACTGCTGGCTTTCCTTCCTTTTCTCTCATAGACTGCAGACTAACAACTTCTTCAGTTTAAAAGACTTTTTGCCCCTAAAATTGAAGTGCACACAGGTGAAGAAAAGTACCTAAATTCAACCAGCATGCCTTGGATTTTTTTTTTTCCCCCTGAATATGATTTGGCTGCTGGTCTGTACAATTGAGTCAGTGAATGTTCTAGAGGCTGACTCACAGGGATCAGTCAGTCCCAGGCAGTTTCTGTTTGAAGGAAACTTTTGGTAAAATCTCACGTTTTATTTGGCATCTTTTCCCAAACTAAATATCATCTTACAAATAATGTTAACTGTTATTCAAATGCCTTTACTTTCTATCAAGATAAGAGTCTCCAACTATGCAGAAACTGTTTCAAATAGACATTTTCAAATCATTAAAATACACAAATAAGTTACCTCTGCTCTGCTGTTTTGGCTACTAAATACCTGTTATTCATTTTAAAAAGCTACACAACAAAAAACATTTGTTTCTCTGCCATCCACAAATTAAATTTTACAGCCACTGCAACAGGAAAACTTCCTTGGGATGTAGCCAAAACAAGCAAAAAACAAAGCAAAGTGTTTGGAGAACCAATTCTGTAATCCTGGCTTACTTTCATTTGAGCTGTGCAGTCATTGACAGACTGCTAATAACAATTAAAAGGTCTAAAACAGGACCCATTTTTTAATAGCTGTCAGCACATTTGCCTGCTGTGACTTCTCCCCTAATAACTTTTCCTGCCTCATGTTTATCCCCCTAAACCATATGTCATGATCAGAAATAAGACTGTACAACTCCAAGGTAAGCAAATGTATAAGACTTTGAGTCAATAGAGAAGCCAGAGTTTTTGATGGCTGACAAGTCAGGAACCTCCAGAAGTCCAAGCTCAGCTTCACAACTGTTTTTTATATTTTCCTGGCTGCAGTACATCAAAGAGATTTCTCTTACTCCTTTGGGCATACAAAGCACAGAACACTGATCACTTACAGTTTCATTCAACCACCTCTCATTTGCATAACCTGCATTTATTAGTGGTACAGATTTTGGTTTTCATCCATCTGGAGCCACAGCAGATTTGGCAAGTCACCAGCAAATGGCAGTTGCTTTCCTGAGGCTGTGACCAGAGCTGCAGAGGCTCCCAAAACCCAAGCACGTACTGGCCAGCTGAAAGCAGTAGCCAGCCTGACCCCATTCCCAGCCATGTGCCAGCACTAAACACATTGCCCCTGTTGTCTCAACACCTTCCCAACACCCAGGGTTCCTTTGTACTGTTCTGAGTCTCCAACATTTTGAAACAAACTAAAGCAAAGCTCAGTGCAAATCTTTACTCCTCACAGTAAATCAGCCTACAGCGTCTTTTTTGGATCAGCGGACCCATTTATCATTAGACTGAAGTTTTGATGTGACATGCCACATCTCACACTAAAAACACAGTTTGATTCCCAAACAACTTGATCCAAGCACCTTCACTTTAGATACTCTGGTTTAATGACAAGAGACTATTTCCACCAAGAGACCATAAAAGCGAAGCTAAAGAATGAAAACACTTGATTTTTTTCCTTCCTTCTGAACTTTCACGCAGACTTACAAAACAACCAAGTGCAGAATTTGGTTGATGATGTATCTGAGGAAATAGCTCCCAGGCCAATGTCATAGCTCTACCAACTATAACAGGTTCATAAAGAGTTCTTGGAAACCAAGAGCAATATTGCAGTCTGTGTCAGGGTATAAAGGTCTCAGAACTGCCTTCAGCCTGTGACTGCAGCAATAATACAGCCAAACAGATTAACCTGCACTGAGCTCTGCGCCGGCAGAGCCACGCTGCCTGCTCCTGTGAAGGGGCTCCAGCACCTGCTGAGGAGCCAGTAAGCAGCTACAGTAGTTTCTGGGTTTCTGGCTCATTATGAAAGGAAGACCATCTATTTTAATTATGATTTCAAAAGGCATGTCCTTGAGCAGGGCAGTGCTCTCAAATTCTTATGCACACACTTGAACTTGAGATAGTGGCAGTTTTAATCTTTTCAGGGTTGATTCATCTAGCACTAATCATAATAGAAGACAGTTGAAGCTTGCAAAAGAATAGCATAGGTATCCATCATCTGAAATATTTCTTCTGAAGCATCATATTTAGCACTATTTTTCCTCCTTTCCTTTTTTCTCTCTCCATGTAATCACTGTCCTCAGTGTCATCACTCAATGGACTTCGTTCTTACCAGCTCAAGAGGCTTTACCTTTTAAGTAGTGAAGAGAAATTTCACTCCTTTCACACTCAGTAATGCTGCTCTTCTGGAGTTACTTCTTTCTCCCACTAGCAGAAAACTGCTTGGAGCAAGAAAGGCTGATTACAATATTTCCAAAGGGGGAAAAAAAAAATCAAGGTATTATATTTGTCTGAAAAATTGTTTCTCTGAATGTTCCAGTCTGACTTTTCAGACCACAGATGTCAAATCCCACTGACTCATTGCTCGTTGCTCATTGCTAAGAGGATTTCACTATTTCTAATGTGCACTGTTGCTGTTTTCCCCCCTTGTCTTTAGGTTTTCAGCCATTTATTCTGCCAACCTAGATTCCATACTGGATGATAACTCCAAGCCATAGAAGTCTTACGTGTCTCCACTCGGAAAACCTTCTGTCCTTCCTATAGTCACTTCCTCCGTAAACCAGCTTGCTTCTCCTAGTTATGCTACCTGCCCACAGTCGTGCTTGTTATTTATAAAGACAAATACCAATTTGCTTTGCAAAGTAAAGAGGAGCCCACATTTACCCTGTGGCTTTACTTGCTGCTCCTGCCCCTTTCCCTCCCATCCCGCACCACTCACCAAAGCTGCACCACATAAAAAGCTATTTTCCTTTAGCTAATGTATAAAAGGAAGAAATCTCTTGGGATCCAATTTGTCTCTTGCTGGTGCAGAAAGTGGACCTCTGGGAGAATCTGAACTGCATCAGGTATTTACTACCTCAGCATCCACCACATAACAGTTGCCTTAACTGCACACCCCTTCAGGACAGCTGCAAAGCTTATCAGCTTTAGTTCTGCTGTTGCCCTGAGCCATACCAGCCACAGCAAGTGATGTGCAGGCAGGTAAAGTGTGACATCCAGCAGTGCCCTGAGTTTCAGCATGTTCACTTGCTGGGGTAATTAAAGCTGTTTCATGCCAGCGCTGAGATGCTAAATATGACAATGGGGTGCACAGGAAACAGTCTGTGCCTGCTGGCTGTGCTGGGAGGGAGTAGAATCTCCAGGGCAGAAATAAAGAAATCAATGGGAAATAGCTGCATTTTCTGGCCAGGTCCACATGGCACCACAGGAAACATTAAGACTGTACCAACTAAACTAACCCCAGGAAAGTGAGATACATGTATTTGCATCATGGCAGCTCTTACCCTGTAATTCGGCTGCTGCTTCAACCATCACTGATTTATCTTTTTCTGACCATAGCAAACCAAGATCTCATTTATTATCAAATTCATCTGAAAGAAAACTTTGGGGCCTTATAACATTTAGTACTTTCCAGTACTGGAAAGCCTCAGCACTATCCTTCAGTGATTTTACTTCCTCAGATATTTTTCTTGTTAGGGATGCTCATTTTATTGCTCCAAAATTCCAGGAACTAAATTCTCTGTGGATTTAGCAGACTTTTCCTTTAATGTGCTCACAATAGCATTTCACTGTATTGATAAAAATAGGCTCTCTGCTTAAAAGCACATTACTCTCCCAAATTCCATGTTGTCAGGGGCCCTGAAACTCACAGTTAAGGGAATGGCCATGCAGCTTTGTATTATATTCCTCACAAAAGGAAGCAAATTCTGTGGTTTTAGGATGTTCTCTAAGTTTTAACTGTAAAATGTTGTGAATGACCAATTCTTGTAATTGAAAATACTATAGCAGAACAGTGGTAGACTGGCTATATATTCAGTTTTAAGTGATTTTTTTTTTACATAATTAAATGAAAAATTGGTTTTTGGTGATTTATCAATATTTATCTTGCTCAATTTTTGTGTTCCTGTGAGCAGGTTTTTTTCTGTTTTATTACGCCACATGGGTTTACATTTTACAGATATGTGTAATTTTCCATCTATCCAATAACTGAAGAAAACTAATCCAATGTAAAACACAGAAAGCGAATTAGAAAACATTTTAAATCTCACCTGTATTTTATATGTTGCAACTCAAGTTAATTAAAATTCATTACAGAGTAAGAATAAAGCAGGTATAGAGTAAGAATGGAACTGGCCTTGATCTTTGTACAAGACACGTGGAAGCCTTTGCACGGACAGCCATTCATGTTACATTTTCTACTAAAAAGGAAAGCAAGAAAGGTTTTGAAGAGTAAGAGCAACTAAGTGTTCCCATGTGCCAACCCCCGATTTTTGGGTTTTTATCAGTGGGAACGATCTTCAGCTGCTGTTCCACAGCTCCCACAGGTCTGTTTGTAGAGCTGGGGCCCCCATGCTTAAATATTGACATTGAATCTCAGCTTTATTGTAAAAAAATAATGAAATTTATTCTGTTGAAAAAAAATTCTGAAAACCATCTTTCTGAAAACTTACCATCTGCCAGAAGCAGGGCTCTTGAGAATATGAAGTCCAAACAAAATACAAATTAAAAGTAATTTGTGAAAGATGGTTCCTTAGCTATATTTCAAAATCTCACCCAGAACAGAGCTTTATGCAACAGACAGTCTTACTGGGGATGGCTTCCTCAGTTCTCAGGGACATACAATCTATATTACGTCTTGTAGAAATCATTCTAAGAACATCAGAAAATGCATGAATTATTTATACCACTATTTCATGAATAAGCTCAAAAAAAATTTTTTTAGAAGTTTGACATTAATGTATGTTCTGTAGCTGAGCTGATGTGGAAAAAAGTAACAAAGAAATCCATCACAATGCAGAGATTACCCAGTTCAGATATGAAATGCCTTGAATTCTTCAATACCTTTTGAGAAAAGCATCAAGTAGATTCCAGAGCAATGCATAAATCAGAATTTCACTGAAATTTATCCAAAAAATTGGCATAATGATCAGGTTCTTTAAGTTTGTAAGAACAAGTACAACAACTAATGCTGTATGTAACTGTCTGGGGCAACATCAAAACAAACTCTGTAAAGAGAATGGCTGCTCACAGAAATGCAGCCACCAAAAGCAGTTTTCAAAGAACAAATGGATCACTCCATTATTCCAGGCTATTTCAGTCCTCATTACAGTCATGGAAAACTGGCCCATAACCACTAAGGGAGCAAAGAACTACGTGAGGATTTTGAGAATTCATTCCTCAAGGTAAAATTAAAAAAAAAAATTAAAAACCAAGAAAAACAAACCAAAAAGCCCCCTAACATAATCCATCACAAAATGTATGCCTTATTTCTGGATATTGTTGTCAGAACAATTATTTTATTACTTTACCAGCATGTGATTGTCAGCTGATAAACCTTTGTACTTTTTAATAACCATTTGAGACATTTTTGCTCAGAGAAAACGAATGTAGATAATCACCACTTACCACATTTTCATCTATTTTTTCCTTCATACGTTGAACAATCATGTTTGACACGTCAGGGAATTACAGAAATTAATTACTAAACAAAAAGAACTAGTGCTGTATTTAAGCTATCTTAATCCTTTACATCACAGAGGGATTGCATTCTATTGCTGTGAAAGGAGCTGAATTAGTCTTTGTGACAGGGTTCAGGTCAGGTTTATCTGCTTTACTTCTTGTGACTCATGCTGATGTTGCTGTACAGAAAATCACAGGGGAGCATGAAGTTACACAGCCCGAGGAGTGAGAGCTGGCTCAGTCACAGTCCCTCTGAGGGAATCAGGAGGTCAGCCCCAGGTTAATTTCAGTAATGCTTTTGCAGTAAGTCAGATAGAAAGTCCAGGGAAAATGCATGAAGTTACTGAAAACTTTCTTTATGAAGTGTATCTAAATAACCTACTTAGACAAATGTCCTAGTTACCATTTTTCCAGTTGTGCATCATCTTATCAAGGGGGCTTGGGGGCAATTTTTTTGGTTGTCTGCTGAGGGGGCTACATCTGCAGTTTCATGGAGGTTTCTTGTACTGATGAGATTACTTTCAGAGACAGCCTCAGTACTTGCTTATTCACAAATAATTTCTCACTATAATCTGGTAATCTGGGCCTAGCCTGGGCTCTGAGAAGACCTGTGTACTGTTGAGCAAGCAGAGACACTTCTCTTTAAAAATCAAACCTTTTTTTGAGGCCTAGCAGGGCTAAGTGATTTTTTTTTGTAATTTGCAAATGGAAGTGTAGAAGAAACACTGCTGCAGAAATAAGATAAACTTATCTTGAACCTCAGAAACTCAAAAAGCTGAAGTTTGTGAAGAGGAGGAAAAAGCATTTCTTTGACATGATGTGACTGATGAGTGAGCTCCAGCTGCCCCTTGAGTACCTCGGCACAACCGCATTGGCCTTTCCTCCAACACCACAATTTCTGCAAAGAACACGGCTGAGAAGCCAGATAATACCTCTGAAAACAGGAATTCCAGGGAATCAGGTACTCAGCTTTATCTGGCAAGTAAAAGATAAAACCATGCATTCAATTCCATCTTAAGAAAAACTGTTATCTGCATCAATGGCTAAAACTGTAATTTGAAAGCTTACCGATGACACAGATATATTTCACATTTACCAGGGACAGCATATTCTGTTCCCCCCTTAATGCATAAAGGAAATACTATCCCTTATCTCAGCAACAAGCCATGCACCTATTTCCCATGACATACATATTTTTCTTCAGCAGCTTACAAATCCCTGGCAACATCAGTAAATGCTGGAAGACAGTGCATTCAAAAAAATTTCAGAAATGAAAGGCAATTTGATTTTCAATGTTCTTTTAGAGCTGACACTCTGCAGTCCTGGTCATGCATATGAAAAAAAAAATCCAAGCTAAAATGGTGAACAGGAGTGGAAAGCAGAGCAGCCACCTCACCAAGAGGAGACCTAAAGATTGTCCTTGTGCAATCAGCCTGGTAAATTAGGGACTGGAAGGCAGGACATGACTGCTTCCCACACATGAAATCCTGTGAGAAGTGCTGCTCAAGATGAAAGACAGTTCCCAAGAAATGGTAGTACAGTGGCTGATTTTAAACTGAAAATTAGAAGGATCAGTAGAGCAATGATGTCCTGGGGCAGTCAGGACTAAAGGAAATGGAGACAAGTAAGCCGCTTTTAAGGTGGAAAAAATATATTTACAAAGAGGATTATAGGATGTGATGGCTATGACAGCAAGGTACAGGACTTGGTCATCCAGGACATCTTTTCTTAATCACATAATCTTGAATATAGATATAAAAAAAGGAGGAAATGTTTTTCCCTCCTGTTTAGGTAAGATATAAATTTAAAAGGTACACAGACAATTACTACTATAGTGCAAACTCAAGGTGTGGGAGAGCAGCATTTCTGTAGCAAGCTTCAAAGCAATGAGTGATTTGGCAGATAAAGGCAAAACCATCTCAATTATAATGTTTCACTTTCAACATTTCTATCAGTGCAGAAATACCTCACAAAAACACCAATTAGCTGCATTAGAAAAACAAGCAATTTTTTCCCATTGATATCCATGTGACAGTCTCAATTCACGTTTCCTGAGTTCCTCTGCCTCTTCTGCTGTGCTGTGTTTCAGCAATAAATAGCTTTTTAAGTGTCAGTCAGGAAACTACAAAGCCACACTATCATAATGAGAGACAATTTCAGCTCCCCCTGGTTGGAATTGCAGATGCCAGCCCTGGCAGCAGCCAGTGCCACTGCTCCTACAGTGAAAGTCTGGGAAGTAGGATAGCAAATTCCCAGTATTACAGCACAAGAAAATCTCAGTAGGATTCAAATGCATGGAATTTCTACCAGCTATGCACAGGAGAAGACAATGGGCATATTTATTAGCCTTCCTAGACAAAAAGCAACTCTTAATGCTCTATTTTCTAGTTTAATTCTCTTTGCTTGAAGAAATATATAACCATATTCCATATGTAACAGATTTTTCAACAGAAAGTTGAAGTGAGACGAGGCCAACCATACTTGAAGAGTACTGAAAGCTACTTTCAGTTTTAAAGTGCAGACAAAACCTGCAGTTTTGTGTATTTACACTCCTCAGAGGCAGTGCCAGCCCATGTTTAGGTCCAACCCCTTCCCCACGCACAAGCTGAGCCACAGCATATCCATGGAAACTACTTAAGCACATTTATTGGATCACACAGAGACAATAACACCACACCCCTGTCATAAGGTTAGTTTAATTCTAGTCTCCTCTTTAAATAGGTTGCTGCAATATCAGAACTCCTATAGAATTCAAGGCTTCTCTGAGCATTGACAAGGTCCATTGCTGGATATTGACTTGAAACTCTGCACACCACAACACAGGGATCTCATAGAAGTGCCTTTGGTTTACTATTCAAAAAACACCCAAAGCCAAAATCAATGCAAGAAGTAGCAGAAATCAATCCTGTATCTGACTGTGTTTTATGGTAGCAGACAGTCTGGCTGGAAATCAATTCCTTGAAATGTATTGCATCTGAACTACTACTTCTGAATCTCTTGAATAACTTGAAATTGAGATTTTGTTTTATCTTCTTGCAAATGTTCAAACATGTCAGGAGAACAAGATTTGATTGCATTGAAATTTGTAGTTCATCTCACTTTATGTCTTCATGCTGTCATTTTGCCTCGCTCTTCACTTTCTCTCTGAGAAGCAACGTTGGTTTTTAATGATACGGAAATCCTTGTTTGCATTCACTCCTTGCATAACGCTTCCATCCTTCAACGTGAAGTTTTAGAAAGTAAGAACAAGGTGACAAGATCTGACTGGAGCTAATTCAACAGATGCATCACTTAATCTTGAGAGGTCAGATGAAATTACATATACAAAGCATGTTTCAGCATCCACTCCTTAGTTCTTTGGAAAGAAGAATCTCTTATTCCTTAGCAACTCAGAAGTGAAATGACAAGGCCTGTTATTTTCACAGTTGCCATTAGCTAACAAATACAAGGCTGTCAGTAAACAGTAGCTTGAGATGCTCACAGTTACCACAGGTTACTAAAGTAATAACAGTAACCTAGAATAATTTCTAATCAGAATTACACACAACCTTGCTTACTGGAAACCAGACAAAAGCTTTTTGAATACTCACAGCAGAGTAGGCACAGTTACTGTAAAGTCCTTAGGAATAGATTTTAGCCCAAACAATTACAAACAACATACAAATAATTGCACTTGTAAATCTCTCTGAAGCCTGCAAATTCATTTCTGTCTTTTCACGTATTTCTGCAGCTTGATCCCAAAGCTCAGAAGGAGCAGTAAATTGGCATTACTCTGTGCATTGAAAATCTTCATGCACCCATGTCAGAGGCATAGGATTGAGCCAGAAGAGCCAATTTGCTCCTCTGCAGCCATCACAGGACCCACTTAGCAGATGCTCATGGAGAATGTCATTACTGAGATCACAAGCCAGTGCCTTACATTGGAAGAAGGTTTGTGGCTCATCTTTGCATGAGGCTGCATGGGGCCACCTCAAGGAAGCAAGGTATTGTACTGAACTGGGCAGGAAGAACAGCACAGAGGTCCTGCTATTGTTCCCTCTTGCACCTTCACACTCTCAAAGCCCTGTGAATGCAAGCCCACAGAAAATAACGAGCAGCTCCTCTTTATTGTGACATGAGGGATGCTACACCCACAAGCTACACTGCTGCACTGAGCAACAGGTTTTACTGTTATTTTACTGTTTCTGCTGGAAATCATTTTTAAAGACAGGTATCACTTCTATTTGAACCACCTGGAGACAGATAGCAATACAGAATAAAATCTCGGGACCATATAGCCCCTGTTTCACAACCTCTGACAACACTCCCACATGTATCTCTAGGTTTACCCACAACCCTGCAGCCCACTTGCACTGTAGTCATTTTACTTTCCTGAATCCAGCAAGCCTTTAAACACACAGCTGGGATTCTGTTAGCTCCCAAATCCTGTAGCTCCTCTAGCACCAAACTGTGCTCCTGTGCCTTGTCTGCTGCCTGACTCCTGTCTGGTCAGGCACCAGCCACTGACCCCTCCCTCTTCCTCTACCAGCAGCAGCCACCTCCTCACACTCCAACATTTCCAAATCTCCAGCCTCCACCCCTCAAACACTAACTCCAACTTCTTGCACTGCTGGGACTGGGGCTGCTGAACCCCCAGATAAGCAAAACATGAGCTCCATGCCAGTCAAGTGCACATCTTCTGAAAAGTGGCATCTGCCACTTGAGTGAATTGCTCATTGCCCTCAAAGCTCAGAGTTAATTATGCAGAATGTAAATTGAGACTAAACCAGCCACCCATGGGGCGGTGTACCAAGGAAATAAAGACATTAAAATCATATTCCTGAACATGTTAGTGACAGAACTATGCCAGAGAAGAGAAAGTGAGACCTGGGGCTGACAAAATATAATTAGCAAATGAAAAACTGCCATCCCAATTCCTGAGTGGTACCAGCAGCATTTCCAAGCAGCTGGTTCTGAGGTGCAGTTAGGAAGAGCAGACAGAGGTACCAGGAACATGGAACAACAGATCACACATACAGGGACTCACAGAAAAATTAGTACTGAAAATGGTCATATTGACCTCAGCCATCAAATATCCAGTTTAATACTAACAAGTAACTTTTAATTGTTTAATAATAACTAACAGTTAAATGTTAATTAATAATTCATATTGGAGCTCTGGTTATAAAAGGCATTCCAGCCCACCCCTGTTAAATTCTGCTTTTTAAAGTTAAATATTTGCATGACACTGAAGACAAAGATTAAACATGCTATAAATAAAAAGCACCACACACATGGAAGCATTTAGATGGTAAACACAAGCTGGATTTTTATATTCCTTGCACATCACCTATTTATGCCAAAATTATACAGCCCACTACATATGTATTAGGCATCATTCTACTGCCTCTTTTTAAAAATATAAACGATTGCATGATGCAAAATGATGGACAAGTCATAGGTCAGAATCTGCAGCCCTTCTGCTTAGCTATAGCTTTTCCAAATAAAATGTTCTACTTGAATTAAATATTTTACTCAAAAGAGAACAATGAGAGAAGAGCTCTATAAATAAAATAATAATATTTGAAACAGTGAGAAATACAGACTTGTGCATACAGAGAAATAGAGAGATGGAAGAACAAGCCCTGCTCTGCCATGCCTCAGCATTATTCACCTAATAGTGGCTTCCACTGCTGTTCTTTGCCAAAGCACCTGCTAACCTCTATTTGGCCATGAGCAAATGGCAGCCCTGGGAAGAATATTTCACCATGCCCTTGATGTAGACATTTCCAGACTAACTGCAATTAAAATGTAATGGAGAAGATCCACATTATCCATTTTAAAAAGATACACTGCCAACAGTAAGCTTTACAATTGATAACTGCAATATTCCAGGAGTCTTAGTTGAGAGGCTGAATAAGTACTTCAGTTGTTTAAAAAGATGGATCTTCTGCCATATGGGAAATTCTAATAGTGGTATTTTTTTCTGTTCTGAATGAAAATGTCAACAACAGTAACCAAACAAACAGAAACCTCCATCTCAAAAGAAATGCCTCAATCTTTTTTCAGAAGTACTGAACTATTATTTCAATTCAGAACTGTAAGTGATTTTCATTTTACTAGTGAGGAAAATTGGTGTACAGAAGTGGATACAAAGTCATTGAAAGTTATTTCATTATATAGAACAGAAACAAAATGTAACAAGGCTATTTTAACATAATTTAGATGGACCCAGGTTATATTAAAGCACTTCTAAGACTGATAGATTCCAAAAAAATATTTTGCTTGTTGTTATGGTTTTACAACAGAAAGAGTTAGCATAGAATCTATTCCACTGATTTCTTTTTCCATCATGTTTCACTATAAATACAGGACAAAACCAATCAAAGGTGAGACAGAAGTATGGCAATTAAATTCAGAGGAAGACTACAAGCACCGAAGTCACAAACACAGAGTTAAAAGATCTTGTTCCTGCATTCACATTAAACAAAACAAAAACTTCAGGTTTCGGGACCTAACCTGGCTGCACCAGCACAGTGGGAGGAATGGCACACATTTGACCCTGTTCTCCACTTCTCTGTTCCCCATGTAATTATTTGTAAGTGTATGCCTACAAACCATAAAGAGCTGAGATATTTTACAGCCACGCTGCACAAGTGTAAATTAGTACATGAAGTACAGAGGGATGACTAACTGGGCACTGAGTAAATGACTGGCAAGGTACAAAACACGAGACTTGTTTTTTTTGGTAATTTCAGCTCTGAGAGACAGCATTTGGGCTTCACAGTTCCCCAGCTCTCAGCAGGGCACTCGGGGTGTGCCCTCACCAACCCTGCTTCTGCCACCTGGAAAGCTTAACTCTTGCTCTTCTAAGATATGTGGCACATCCAAGTGTTCAGTGATTCAAAAAAGTAAGAAATTAATCAACTGCAGCTCTGGAGCAGATCCTGCTGTGTATCAATCACACCACAGCAGATGGTAAGCAATTCCCACCCTAGAAGTTGAGCAGTCCTAGAGTGAGCAACAGAGGCTTCAAGTGAACATGTATTTGGTACTTTTTATTTAACTGAGTTCATTCCTAATGAAGGAACATTTAGGGAATGAGCTAATTTGTATGTTTATTAGGGCATTGAACAGAGCAAAAAGCCGACGATTAATCACAGCAACCCACGAATTTACGTGAAAGAGAACAAAACCTAAAGAGCTGTTTTGAAAACCGGGTAAATGTAACCCCTCCCTCCATGAATGCTCATTAGCTTCATTTCTTTAGTCAGAGAGTGTATGTAGGCTTGCTTTCCTCCCCGGCCTCTTGTTTGAAAGATCTGGAAAGGGACCTGCCTCTCACTTGCAGGGAAAGCAGATCTGTTTGTGCCTTATGTAAAACCAGGCTGCTCTGAAATCCCTTCTATTTTCCCCACAAACCGCAAGTATTCTCTCACGCTGTCATCCTAACTCAGCAGGCAGCATGGAACACAACCTGAGAGATTTTTGAGGGATTTTAGCTACTAAAAGAAAACATCCAATTTGTTTCTTTTCAAATGATACATTATCTATATAAATATTTCAACCACTCACACTCCTAAAATTTCCCTCTACTTCTTCCAGAGCTCACCATTCTCAATCAAAAAACTGATGCTTACATTTTCCCTACTTTAAATTCTCTCCCTATTCTCAGAAAGCGCCATCTCTTGCTTCCCCCTACAAGCACTCCCAGACAGAATTGTTAATGCCCTATGACAACATCCAAAATCAGAAGCAGTCCTGTGGCATTTGGATTTTGTACACAGCCTAATGCACAACATCAGGACCCTTCGGCTTTAAGGGAGGATGCAACCATTTTCAAACTCACTGTACCTAATAAAATCCTGTGAAGCAGACTGAATCCTTTGGGAAATGCTCATTGGGAAGCCCCTCTCCCCCCTCCCATGTTGCATTAGGCACATCAGCACAGGAGGGCTAAACCTGGAGATGAATGGGTGTCACAGAGATATTTTGCATTCCATATTCAGGCTTTCTGCACACAGGAGATTTCCCTAAAGACTGAACTGAATGCAGCAGGTGTCCCACTTCCCTTTCCCATCCCAGGCCTGGCTTTGGCAGCTGTCCATAACCTTTAAGGCTGGGTCTATTGCCAATCTCACTCTATCACTGGCACTGACCAAAAGAAACACAGTTCATCCAGCTTTCAAAAAACTCTCAATCACCTGCCTGAAGGGGACAGAAAAAGTGCTGGAACTCAGCCAAACTCACTCTCAACAAGAGATTCTCTCTCATGGCAAAGCTGCGTGGCAGAGCTCCAGGTCAGCCTCCAGTCTGGAAAGAAATATATGCAGAAAGCACCTCATCTGCAAATAAGGCTCTTGGTGCATCCTTGAGGGGCTGGGCAAACTCTTCACACAAACAGCCCTGGTCAATCCATCATCAGAATATTACAGCGATACTAAAGAACGGCTTTCTGTGGCTTCTAGAGGAACATTTTAGTTATCTTGGGCTTGTTCCTTTTAATTCATTTTAGGCAATTAATAAAAGATTGCAGCCCACTTCAGATTAGGTCCATGCCAAATCACATGGATTGTGATTTGTAACAGCAGCCCAAAGCCAGTGACAACCAGCAGTCTGTGACCACCTGCCTTCCTCCTCTGCTCTTCCTCCCTCGGTATTTACAGACAGAGGTGGCAAAGAGAACAGTTACTCTGTGAAATGCACATTGAAACTGAATGTAAGTCAAAGCCAAGGGAGCCATCCTATGTGAACCTGATAAGTAAGCAGAGATCGCTGCTTGGTGCAGGCTTCATGCCGCAGCACTTCCACCCTCTGCACTGCCTGCAGCAGAATGGGATGCCCAAGGCACATTTATGCTCCAGTCAGATCTACTCCTTCCTTCTGTGGCTCGTACAAATCAAAAACCAAGCTTAACTATTAGAAACTAATGAGCTGTTTCCTCTGATGCAACAAAATCTGTCTAGCCTGCTCTGGTGAGACTCACCTGCAGTGCTCCATCCAGCTCTGGGGTCCACAACACAAGAAGGGCTTTGACCCTGTTGGAGCCAGTCAGCAACATGATTAGAGGGGTGGAACAGCCCTCCAACAAGGAAAGGGAATTGGAATTTTTCAGCTTGGAGACATGAAGGTTTTTGGATTACCTGATTGTGACCTTCCCAGTATCTGAAGGGAGCCTACAAGAAAGAGGGACTTCTTACAAGGGTCTGGAGTGACAGGACAAGGGACAATGGCTTCACACTGGCAGAGAATAGGTTTAGATCAGATACAGGAAGAAATTGTTTCATACGAGGGTGGTGAGGCAGTGGCACAGGTTAGCCAGAGAAGCTGTGGCTGCCCCATCCCTGGCAGTGTCCAAGGCCAGGCTGGATGGGGCTCTGAGCAACCTGGTCTAGTGAAAGGTGCCCCTGCCCATGGCAGGAGGTGGAACAAGATGATCATTTAGGTCCCTTCTAGGCCATTCTGTTGTTCTGTGATTTAATTGTATCGTGAAGGTGATACAAGAGAAAAATCAGAAGAAACAAGGGAGAAGAATGGGCTTTGGTGGAAAGAATACCAAATATATGCCTAGAATAGCTCTTTGAAAAAGAAATCCAAAATTTCCTCTTAAGTTTGCAAGCTAATACATCTAGTATTAAATTAAACCAGGAACTTCAATTAAAAACACACCCCGAGATTTATCCAGCAAATAATTCAAGTCCAAGTGTTCCCCCTCAAGGATAGACTAAGTGAAATTATACAAACAGTTTTCTGCAAAACAAAACAAATACAACAATCAACAAACTGCTGTAAGATGCAAAGGGAGGTACATTCACAGATTGCTGGATCTTCCCAAGAGAGGCTAGTAAGGAAAAGAAGTATAGAACATTCTAATGATTGCTCAAATCACATTACTGCAGCCCTGGGGAAGCATTCCAACTTCCAGAACTGAAACAGTGGGGCTGTTTACATTCCTGCACCAGGTACAGGCTTTGTGCTTACAGTTACAACAAAGGAAAATATCACTTCTGTGAAATAGTGTTTGAGAGGAAAATATTGGAAACAAAAGCAGAAGGAAAGTTCTAGAACAGATGAACTGGAAAAGGTTCCATTTTGGTGCATTCTTAATACACCATCAGTGAGCTTCCCATGAAGGAAGATATCCTTAATATTATCCCAAGGCCACTTCCCTAAGATACCGTTAAAGGGTCATAAATGTCATATCACTAAATAATCCCTCAGTACGCTGGTAATAAAATATTTGTTTGGAAGGGCTGTCCCTTCACTCCAGAACAACATTGTGAGGCTCAAGTCAGCTTTCCAAATTACACCTAATTAAGTACTTGATCAATTTAATTGGTTGAACAGTCACTCATCACTACCAGTAGAGCTTGCAAGTGGGAATCTTCTCAAGAAACACATTCACTGTGTGTTACAAACAGGCTTCCAGCATCAGGGCTTTGATGTACCAGTACAATGAGCACAATCCCAATTTTGAAATGAGATCTGGTAGCAAGAGTCCAAGGTCACAAATTTTTTAACTGTGGTCCTTGTTAGAGCTGCATAAAGAATCTTCCCCCACAGAGATGCCCAGCAGTCCCTGTAGGATGGCCTTGGGCTGCTGGCATCTCCTGGGGCTGTTTCTCAGGTGCTCTGGCAGCCTTGGAGTGGTCACTGCACATGGCCTTTCTGCTCCAGACATCTCGAAAGATGAACTTAAGGAGCAATGAAGGACTAACTGAATCAATAAAGCATTCCTCATTTAGGCTACTGGAAAGCTCCTTCACTGTCCTAAGCAGGAAAAAGTCCTCATCATGGTGCTACAGCATCCTTCTCTCTTAACAAAGATTGGTTTTCTTTATTGGATCTTTATCAGCTTTTCATTCCTACATCTTCTAAAACCCCAGCAATGAGGGTTCAGTGCTTTCCAAGAAACCACTTACAAAGCCAGTAGTTTGAGAAAATTTCATCCTAAATGTTTTACCTGGCTTGATTTCATCCCATTATTTTGGCTGTAACCAAATAAACAAATTCTTCATCTATCTTCTGCTTAATGTTTGTAACACATCAGTTCTTTCATTATCTTCCAATTGGTGTTCAGACTCCATCTTGTTTGCCAAAATTCTTTGTCTAGATAATAGCTAAAATCCAGTCTTCTAAATTGCAAAGACGTATCAGTATAATAAGGGTTTGCTCCCTGCTTGGTAATAAGATTCCTCAGATCAGCCAGAACGGCTCCTGTTGCAGTTACATGACACTGCAGCTGCCATCTACTCACCCATCCTTAAGTTCCTCTTTGCATTATTTTATTTTCCACATTTCTGCCTCAGATCTATCATCTCCTCACAAAGATTATTTTTTTCTTTTTATGTGGTAGTTTGCACTTTTCTTAGTTAACTGTAAAGTTTTCTAACCACGTAGCAAGATCTCTGGCCCTGAGCTATTACTCCTATCTAGAAGTGATCTCCTTACACATAAATTAGCTTTGCAAACTGGCAGTCCCCCCACAATCACAAGCATATACACACCTCTTATCAGTAAACAGTAAATTAAACAGCCAAAAGTGTTATATTTTCAATATGAGAAGCAAAACTTCCCATATTTCAACAAGTCAACCAAATAGACATGATTCTTCCTCATTATTAAAAAAGTTCTTCTTGCTAAGACAAGGTCTTTTATTTCCAAGTTGCTCATGTTGCTCTAACACATTACATGAGACATTCCCAACATATAAGGAAATGCTGAATATTGTACATCTCTCTGCAACTAAGTACATATGAATGGGAACTGGAAGATTGCTTACCTGCTCCCCAAATTGTTCTTCAAAACCACTGACCCTGTGGCATGGCAGAAAGCTACTCACTGGTCTACAAGTAGCTAAGCAAAACACCCCCCATCTGAATTCAGAAAACCTCACAGGTCCTGAAGATCCTGTATTTATCCATGCTGAAAAACCAGAGATATTTTTCTGAAAGAGCAGAACAGCTAAGAAGAATAAGCTTAATACTCCCTCCAACCCCTATGACAGCTGGGAGCCTGAAGTAATTGGTAAACATGATGAAATTACTTTAGACATACAAAAGCAAGAGAAAAAGCACCAATCTCCTACAGTGCGGTAACAGCAGGAAAATAAGCTTCTTTATATTTCTACTTTTCTTCTGTGTGTGACACAGTTTAGTTGTTCTTGGGATACATGGGTTGCTATGCATGGATCCATCACTTGTTTAATTGCATTCATTTTGTTTGATTTAAGTCATAGAACAAGGTTTGTTTTAAACATCACCACTAACCAGTAAAATAAGTCATGCTTTGCCCAAGTCCTGGCTAAAACTGTGGAAGGAGTGCCACTCCAGAAGGAAAGGGTTAGGCAGATCAGTTTTGGCAGCATCTCCACAAGCACCAGAGAAAGAAGCTTTCAAGACCAGAAAAAATACAGGCTGGGAAAGAGACTGAAATCCAGCCAGCAGCATAAGTGGAGCCTGGGAAACAAAAAGGCACACTCAGATCCTTCAGGTGTCTGAAGGGTCTCAGTGGCATTTGTCAACAAAAAGCTCTCAGAACAAATGCAGAACCACCACTGTGGGTAGGACATAGGGAAGACAGCATTACAATCCCTCCTCTATTCTGTTTTGCCTGCCACTGAACTATTTTAAGCAGGAAAAAAAAAAAGTCAGTGGTTATCTGACTTTTAAACCTATAAATCTCTTTTCAGTTTGCTGTCATGGAATAGATCTTGGTAAGTTTACCTCAAAGGCTCAGGTCTCACCCCACACACAGAAATGCAGCCCCAGAGCACACTCTGGTGTGCCAGCACCGTGACCAGCACAAGAGTTACCCCAGTATGGCACAACACAGGTAGGGAGAAAAACTGTTTGTTCTGCAGCAGCCTGGAACTCAAAGGCTGCACTTCCACTCGAGCAGCAGCAACCCCTCAGCTCTCTCCACAGAGCTTTTCCACCCCACTGCATCCTCATTGCTGCACTTCACTCTCCAAAGGCTGGAGAAAAAAACTTGCTGCATTTTCCCGTTGTTCTCCACACAGACGGTAGCCCAAAGCTCAAAAGCCAGAATGGAAAATCAAAATCCCACTTCAGAAAGTCACACAGATAACATCTTGTAGCCCAGCTGTCATGTTTTATTGGTGCAGAGGTTTTCTGAAACTCCCACATTACATCCCAAGTGCTGCTGTGTTACACCAACCAGAGTGCCCAAGGTCACCTAATCCCCAGCCACCAGCAGCCCTGACCCCTGAGCAGGCTGCCAGAGGAATGGCAAAGGAGCAGATTAAAGGATTTGTACATCTCTACAAAGTAATAAACACCACTTTGCCCAGACCAAATAATTCCAGAGCTGACAGTTGTTACAGATGGCATGGCAACAGGTAACCAAGGCCACAATAATGACAAGATAATTTAAACCTGAACAAAAGAGAGTGCTACACATCATAAACCTGAAAAGGGATCTGCATCCATATGCTGATTGCCTCTGTGCATGAAAATCTGTGATGTGCCTATCTCCTGCTTTGTAGGCATGCCTTAATAGAGTGTGACTGGATATGTCTTTAGTGACACATTTGCATTCAGAAATCTCTCCTCTAAGATACACAGACAGGAACTGAGTTTTGGGGTGGGTTTTTGTTTTTTAGGGTTTGGGTTTAATTGAGCCTGTATAAAATGGCAACACTACGCCAAAGGAGTTTTGCTCCTTTATTCATCACAGCAGATAATTGGAGCCACAGGGGCAAGGAAAACCTCTTTGTTTAATATGCAAAATGTCTGCAACTTAAGTGACACCCAGGGGATGAGTGATTGACACAATCATGAAGATTTTGAATGCTGCTGTGGTAGATGTTCAGGGACAATAGCTCGAAAAACCCTGGAAAGATGTTTAAGCTATAAAGTTGATGCCTCATTTTTTCCATCTTATAATTGTTTTATGAAGGCATAAGAACTTAAATCCACAAGACTGAAGCTTGACCTCTAATTCCATGCTTCACTGCCAGTGCCTTTAAAGAGTAATAAACACAAAATATTCCAGGGTTTCCATTAGGTTGATACCTCATGAGCCCGAGTTCCATCCTATTTTGCAGAGTTTTATGCTTAGAGTGTTTTCAAACAAGAAATTTCTGAAGCAACCATGTGACTTTTTCCTCATTAGACCATGAATCTCCAAGAGACCTCAGCCAGGATGAGGTCCCCCGAAATGTGTATAGTTATATTTTTTCATCACTCCTGGTGTAAGGGACTTTCTATAAGAGGCTTTCTCTAAGGCACACAGTAGCTGAGAACTGTTCTAAACCTCTGCAGCACAAAACAATTTCTGGTACAAAGAATTCCTTCATTTTGACTGCTTTCATTCAAACTTTACTTGTTCCTAATACCTTCAAATACCCCGTATCTCTACAACAATTTATTTCCCTCAAACCCTGCAAGATTAAACAGATCCCCTGCAGGCTAACACTGTGAGACCATTGTAGCCTGTGTCCCCAGGGGTAGATTTGGAGCAAAAAGGCCTTTTGCCAGACGCCAGGTATTTCTGTGTAAGGAAGCTCACTCTCCTGAAGCTCACCTCAGAGAGCACAGCACGCTGGCAGCATTTATCCCTTCATAAACCAGCAGTCCTCACCTATGGATGTCTTTCTGCTCTCCTTTAGAGACAAGTTTATTCTGAATACCACTGAAGGTAACTGAGCCGTTTATTGAATTACAGAAAAAACTCAGGAATGCTCTGATGCAAACTCCAAGGAGCAATTTTAAAGTGTAGAGCCACTCTCCTTCTCATCTGCAGTGCTGACAAATCAGTTGTCTTGTAATGTTCGATCACAGCATTATAAAGGCTCAGAAAATACATTCCCTTTATTATGTGGCCACTAAATAATTTATTGGAGTCTTATTTTGAGCCATATGTAAAACAGATCAGCTAGAGATTCAAGTCTCCTTTTCATATTAGAAAGCAAGAGTAGGATACAGGAAGCATCTAAATCAGCAAGAGGCTGTTGACTCCACACTAGCAGGGATGACACTTCCAGTAAGCCAGCAAGCCTAATAGAACATGCTCCTCAGAAATCTGCTTCACTTAAATAACCATTATCCAGATCAGCTTTCTTTAAAATCATGTGCCAGACTTCAAATATCAGGAAAAACAAAACCCCCTGCATTTAAGGTTTTCCTGATGAAGAACTGAAGAAATACATCCAGTCAGAGTACAGGACTTCAGTCAATGTTATCTTTGTATCTTTGTGCAGAACTGAAAGAGATTGTACACAAAGCCTGTGGCAAGGGAGACTAGCACAAGGGGGAATCTGTGCTTTTCACAGCAGATGCAGGCAAACAGATAACTGGGCAGGTTGCTCATTGCTCTATGAAATACTGGGATTATGTCACATCCTTTCAGACCAACACCATTAACTCCTGAAGATTGCCCAAGACATTTCTGTCCTCATCCTGTTCTATGCCAACCAGTAAATTCCAAAATGAATTCCCTACAGTGTCTTCCTGGAATGAAACACCAAAACAACTGCATTTACATACAGTCAAAAAAAACCTGATTTCTTTGCCTGGAATTTAATTTTGGATTATCCATTACAACCTGGCAGGAATTGCCAGCAGCACGGCAACAAAAAGAGAACTGAGCATGGCACGACGTGGAGTTGGGGGATGGGGGGGAGGGCACCTACAGAAAGGAACACCAGTCAGTAACTCCTTGGCAGATATCCTAGGAATTTGCTTGATACAGTCAGGTTTAAAAAGGAACAGCTCAAGAAATTCACTGGAATTAAAAAAAAAAAAATCCTGATGGTCCTGATGGTTTGCAATTTACTGTTAGGGTACAGTGTCTGTAATTTAGAGCCATATGTTGGTTACTTCTCTTTACACCCTCCAAATTAGCAGCCTGTATTGCCACCAGTAAGAACTTGCATCATTTGTGTTCAGTTTCATTACAGGAATCTGCACAAATCTGTGACAAGTTATTGAACAAAATTCAAGGGGGAAAAATAAAATAACATCAAATGCTCACCATTATTTGCAGTTTGCTTTGGATACACACCAAGCAGGAAATCATCTCTCTCTATTCATTAATAATGCTCACTGAAGCTTTGCTTGTACCTGTTCAGTCAATATGAGGCAACAGAAACAACTCATTGACATTTTCGAATTTAACATCTTTGCTCACACAAAGAACAACAAAGACAGAGCCAGACACTTTTGAAGATACCAGACACTGATGTGGAGGGAAGAAAACAGCTTTTTCCCTTCTTACAGTGAGAGCTTTTCCAGAATGCACATGAAAACTGTGACCACCATATTTCTCCCCACTTTCTCTTACTCTGCTATTACTACAATATTGCTTCATTTGGCATCCATAACAGAGACAGCCAAGAAGCCAAGAAGTAAGTTACTCTATAATATGGAGTACTTTGTCTTCCTCTAAGCAGTTGCAAACCCACATATAAAATCCTCACAGCAGCAGCGAGGACACGAGAGAAATGAGATGCCCTTTTCTGTAATGCTTGGTTTTCTCTGCTCCAAGATCCAGAATTTCCTAATCTGACTATTTTGAACTTTTGCCAGAATCCGTTCTCTTTCAGGAAGCTTGGAATCAAAAAAGCTGTAAAGATAACACAAAAGTATCATTTCAAGTGACCTTAAATGTAAATTATATAAAGTCTCTGTCTCATAATCCAACCCAAAGGGCCTGAGATGAGAGCAAGGAGGACAGAGTGTGCAAATATGAGCACAGGGTGGTACCTCATGTGCCTCATCCCAGTTTTACAGCTCCACTTCCTACTTATGCTGCATGGATTTCTTTTTCCTTAATCAAACATATCTGCTTACACATTGTGTAAGCAAAACACTTGGATTGTTTTTGTTCTCACAAGAAATAAGCCCATTTTTTCATGACATTTGCTCACAGCCGTGAAATGTCTTTTAATTTGTAAAAGCATAATAAAGAAGCCAAAGTTAGAATTGGCTCTCCTGCTCCTCAGCTGTCTCTGCATGCTTGTAAAGCAGTCATTGACTTGGATGTAAAAGAGATTAATACTAATTGGCACAAGCTGCAGCGAGGAAAACTTTGACTAGCAATAAGAAAACAAATATTTACAGCAACAGCAGCTAAGCACTGGAACAGATGGCTCAGCAAAGCTGGAGGATATTCCTAGAGATGGTCAAAACTTGGCTGGACAAGCCCCTGAACAACTAGACCTGACTTTAAAGCTAATCTTGGGTTGGACAATACAACCTCCAAAGCTCCCTTTCATTGTAAATTGAATATCAGATTGAAGACCAGGTATTTACTGTCAGCTGGTGTGCCTACAGATCTTTGGAGATATATAACCCAAATCAATTTTTTATTGCCAGCCTTGTAGAAATGAGGCATAAGCCATGCAATTCCATGTTGTTTGTTCGACCGTTGTTCCCGGCCACCTTCTCCCAAACCTGCAACAACTTTGGAAACAACTGAGCCAACATGAGATAGATTTTGCCAGACAGCTCAGAGCTAATCATATTTCTAAGTGTTTCAAAATAAACATAAACATTGATATACACTGAGCAATCACACAGCTGGAGGCAACCAGAGCACACCATTAGAGTAGAGGGCTCTCTCATTTAATGGTTTACAACATTCCTCTTTCCCTGCCTAAGGCCTTCATCCTGAATGAAATACAGCTGTCAAGGGACTGGCAGAGCAGGTTGGCTGCGTCCTCGAGGCAAGACGCAAGACAAGTTGTAGTCTTTTGAATCAGCTGGCACTGAATAACTCTGCTAAGGATCATAAAGTAATTTTGCATTTAGGCCATTACTACAAGCAAGTTGTTACTGTGTAAAAATCATTGCTTCAAACCCTCTCTTAGATTCTGAGCTCACTCTTCACTGTTAACAATTAATTAATCCATCTGCATTAGCTTACCATATAGCCAGGCCAAAAAAAGTCTAAGAATTGTCTGTTCAGATATATGCAAGCCAACAAACTCATTTGCTCTTGTCTACTGAGTGCCTAATTCACCAGTGAGATTCTGGCTGAGACCAATTAGAGCCAGCAACAAATACCTCTCGGTGTTCTGGTTTTATTTCCATTATTTATCTCACCTAAATTGTGGAAAAACAACACCTCTCAATACACACCCCTCCCTCTCCAAAAAAACAACCACTTTTTTTCAGAAGTATAAATTAAGACAGACCCAAAAAATGTCAACATCAAAAATAAGTAATCTTCTCAAACCTCAGTAGATACGAGAAATTAAATAGCCCAAGGGTATCATGTTCTGTCTTCTCTTAACATGATGAAAAAATTTCAGTTCTTAATTTCAAAGGACTTTATTAATATGCAGTTTTAATTCATGTAAGTTTAATCACAAAAAGTAATTTCATCTTACTTCTTGTACCAGCATATTAGCATTTCATTTTCTGAGCATTTGTTTCAGCTGGTTTGTCGGGGGTTGGGTGTTATTCCTTTTGTTCCTTTGCATTCTCTCTTGT
>VXBQ01010227.1:293982-346827 GCA_013400175.1 Phainopepla nitens
AGGCAAAAGCCTTCCCCATCCTCTTTCCGTCTCTGCTACGGGGTCTCTGACTCTGTTTCTCTGTTGTTACTATTGCAGTTATTGTTGGTTTTTCTGTATCTTCTTGTCGTACGCACTAGTAAAGGACGGTTATTCCTTCCCCATATCCTGCCTGAAAGCCGTTTAATTTCAAATTATAATAATTCGGAGGGAGGGGTTTTCCAAGGGAGGCTCTGGCTTTCCATAGCAGATACCTGTCTTTTCAACCTAAGACATGGTTTTATATAACCATCTAGAAAAACCAATACCTCCTCACATTTTTCTAACACTTTTCATTCAACATCACATTATCTATAGTCCCCCTGAAGTCTCCCCTCTCATTTTTCTCTGTACTTATTTATTGAGCCAGGCCTCACAGAACAGGCTAAATATCTGTCACCCTTTAAATAATTTTTTTTTCAGAGTTCCAGTGGGTTATAAGCTAAAGAATATAAGTCTCTTGTGATACCACCAGACAGCCTCATGTATTTCACAGGAACTCCTACAGATTGCTAGAGTGGAAAACACACCACATACATCAAAACAAATGAACAAAAAAAGACAATTCTGATTTTTTATTCAACCACATTTTTCAGACTTTATGTAAACGCATGCATTAAGTTTTTTTTTTCTACCCTCTGCCCAGAAAATATTTTACCTCTCAAAATAAAGCAGTTGTTCAATACTGGCATCGGAAATGCATTCTGAGAGCGAGATTGCCATAAAATAATGTGGGATTGTCATGGCAAGTTCCCTTCTTCCTGTCTGGCTTTCTCACCTCTGCTTTGGAACGGCAGAGCTCTTCCCTTGCACTTTTCGCCCTCCTCCCTCCAGCCTCCCAAGGGGACACTTTTTTTTGCTTATGTGACTGTCAACCCCATGGAAAACTGAAGGTGTTCCAGGTTCCCTCTTCCTTCACCACTTACATGATTTCCATCTCTTCTCTCATTCTCTTCCCTCTTTCCTTTCTGCAGGTCCTGGAAATATTTATATATTTAGGCAAGAACATTTTGTTACAGCCTAAAATCTCTTTAAACTGTAATTTGTGACTGCATATTAGAAGCCATAGAAAAGATATTGAATTCAACCACCAGTCAGGAAAGGCCTTATTCATTATCTGCACTTACCTTCCACAGAAAGCCACCTCTGTACTTCATGTCATTCTTTAAGTGTAAATTCCCTATGACGGGGATATCAAAGGCTAAATTTCTGCCATCAGTTACTGTGAGAAAGCCACTGTTCCAGACTCTCACAGATTTTAAAAGTCATCACCATATCTGAGATAATTTTGTCTGGCTGTTGAGTGCTCTGATGCCAAAAACCACATGAGGCAGAAAGAGCTGTCCCTGAACTCACAGCAAGCAAAGTAAAACACAGTTCTGGGCAGAGAGGAAGGTCCCAGGTATCCCTAGGCCCAGATAACTGCCACAGAGCAGAGATGGGAAGGACAAGGCCGGCAGACTCAGTGCAGCCCAAAGGAAGGAGCCAAGAGGTAGGAGCCCCTCTGGGCCTGCCCAGAGGAAGTGGAAGGAAAGCAGCAGGTAGTCTGAGTTCTGTAAAAAACTGATGACCAAAGGTAACAGTATCTAATGACACAGTAATTCTAAGACCCCTTGCTTTACTGGAATGGCCTGTTCAAACATGTTAAAAGCCACACGTTTACCCTACATGACCCCAAGGTCTCAGTAATCTCCATGTTATTAAAAAAGGCTGCATCACCTTGCTACATGTGATCTATCATAATTTACACCTGAACACACCTGTACACTGTAAAACACAGTGCTTGTATGAGGCTCTGGCACTCTGTTAAGGTCTGATTTCCAGCTACCAGTGCTATTGAAATGCCCTACATAAGATATTATGGCAGTTCTGAAGCCTGAATACATTAAGGTGAATGACTTCTTGGTGGAGCACCTCCGTCTCCAAAGCTTCAGAGCTCACCATCAGTGCCAAACCCAAGGGGATTTTTTACCCTCAGTGCAGTGAATATGCAAAGGTGCAGGTCTCTGGCCGAAATGGATAAAGAAAGCTCTTCTCTGCCTCTCTGCTATTTTTCCACATTAAGAACAGAGTAACTTCTACAAGCAATATCCTAAGGACATGTTATGCCAGTGCCCTGTTTTCAATACCCCTCTCTGCTGGGAAAAGCATGACAAAATGCAAACATCTACAGAATTCTCTGTTGGGAGATGTCTGAGTTTATTCAACACTTAACGAAAACCTTTTTCAGTTCTACTCAGCAGAGATCCATAAAACAGAATAACCATTTAGCTTTATCAAGTTCTATCAAGTATATTACGTGGAGGAAACTAAATTACATATGTTCATAAAGACAGATGAACTGATAACAAAAGCAAGTCAACAGCTGAATTTGGTTTCATGCAGAAAAAGTATCAGTTCAGTATATTTTCCAGTTCAGTAGATATTTTCCTCCTCATCTATGCATAATTCCGGTGCCATTAAAATGATGGATAAGATGACAAAACTTTAAATCTCCTGTACATCCAATCAGAGCTCCCACATGGCACACAGCCATCAGCACCCTAGGAGTCATCAATTAACATTTCTGCAGCTTTCTGAGCATTTTGTTGATTTAACAACAGTGATTCCATAAAAGGAGGAACCATCACTGACTTGCTGTGTTGAACCTGGACAAACACTTGTGCTTTTGCTTCCATTTTCGCTGACCCCCAAAAATGACAAAATTCAATTTTCATTTGTGAAAGGCTCTCTCCTGGGTTAAGCAGATGGATAAAGAACAGCTTTGTTGCTAATCTCCTTTGTTATGAAGGCGGTGCGAGTCGGAGGCAGAGATGACACACACCCCAGAGGTTCATGTGACAACAACCTCGAGTTTATTATGGCAGCCCCTTTCATAGGACATTTGAGTTTCCCGGGCATACACATGTCATTGGCTGAGGTCTCACACCACCCAGCTCCTGAGCAGTGAGATGTCTGCAGCCTAGGGTGCAACATCATTTGGTGAAGCTCCTGTTTGGGTTTGAATGGATTCTGTCCTTGTTCATCCAGGGGGCTGGTTTATTGGAACCAGCCTGGGTTTCTTAGTTATCGACAAATTAATTGCTTAGTACAAGCCAGCTTGCACAGTGACATCCTTTGGGTTTTGGTGGGAGATAGAGAAAGAGTTAAGTTCAGAAAATATCAGTCATTCTTAGGCAGGCACAGAAAAAGCCTAAGTACTGCAAACCTACATTGAAGCTGCTCAAACATTTAACATCTGGTTTGGGGCACGCCCAAAAGTGCACCAATCTTATGGGAGCTCAGTCAGCCCTCCCAAAATCTTCTGTGACATGATGTTTTGAAGTTGGCAGTACATCTCTAAAGCAGGTATAACTACAGCTATTAAAATTTCTGTTAATTAAGCACCCTGTTACAAGTAACATAGTAACAGGCTCTCAGTGCAAAAGGCTCTGTGAGGTTCTGTTTTCTAGGTAGTAAACCAAACCAGTATATTTCTGAATAATTGGCAGCTCAGGATGGATTTTGTTTCTCCCTGTTCCTTTCCACAAGTTTCTATAACATACTTTGTTACTGTAGCACTTGCTAGAAAAATGATGAGGAAAAAAATAAACTTACACAGACTGGGATTGAAACAATTTTTTCAGGCCAGCCATGGTGTTCTGTGAGGTTTTCATTATGTGCGCATCAAATGAGACTGGAAGGCAATCAAAAATTGTTCTGAAAGTGCCATAAAACCGTGGTTTCTTCCCATCACTCTGTTCTCAAGAAACTTGCCCACATTGCAGCTTTTGGAGGTTGTGACTTGACACCGTTTAACCCTGATCATGGCTCTCTCCCTGTAATCCTTTGCCCCACTGCTTTCTCCAGGACTGAGAGCACATTTATGGAACCAAAACCACCACCCTCATCTGTCCTATTTCTCTGCGCAAGCCAGCAACAAACACTGCTCCTTGGAGCAAAGAGACGTCAGGGAAGGAATGAAATATCATCAGGTCAGTGTTTCCCAGGATAACTTCAGGGCAACAAAATATCCCAAAGACCCGAACTGCCGTGATCTAAGGCCAAAATCAAATCGTACCTCCAGAATTCAGCAAGGAATAATCCTTCACTCCGTATTGCTCCGTTCATTCCACTTCCCAGGAATACTGGACCAAGCACTAACAGTATAGGAAATGACTTTTTTTTATAGACAAAACCCTGTAATCTTGCAAGAAATTTTAGGGTAAAGAAGAGTGCAATTAAATACATTCAAAAGTCCTTTTATGGACAATGGCCAATTTTGAACTTGCAGAAAAAGTTTAGACTTTACCAGAGAAGCAGAGAACAAAACTTCTGACCAGTAAATCAGCAAAGTCACTTTTTGAACTTGCCCCTTGAACTGCTGCTGTGAAAGGCTGTTACACTTGCACTCAGAGAATGCCAATATTACAGCTCCCACGGGAAAAATGTCCAGACTTTTTCAAATGGAAAAAATGTAACAATTAGACAGACTCTCTAGAAGTTATCAATCCATTGCAAATGCACTCAGCTGTGGAGTCCTCAGAACCCCTCTGGTAGAGTGCTCTAAACAAAACTTGAACTTTAATCCCTTTTCTTTAATGCATGTTGCAGCCTGATTGCTATTTCCAACATGGGTCTCTGTAACAAATGCCTTAAAGCCTGAAATGCATCCGGGTCTTCCAATGGAGCTCTTGTGTGCTTAAATCCATGTGGACTACAAGACAGTGTAAGAATAGGTTTTGTCAAAGTTTCTCCTCTGTTGCAATCAACATATGCAGGATTCTCAGTAATTTTGGGTAACTGGTACAAGCCCATGGACTCCCTTTCTGTGCTGCTGGCCCAAAACACTCAGGCAGGCAGAGCCCCTTCCTGCCTCTTGCTTGCCAGGGCCACAGGACTGCCAGTGCCAGGAAAGTATCAGCCACTACATTGGAATAGAATGTTGGAAAAGATTGGTTTCCCACCACCCACCGGGAACAGAAATGACCTTCAGAATATCTACCAAGAGATATCAGGGCAGTCCCAGTCTGCAGAGCCTTGTTGGTGAAACAGACCTGTTGAAGCAATCATGTCATATAGCAAACCCCGTTGCTCCAGGTTTTGTACAGCAGCACAATATTTTATAGAGCAGAACACTGCAGCTGGAGGGCAATCACTGCCAGAAGCAATAGCGGAGAAAGATTGGGCTCTACAACACCATCATGCCTTTATCCTTTCTAACCACTTACTATTTCAGACTGAAAACCTAGGCTGTATTTTCAAAACAGTGGCTATAGAGTGGAAAAACTGAGGCTTTGATGTGGTCAAGTACAAAGCTGATTGTATTACACCAATCTTCTGCAATGACAACTTGAAGTGTTACCAATACCATGAAACAAGCCAATCCAGCCAATGCTGAAGTAAGACATTTCTGTCTACACAAGTCTCATATCCATAAGTTTAATGTTCTCATTTTAAAAATAAAAAGTCCCTTGCCTCAGGATGCTTGGAAAGCTTTATGCTATTGACTTTTTGACCTTTCCCTTGCTGTTACTGGGGAGGCTGAGCTGACCAACTTGAGGAAAACCCAAAACTGTTTAATTGTCAGGACTCCAAAAGTAAATTTCTCTTAAGCAAGCAGCTTGTGCAGAAAGAAGGGAATGCATCTGGAGAGTGGCAGCTTTTAGCATGTGTGGACAAACGTGAGTGTGGCTGTTCCCACTGGCAGTTATGAACACAATTTAGTCTGTTCATTTATACCTGGTGTAGTTGCCACAGGCCAGGTTCAGTGTCCTGCACTGAGAGCTGTGGGCACCCAGAAAGATATAAACAAGAAGAAAGAGACAGACCTGCTTCTGCTGGTGTCAGATCCTTGCTGTCCACCAGTTTGGCTACAAATCCTGCATGCAGGCATTCAAAACCTGGAGAGCAGTGAGGTGGGATACCTCTCTCTCCTCCACTGTTTCCAAGACTAGGAAATGGCAGAAGTCTGCTTAAAACAAAAACTCCTTGGGCACACAGCCTTGCAAAACACTGCAAATATTTACCAGAAAAGTCTTGTTCACCTCTACACACAACACATATCCTGTGCAAATGAATAAAATTGGAGGGAATTAGAAAGGAACAGATGCATGTTCAAAGCATTCCTTCATTTGCATTGATTTTTGTTTTCTTTTTCAAAAACATTTAGGTGAGTCTTCAACCAAAACAGGTTGAAAAACACTGCCCCATCTTCTCCTCTCCCCAAGGCAGGACCAGCCACATCTACAACACTCCTGACAGACTGTTCTCCACTGAATGGCTTCAGCTCATCTTGGAGAAGTCAAACACATCAAGGTCAGTCCCAAGAGGCCATTAATTAACAGCCTCCCAACTAAATCAGGACTTGCTGGTGTAGAGAAATTCTTACAGGAATAGTTTGCAGTTCTAACCTGTGACTCAGCAGGCAACCATGGGGAAGACAAACTACCCTGGCTGGCCAGGGAGGCAAGGGAAGGGAAATAAAACCTGGCACTCACGTAGGGGATAGGCAATTTTATCCAATTACTGGCTGCCAGCAGTGACAGTCACGAATCCATCACAAACAGGGGTCCCTGCTGGCTGCCAGGAAAAGCAGCTGGGAACAGTGTGAGCTACACTCTGCATCTGGTTTAAAACTTAGCCATGGACCTCTGCATCAACTTGTCTTGTTAGCTTCTAAGTGTAATTTGCAGCCCTGGTCTCCATGGTGCCACGTAACAGCAAGTTCTGTAAATCATGACATGACAATTTTCCTTTCATTTTGTTTCTAAACTTCCTACCTGGCAATATTGCTAGGGTCCCCTGGTTCTTCCAGTCTGAGAAAAGTAAATAATGATGACTCCTCTTCTCCTGGTCATTCATCAGTTTGTAGTCTTCTCTCATCCTTCCTTCCCACCAGTCATTTTTAGACTCTAGGAAACATATGCAGTCTATAGGTCACCATAACATCAAGGCTCTACCTTCACATGGACTGAAGCAAAGTGTGACAAATGATCTTTTGTTTAAATTCAGTGTTCACTCGAGCCATACCTGCTTGGATCTTCATCTGCAACACAAGAGCCTGATAAGACAGATGAAAAAAACCAGAAAGAAGCTCCAAACAAATACACATGATGATACATCAGTCTGGAGTGAAGGTGACACAGCAGCTGCTGAGCCAAGGCAAAACACAACATAAACAGGTTAAATGATTAGGCAATCATTTTGACTGGGTTTTGTTTCCTCTAGCCAGGGGATGCCTCTGATGGATCACAGTGTACTTTTACTCACTGTAAATGGCATTAAGAGGTGGTTGCTTGTTACATCCTTAAGGTTAACAGATGCTTGATACCCACCTGCACGGGAGAATCACTGTGCACGCTCCTCATGAATGAGGCAGCAAGTCAGATTACCTGCAGATAACAGCATCTATAAAATGTTTTAACACCTAAGCATAAAGCAAGAAGGAAAAGGGGAGCAGGTGTAGGGGGAAAAAAACCAACAAACAAAACTAAAAAAAACCCAGCTGTAAGAGCCTGACCGAGAGATGGAGACTTCAGACAGCTCCTTAGGTCGCTGTTTATTGCACAGCCGGGGTTCCAGCCCTCGCCTACAGCTGCTGGCCATAGGCAAGCCGTGTGTCCTGAAGTCCAATTCTATACATGTTACAAAGTATTGTATCTTTGCTGTGCATCTTATTACATAGCAACCAATAAACATCATACACAAAACCTATACATTTACCTACAGCCTATCATAACTGCTAAAATTACCATACTATGTTAGTGACTAACTAATCACGAGTTAGTAGTTACATGTTAAACTCTGAAACTTGTTTTTTCTGTTTTTCCACAGTAGAAGCCCATTTCTGCTTGCCTATGCTCTTTTCACTTGGTAGAAAACTTGATTTTGTTTGAAGAAGACTTAACCCTTTGGACTTTCCTTCCAACTCGACTTAACCTTTCTTTGTTCTCTCAGCTGTTTCAGCAGCAACCTGTGTAACATTCTCTAAGAATCTCTTTTATATATCAAAACTTGCTTTCATTTCTATAGAACCTTCCGTATATCTGCAAAACTTTTCTGTTAATTTTTCATCTTCTCCAACAATCAGCCTCACAGGTCATGTCAACCGCATCTGTATCATTGCTAAGGACAATTTTGGCTGTGTCCACTAAGGAACAACTTCAGATGGCCCATTTCAAGTGAGGCCCACACATGGTACTGTCCGTGCTGCAAGCAGAGCTGCTGAGACAGTGAATATGATAAAGTGCAAGCAGTGACAAAACACTGCCTTAATTTATTTGCTAGGAGCAGTGGATAGCCATGGTGTAAAGTCAGCTCTCTTGCTAAGCTGCTACTGCTGAAACTCATCAAAAATGAATGGGCCTTTTTTTTTTTCTTATTTTATCATTCATATTCACTCTGTGGTGCCAGCACAGTCAGGATCTACACATTCTAATTTCCTTCACTCATCCTTATGACCAGAAGATTGCTTTCTGAAAGTAAACAAAATGGCAGAAGGGTGAGCAGAGATAAATAGGTAAAGTAGTTAAGGAAGCTTTAGAGGCATCCACAGAGTAACTTCCCTGATTTAATATTCCTGCATACAAAGACAGAGGAAGCAGTATGAAAGAATATAACATGTGATTAAATTAAGAATAGAACACGGGATGAAACTTGGTAACTCATACAGAGCAAGACTTACCTAATGGCATTTTCACTGGATTTCAGAGACCCTACCGTGCCTCATTATATGCAACCTGTAGCCTTCTCTTATTGAAGGAGGCTTTAAGAACAGGAAGGGTAAGAGGAAAGCAAATTTACTGCCAAGTGTGAAATAATCACCTACACAAGTTGGGTTTGATCTCTATTTCCTTTCTTCAGGTTCCCTCACTGTCACAACACATTTCATAGATGTGTGTAAGAATGACCAAGACTTGGACCTTTTGTTATACCATTCTGCTACCTATTGAAATTAAGGCTAGAAGTAGCAAAAAAGTTAAAGCTATCAGATTATTCTGTGAATGAAATGCCATTCATATATGCTCTAGATCCAGGAGGATTTATGAGCCCATTTCCCACAGATATCAATGAAAGATAACTTTGGCCATTTTTTCTTGTGGTAGCAGACCAGATTAGTTTGTGTCTTCCAACATCCTTCCACTCTCATGCTCTAAGAGCTTGTCATGACATCCTACAAATGCCACCTCTGTTACCTCAACTCTGTGAAAGCAAAAAAAAAAAAAATACAAAACATCACATTTCCCGTCCTTTCCACCCCACAAGGTTTTCCTGCTAAATAGACAGTTACTTTCTAAAATATCCCCTCCTCCACAACCTTCCAATTTCTTTGGAGAGAGCAGGGCAGTTTTGCTGGTGCTTGAATGATATGAAATAACACCCCAGGCTTAAGATCCAGCAGTAATTTAGGGACTGCAAGTTAGAAAACTCTGTAAGTCAAATAATACTGCACAGCAAAATCTGTTCCACTAAATCCCCCAATTGTAAATGTATGAGTCCAACAAAAACATTTTGTCATTTCCCACAAGTGGGGAGTAAGAGTGGATATTGCCGATGCTCAGACTGCAGCAGGTAAATGTTTACCATTAATAAAAATGTCATGTGCATAAACCCAGCCTCTATTTCCAATACGTATTTTGTTCACTGCTCTCTCATTTCATAGTGGACACAAGATTACATTAAAAGATTTGGAAAACATAACAAAAAATTCAATTGTGTGACTCATACTAAAGCATGCCAAGGGAACCAGGAACTAGATAAAGCAACAAAGGTACAAAAAAAAAAAAAGGTACAAAAAAAAATCAGGAAGTGATTCGAGGGAGAATGAGAGAATTTGAGCACCACCACGGCCTGAATGAGATTACTTGGAACAACAGCACCATCCGCTGCCCACATGGCAAATGGCACAGGCCTGGAGAAAACGACACTCCTGTCCCATTCGGGAAATCGGAATTCAGCTCACTCCACCGACACCCAGAGGAACTGGAGCTGTAACTAAAGGCACTAAAAGATGAAACAAGGCTTTCCACTTAGCTCTGTTTGCTGATTATAGCAACACTTCTTGAAGGCACAGCTAGAAAAAGCCTTGTGTGGTTTATGCACAGCCACTCCATGAGGTTTCAGTGTTTCTGCAGATGCTTTGTTGGGACAGGAACAAAATAACCACATGCTAAAAGCTTTACTGAGACAAAGAGGTGAAGCCTGTTCATTTTCAAGAAATGCAATGTCAGGATGAACTACACACACTAGGCAAGCAAGTTACCTACCAAGTGCTGTTTAGCCCCATTCCACGTACCTACCCCAGGTAAGCTGTCAAGTGGCATTTCCAGAGGATACCAGAAATATCCCCACACCACAAAAGCTGTGACCCACCACTATTCACTGTAATGACTCACCAGTTCTGACTTCTAGAATTCTACTCTAAATCATAAACAAGATTTATTGCTTGGGCTTTTCATGCATAACATTGCCTTGTTACAAATTACTGCCTTCAGCACATATTTGAGTAACTGGATGCCCACAGCAATTCCAGCTGTCAGGGAGCTGAAGTGGGATAAACAATATGAACAGTACTTCCCATTAATCTAAACCAAGGAAAATCATAACTTGATTTGCATCAATCACAAAATTCAGGGAAATCAAGAAACTAGTATTTTTCTTTTCCCCCCCACTGTGATGAAAGCAAATAAAGAATATCATACTTCTAGCTGCAAAATAGGAGCCCCCAAACACTCTACTGTGGGAGGAAGAGAAACAAAGCAGAAAGGAATAGTAGCTCTTCAGGGAAAACCAACAACATTATACTTACTGAAGTTCACTTTAAAACAGATTCTTCATAGGTAAAGAGGGCTGATTTTAGCGCTCATGCTCAAATCTTTGCAAATTGACTTTGCAAAGAGACTGATAGGATTTAACATTTCTGAATTGTGACAAAATGAACATAACACATTTTCATGACTCAAAATCAGAAGATGGAGAGAAAAAGCCAAACACACCAATGACTAACTACTGCCACAGAGAAAGTAATTAATTAATTGCCAGCCAGAATTTAAAGCTCTCTTAAGAATGCACTGTACTGAAGATTCTAAATCTGGTATTCCTAAAGGGCCACTACACAGTAAATACTACAAATATTGCAATTCAATTAACTTCTTTACATGTTAATTAGACTTCTTAAAGTAACAAAGCTTCTCAGACTGTTTTCTCTGTTTAATTGCTTCAAAAGGGAAATTCAAATGCTTTTGCCCACTTGCATCTTAAAACTTTCTGCAGATGACTGATACTATACTGACCCCTAACAACTCCTGGTCAGAGTCACTATTTACAAATTCTGCAAGTAATTTAGATCATCCCATTTAAACCTTAAGCATCAGGTTTGTGACAATGGCCAGCCCCTGCTGGAACAGCTTCACAGGTGAACCAAAAATCTACCAAAGAAATTAAAACAAATCATGAAGACCAAATGGTACTTTTCTAAAAATTCTAAAGAAATTTAAGGAAGTTGAAAAATTAAATATAGTGGCTTATCTCTAAAGAAGTAGAAAGCAGTGCCTTAAAGATTTTTATGCATGATTTTGCCTTGGCAAATATTAAAACATTAAAAAAAACAAAACCACCAAAAACCCCTGTTATCCTAAGGTATTTCCAGGTCAGTGGTCAGGCCATATTCCAGGATGAGTAGCTCTAAATGAACAATCCTTGCTAACACATTTGTAAAGGCTCCACAAAAACCAAAACCGAAACACTGGCAATTCATTTCAGGAAAAGGAAGACAATAAGATCTGAACACAATATAATTTTTTCATCTGCATATTTTACACTGAAAACAGAGCACTTAGTAGCAAAAGATTGACAGCACTAATTCCAAATTACAATGTAAAAAATTAAAACTTCACATTTTTTCAACATGAAATTTTTACAACTCTTAATAACCTCTGAAGAATCAGTTTCAGGAGGACTATTAAAATGTGCAGTTTCTGCAGCTGCTGTATGTGACTGACTGACAAGCCAAGTTTAGAGCCATGGTGTTCCTTACCAAGGCATGAAAGAGAAGCCTCTTTATTCTCCTTCACACATGTCAATTTGACTTTCAGATCCAGTCATAAATGCTGAACCAAAGCAGAGAATTCAAGGCAGCCCACAAAACAGGCTGGTGCTTCTCACCCTGTGCTCTGCTCCCTGACAACCTGAGGGGAGGGGATGCTGCAACCATCCTCTTTTCTCCCCAGGATCCCTGAAGAACAAATCCCATCTCTTCCTCACCTGCTTCCACCCCAGACACCCTAGACCAGTCCTAGAATGCAGCACATCTGCTCTACTCTGGCCCTGCACAGCATCTCTCCTTCCTTCCTTGCCCCAGCTTTAGAGGAGAAGAAAAACCCAAAGCAGCACAAAATGAGAATGCAGTGCCCAGCAAGCACCAACACTATGATGGTTTTCTAACTGAACAGCAGCATCACAGCACCCACATCCCAGGCTAGACATGGAGACCTGTAAAACACCACAGCTACTTCAAAACCTCAATAAGGGGAGGAAATACATACCAACAGTCTGCAGCAGTGAAATATCCAAGGGGAAATAGATGAAAAAAGATTAAATTCTATTAAAAACCACATACAACTGTGATGAGAGGGAAAAAATTTATTGGTCCTTTATATTTCCAATCATTGCTTGTAATATGTTCAGCAAATTCATTCAAATATTACATACAAAGGATTTCCTTGCCATGTTAGAACTAGCTTAACATTGAGTGGAAGTGTAAGGAGTAAAAGCAAAAAAAGGGGTAACCTTGAATTTATTGTGAAACACATGATTATTTTTTCCTATTTCAGCAAAACACCTGTAAAGAACTGGGTTCTGTGCTCAGCACCCACCTTCCACAAAGGTGATACTGGTAGATCACAGAAGGCACTTGAAATTCCTGGAAGCTGGGATGTGGGGAAGAGGAGGGATAACAACGCGCTCCTTTTTGCTGAGTGCAATCCTAGTATAGATTCAAGCAGCCACAAAGCATTAGGATACAAAACCTCAGGCAGACATGCTAATGAAAGGCTGCAAAGCTGGAGCACGAGGAGTGCTGCGTGTCCCCTGCCCATCAGTCATCGTCTCCGCCGCAGAGGAGCAGCAGCGCTTTCCTGTAGTCCCCGGACGTGTCTTTCTGTCAAAGCAGCACAGCAGCACCGTGAGTCACCACAGCAGCTGCCACGTAGGGCCCCAGCATGCTACACATTCATCCCACCCACAGGAAATCCACACGGATGACTCTCCACTCAGGAATGACGCAAGGAAATTCTCTGCCTCTTACATGAGAGCTGTGTTTACACAGACAGACTGCCAGAGACAAAAATCCTCTAAAAGCTTTACTAGAAAACAGAGCCGCCCTTTGCACATTTGATCCATTTGTCTGCAGGGGAAAATCCAAAGGAGAAGCCCAAAGCAGCACCAAAAGCAACGCACGGGCAAGGTGCACCTGTCACTGCCTAGAAATGCATCAGCTCTGCTCCCTGTAATCTAAGGGAAGCTCTGATACAAAATCCCTAGAGGCCTGACAGGGAGTGCCAAAAAGAACTCCACTCAGCCTAGTTAAGGGAGCATAATGTCAGGAATAACAATAGAAAAATCATAAAAAGCAGGACTTTCAAAATAAAATAAGAGAAACAAAAAAGCGCCTTTTGGCTTAACTTTGCAGCAACAGCTGGGTCTGGATTCCTTGCTGGCTCCCTCCCTTCCTGCTCCTTCCCATCCACTCAAAGGAAACTATGACTCAGAGTGGTTCCACAGTGAAACCCCTGCCACTTGAAAAAGTTGCAAAGGGTTCCACACAACAACCCAAGATCTGAACTTCAACCTCATGATAATTCAGACTCCCAACCCCAGTCCTATTTCTCTGGAGCCAGCACCTTCTCTGAAACACTGCACAATAAGGAACCCAGACAAGAACAAGGAAATGATGCAGTAACTAAAAATGGTGTATGAGTAATCATAATTGCAGAAAACCACATCATCTGCCCTAATGAACACTGGAAGGAAACATTTTTCCATAGGAAGTGTCCCCCACTTAAACAATGCCATGTCAAAACTGCAGAGGAACTGGTCAAGCTCAGAGCCCAGGTCACCAGCTCTACCCACACCCACCCTCTGCCAAGAAAAACCACAGTGAAAACAGCGGTACCTCAATCGTCCCTGCGTTCCCTGAGAACAGAACAGTAGTTTTACCTGAATCATTTGATACAATGATTTAGCAAAATTCTTTCTGAATTCTCGTCTAATATCCAGCAGATCAACTTCACTTCTTGAAACCATGACTCTAATAAGGGTGTCATCATCAGTGCCAGCCCCCTAAAGAGACAAGATCAAATAACATTCGAATATGAGTTTTTCTGGACAGATGCTGCAACAAAACAATACATACAAACAACTATGGTACAACATGAAAGCAACAAGAACTTCGTCATGCCAAACTGATAAACTAGAACTATGAACTCCTCTGTCAAAGTAATAATTGACAAAAAGCTTTCTTATCTCAAGTGTTTAATGATTTTTATTTATATTTTAAAAAAAATTGGGATCTCAGCAGCACACATTGGTCAGGCTCCTCATAACAGAAGTGGGTAAGAATCTAAGGCCCACAGGAAAAGTGCATTCTTTAAAAATAAAAATTAATAATTAATAAAAAAGTAATCCTCCTCAGACAGCTCAGCCTATTGGTACAATATTTTGTATTTTTCACCTGAACCTTATTCTACATTGGTATCTATAAAAGCAGTAAAGAACTTTTAAAAATTAAGCTATCATTTTGTGTCTCATCACTAACTCTCAAGCTGTCACCTCATCTTCTGACCAACATACTTGAGGGCTCTCCAGCAAGGGGAAGGGAGGAATTCCTCAGGGAAGCTGATAACTTGCCTCAAAACAACAGGCTACCTGCCTCTGGTTTAATTAATATCACCCACTGGGAGTTAAAAATTCCACTTTTCCCTGCTTATCTCTTCCCATCCAAGAGAAGGTGAAGCCAACAGAAACATGGATGCAATGCTAATGCAATTCCTGTGTGAAATCTTTTGCAGTTGTTTATGCCTTTCCTTTTCTCTGCTGAATTTCTTTTGCTTCTCAAAACAGGATGGATAGTAACCAAAATGTGTTTCAAAGCTACCTAATGCCCTCAGTCAGTAAATACACCCAAATCAAAGAGCATTAATTTGCACAATTTATAATTCCTTCCTTCCTCAGTACATCCAACACCTAAAGACACTGCAGTTTAATCATCTGGAAGTGCCCAGCAGATCTTGCCAGGCATTTTCCAGTGTAGCAACATCAAATCAAAAAACAGCTGATGAGACTAAAAGGTCTATGGTCTGACAAAGCCATGACAAACTCCAAGGAAACTATGAATTGTTTGCACCCTCTCCCAGACTCACATTCCCTGAACCTTTTGCAGATACTTAGTGATAGAGTATCCTGTTAGCATTTACAGTGGCAGAAGAAATTAAGAACAAGCTTAAGGGAGATGAATTGTAGCTGGAGGAGATGGAAAGTGATCTAGGGAAAACATTTACATACCTTCATGGAATAATACAAGGTCTCAGCAAAATAGGCAGGCACACTTCGGATGCATTTCACTGCAGGAAGCCAAATGATTGAATTATTGACTGCTATCAAATCCAGGGCAACCTTTGATTGCCAAGACAAGGTGTGTGCCACTGGGTTCTTCTCTCCAGTGGTGTCACCTGGTCGGTTCCTCTGTTACAACTCTTTGGGTTCTGAGATTTAGAACAAACATTTTTTTCTGATAGCAGGGAGACTTCACTAGTCAAACTCTACAACACTGTCCTAGATAAGCTGCCAGGAATACAAGGTGAAGGCAGAGCTTGGTCTCAGCTCTGGCAGAGAGGCATGTGACCAAAGACAATGAAGCTCACCACCTCTTCTCTAGATATAAAAATAGATCCCAGGTGATTGATTACCTTCCTAAAGGAACCCTGTTTTCAGGCTAGCCTCTGTGGCAACTGCAATTTAAGGAGGTCTGGGAGTAAGCAAAGGCATCCTAGTGCTAGAGACGTTAGGATTCAATTACCCACTGCCAGAAGCAGCTTCTCCAAATCACCAGAGGTCTCGCGGTCAATGGTCTCTTCAATCTGGAAGCCGGAAATGGTCATGTACTTGTCAAACACTGCAAAACAAAGGGTGCTCAGCCAGTGAACAGCCAACATTCCTGCCAGTGCCCCTCAGTTCACAACAAGGCCACCTGTGTGTCATTAGCCACAGCTCAAGTGCTACTGGCCACTCACTGTCCTGTCCTGAGCACCAATTTCCCATCAGATGCCTCCTGTACAACTCCTCCCTGCACTTGGAAGGGACAGCCCCATGCATTATTCCCAATGGCCTAAACAGATTGGTAAAAGAGACTTATGGATGGGCAAGGAGCAGAGGAAAAGGTATTGTCCCTCTATCATCAGCTCAAAGTAGGCACCTTAATGTGGGCTGAGCTTTTCCAGGCTGGATTTCAGGCAGAAGCTTTCAGGCCCTCATTAACCACACCACCTACCCCTCCTCAAGTGGGAAACACTGCGGGTTCCCAAGATAGTGATGAACTTTTCTTCATCTGTTCCCCATTTCAGCTCCCCAGCTCTGAACAAAACCTGTTACGAATTCAAGAGATGAAAACATCAGCATTTGTTTTGTGTTCATGCGTCCTGTTGAAAAGCTCCATTTGTCCCACTCCAAGGAGCATTAAATTTACTAACAAGCTATAGCTGGAGGGAAAACATTGAAATAAAATTGCTAAGTACTGAACTTATCTTAGAAATAAATGAAAAAAATCTAAAATTTACTGTGAAGGCATTTCCATGAATAATGCAGCTTCAGGCCCTGAAACTGACTGTGCATAGTCCTGTTCGTAAGCCTGAAATTTCCTGAAACTGTGATAATACAGCAGATAAAAATCTATTCACAGTACTGCCTTTTCTGCCCATTTTTCTCTTCCCTTTTTCAAACAGAGTAGTAAAAACTTGTTACATGATGGCTCTTCAACAGCACAACCACACCAACTTGGCCCATGAGGAAGTTTTCCAAGAAGGAGGGGAAGATGGATCTAGAAGCTCTCATAAAGAGGATTTCTGGGCTGATAAATTCTTAGTTGTTTGAAATGAGATTTTAATCATGGTTTTAGCACATTCGTGGCTTTTCAGGCAAGTCTGTCTTTGATGCAGACAAAGACCTGGGTGCACTTCCAGCACCAGGAAAGTAAAGCACTTCAAAAAGTTGGAATGAGGAAGAGCCGGGAGAAAACGAGAAAGAAAAAGAAATCTGGAAAACAAAACCATTACTGTCTCCTGACAGTCAGAAAACTTGGCCTTTTTCCAAATTGTGTGCTAAACACTCTGTAAGGAGAAAGGTTGCACATATTGTACTATATACAATCTTTTTAATATTAATGGTACAAATGAAAAAAAAAAAAGCTGGAGAGGAAACAGCTCTCAAGGCACTCACTGCCAGGATATTTATTACAAATAATATATGCTAAGCTCCTCAAATGAATACCAGCACTCTCCATCCAGTAGCAAATGAGAAGTCCCAGTACAGCATTTAGAAATACCAGCAAAAAATTTATTTAGAGATACTACAAGTTGTAAACAGCACTTCATGTCAGCTTTAAGTTTTTACCTGCCTTGCTGCTGGACAATACACAAAATGTACCTCAACTGTGTAACTTTAAAGAAGTGATAATTCATAAAATCTTTTCCAAAAAGTCAGACTTTCTCCCTCAGGCATTTTCAGCAAAGTCTCACAATTACTTTGAATTAATATTTAGTAATCATAGACACAAAAGAAATTTAAAAATCACCACTGAGCAAAAGTTTGCCTTCTAATGTATGAAGTCCTTTCCAGAACATATGACTCAAGAAAAACAGAGAAGCCAAAAACACTCCTACATCTGCACAGTCATGTACCTCAGGTCTGACCATCTGCACCTGGCAACAGCAATTAGAAAATGGCTGACTCTGTCCCAGCTGTGTTGGGCAGTGAATGGAAAGTCCACTGACTCAAGGTCTCAGCTCAAGCTAAATGTATGCAGCAAACGACAGAGACTGTTTGGAAAACCAGGATCTTTTCAACAGCTGAGTTTGGTGCCTCCCAAATTTAGCTGCCCATTTAAACCCAATTAAAGGGGCCACAAAGAATCTATCTACCTACCAGGGCCAGTGCTTCCTGGGTTTTCTCAATTACATACGCCCAGTCAAAAGCAAGACTGAATTTCACGGAACAGTCTAATTCACAATTTAAACATTTGCCCCTCTAATTTTCCAGCTGTAGTTTTCACAGGAAATTAACTTGAACAGCAGAACAACAATGTTTTCTGAATTTAAGTGACAAAGGACACTTCTTTTGTCCAGAACATATAAAAGTACATGAAAACATTAAACACAGAGAACCTTAATTATCACTGTTTCACATTTGAGTTCTAGCTGTACACCATCTTTGTGAGATGACTTGTAGAGATGCCTCAAATCCCAAGTCAGTCACCCACCTGAGCATCCTGCTCAACAAGAGCCTCATCAACTCCAGCATCAGGATCTCTGTTTGCCTAAACAGAAATTCAGAAGTTGTTAAACTGAAGAATTAGAAGTCAAAAAGCATTTATCTGTTATATTGAGCCTGTAAGTTATTGTGAGAAGTCATCCCCTAATGCATCTTCTCCAAAGCCACCTTGTTTTTCGCTTTGGTTTGCATGTGTCTGTATGAACTAAGTGTCCTCTTCCCCTTTTGCCCTCAAAGTCCCACGTAGCAGCACCTGGTACACCCACAGGCATCATGGAAGTTTTTTGTTTCAGGGATATGGAAATGACTCTGAAGAGAGCCCAAGGCTGACCCTGCCCATCAGAGGAAAGGACTCAGGTCCAGACTCCATCCATAACTCGGCTTAGTAAGCATGAAGTGATAAGTGCAGCTACAAGTGAAAGTCACCACACAACAGGACACCAACCTGCAGCAGCACCACCAGCAGCCTCTGGAAATGGCCTGATGTTTCTCCTGTGATCTTATCCTCCAGGTCAGCTTCATATTCTGCAAAAGAGTAACATCCACTCACCACCTCATAGGCAACCTCGTTATTTTAAAGGGGAAAGCAAAGAAAAGCAAGAGGTCACTTGACTCACAATTTGTAGACTGATCTATCAGAAACATCTTTAGCATGCAGGATATATTCTGCTTTCACTTACAATGTAACACTACTCTAAAAGAGGAAAATACATCACCTCACATCAGGAACAGTTTACTCACAATATTTTCAAGTACAAGGTGACATGCATGGATTCAGCTCCTTAAGAAACTAAAGGGGATACAGAGATGAAGTTGTGCTAAAATACAGCAGTTTCACTGTACAAAAACAGTGAGCCCAGAAAAGTCAGCTACTAATAAGTTTTGCCCCTGGAGATTCTGTGTTTGGGCTCAAGATTTGTTAAAATGTGAGAATTTCTCATGTGGCACGAATCTGCTTAGAGCTAAAAGAAATCTGTTGAATTAAACATTGCCCTGAAAAACAGCCCTACAATCACAGGGTAAAAGCATCTACCCCTGTGGACAGCCAAAATCTGCACCTGCTTTAGCATAAGTGCACTTGACATAGAGCAAAAGGTAAAAAAAAGGTAAAAAAAAAATCACATTTTTTTGTGTGATAACAGTTTTCTTGTTTCCAATTACTGAAAATTGCCTTTCAGTCAAAGGGATGAAAATAATGGGTGGAAGAAAGAAATGCTTTTGAAATAATTCTAACTATAAAGCACAAAGCACCACAACCTGCAGTCATAACCCTGAAATAAAAACTACTTCAAATTTATAATTCAAATTCTAGTTCCTTTTAATACAAAGTTCTGCAACACAGCAGAAAGAATCCCCTCTTACTGGACACATCCATCACTTCAGAGATAGACCTTATCTGTAAGATGAGCTAACATCATATTAAGGGAACTGAACAGAGACCCTTATTTTATACAGAAAATTACCTTGCTGATAAACTTGTTTAATATTCTGCACTTCTGCAGGTGTTCTGGAGGCAAGAATTTCAGTCAACACTTTCTCATTGGTTCCTGCTCCCTGCAGAGGTGCAAGTATGAATCAGTTGATGGAATAAAAAAAAGGAAAACAAGAATTCCCTTTGACAATAAAAACCAAGCATAAGCTTATACATTTGGACCAAATAAACAAAAAAATTCTCTTTTTTCTGGTATACTGTGGGGGTTTTGAAGAGAATTTCTCCCAGTTCTGTCTTGATTGTTTTCAAAACCAACCCAATAATTTATGAAAGCCCAGTGCTGCAGGATTCAGATGGGCCCTTCCATGCTCAAGCACAGCTAGGTGTGCCTCAGTTCTTTGCTATAACAATCAAGGACATCAAGAGAAGTGAATGGAGTAAGTTTGCATCTTAGCTCTAATCCATACAGTGCCTATCACCAGCCAGGACACAGTTCAGCACAGATCTGCACCCCGCTCTTAAACAAACCCCCTTCTTCCACTGCAAACACACTTTACAGTAGAATTGCTAACCCAGATAGTTCCAGCCATTCTACAGTTCTTCATGACAGCAGAAAAAACAGCCACTCTTTCACTTTTACAAGGATAAAACTTACAAAAGGCAGGCCAATATCTTGTTTCCACAAGTCTAAGCCTACTTTGTTTGCAAGAATAATCCGCTCCTCATTACACATAAAAGGAGTCATTTCATAAAAGCAACACTGGAACGCAATACTGACTTTTTTTCCTTTTTTTTTTTTTGCTTCAGCGTATTATTTACAACCTCTCCTGTAAGGAAAACACTGAATATAAACACATACAAAGATATGCAACTGCACACAAAAGTATCCAGAACACAAACCTGCCAGGTTACAGGCAACCATTTCCAAAATGCAGACTGTTTCATGAACATGCTACTCAACAAGGGAGGCAGGTACAGTTAAACTCCTTCTAATCCAAGCAGCAGCAGTGAAAATGGATGGGACAGTCTTCAGCACAGAGTCAGTGCTCTTAGCTGAGTTATCTTGCACACAAGTCCCTGCCATCACACCTGCTTTAATGCTACCCTCACTTAGCTGAGCTGCAGCCAGTACTGACATCCTTTTCTGTGCAGACACATTCTCTGAAATCCTATGGTCTTGGTTTTAATGCCATTTTTTTTGTAAAGTGACAAGAACAAAACCACTCCTGTTTTGCTATCTCTACTTTCCCTCCTACACTCATCTGTTCTGCCATTTCCCTGTCAGTCTTTGACCCCTAAATCAATAAGAGGAGCTTGGGATTACAATTTTTTAAATTAATCATCAATGCCTTTATCAGTTTCTCTGGCAGGTACCACCTCCCTTTCCCCCAGTGCACATAAAGACATGACAGAAAATCTCCAGGAATGAAGTTTCTGTTGTCTGAGGGACTATTTGCTAGGTCACAGGTGCATAAGCAGTTGCTTGCACACTTGACTAAAGCCTACATATTAACCAGCTGCTCATCCAGGATCTTGGGAGTTTACATTGACATGTAATTCCACAAAGCACTACCTTACACTAGTCAAGTTCAATGTCCTCTACTTTGATCAATACTGTAAACAGTCCAGGGACATGCAATTCCTGAAATTCCACAGGTGTGACAGAGGCAGGGAAAAAAAGCACATGGAAGAGACACTGAAATTTCTACAAATCCACATTATAAATTGTTTGCTTACCTGGCCTGCCCAGAAAGGCACTAAATGCATTCACTACAGAGAAAATACAGAAGCGTGACACTGACGGGCCCGTAAATTATTCCCTCTGTGTTACTGAAGGCAGTTTTTAGAGCACATTCAACACCACAGACAATACCTGCTCAGAATTCTGGTGGACAGCAGTTCACACAAGCTCATCAATTTTGGACTTGCACTGCAATCCATCAGAGGTAACACATTCTGTAGCTTAAATAACAGTGAAGAAGAAACAAAGAGCACCACATTTCCATTAAATGCTCTGAACTAATTTTCACACAGCTGTATAGCTATAAAACTGTGGCTGCTTACAGCAGAAAAATCCTGAGGCCTCTGGACTTCAACACTGCACTTGATCAGCAAAAAAAATGTGAAAGCAACATGGACATCTACTCGTATTTAAATCAGAAGGAACAATTCTTATGCTGTGTAGATTTCTGAACTGCCTCTGAGTTATTAGAACAAAAGAAAAAATGGTAAAACCATGACATTGGCAGGTACAACTTGTTATTTTTTTTTTTTTAAATCAACCAAAAGCACCAATCATTTCATGTAACACATTAATTCCTCTTACCTTGATGGCATGCTTCAATGCATGAGCATCAAAAATATATGCTGGTCTCATCAGAGACACCATCAAGGTTTCAAACTTGCCAGTAAGTTCTGATTTCAGGTCATCCACGAGATCCTAGTGCAGAACAAACAGTGCTGTTATGAACAAGGACTAACCACTTTAAAAGGAGGAACATGAGACTGCAAGCTGAAACACTCAGGAGACACTGCAAAAAACACAAGGGACCTCTCTTTATGTTTTAATTTGTCCTCAACTGAAACAAATAAGGTAGGAGAAAAGGATAAACAGGTATTTGAAAAACCTGAAACACACTGATTTTCTTCAGAATAAGGCAGGGTGGAGGAGAGAGAGAGACCAACGCAAAAGAAAATTTTCTTGCAATAAATGTTTTACGGGGAACAAGGTGAATGTGCTTCGTATTTTAAAGTACTCATTGTAAGCCAGAACCACCTCATCTCCAGAGATATACTTTTTCTTCTTCTTACCCTGCCAAATAAGGTTTTAAAGGCAGAAGCTATTTCTTGACGCTGAGCATTGTTTCTGGTGGTGAGGATCGTCAGCACGGTTTCTTCATCAGTCCCTGAAGTTAGAAAGAACGAGTTACAAACACATTCTGGAAAACAAACTGCACTGGCACAAACTCAAAAGGCAGTCAAAGGCGCTTTGACAACAGCCTAGTGGCAAACAGCAGAAGCATTTAAAATAACAAATGTCACCATACTCCAAGCTGAGCTACCAAGTTCAGTGCAAAAACATGACTGGAGGATTTAACAGGTTTGTTCTCCATCAGTGCTCTGATTCAGACTCTACTTCAAGCACTAGCTATAACATTTAGTCAGTCTGTATTCCACAGAAAAGCCTTGCCTTTGGGCTCACCAACAAACTGCCAGCTCCCAGGAAAACTCAGCCCAGCAATCCCAGACAGCCCAGAGGGCAGCAGCATGGAGCTGTTATCCATTTTATACACAAAGCTTGCACAGTAAGTCCTCCAAGCCCTACTGAGTTTGCCTGTAGGCTGAGGTGTATCACATGTCCCTCCTTCCCTTCCTTCTGCTTCCTTTCACAGGTGGCTTCAGTGATAGCAGCAAATCGGGGGTTGTTCTCCCTGGCAAGTTTTGGGGTAGAAAGCTACAGTGTGAGTTTACAGACCACTTCCTAGTCTGCATTGCCACTGTGTGCTCGCATTCCTTGCCCCAGTAACTGCACCGTGCTCACACACTTCCAGGCCCAGGAGGCTGTTGCCGATTTTCCGTGCAGAGCTCCACCGTGCTGCTGTAATTCTCCACAGCTGTCCCTGTAAATCCAGAGCTACTGCGCTGTAAAACTTGTGTGCCCAGAACAGCATGTGGAGCATCCATTTCTTAATGGGGAATGTGTAACCCACTTCTTTTTTCCCCTGATGCTAACCCAAAAATAAACATCCTTAAGAGCTGCGCAGTCACAACCAGGACACACCCGGACCCGGCAGTCCTGGGGCTGTCGTTCCATGGCTTGTAGACACACGCCCTACTCTCATCTACCGAGACAAAAAAGTAGATCAGAAATGACATGTGCAAAGGAGGAAGAGCCTTGTCTTTCTTGTAAAACAAAAATTGTCCTTACCTATTCCCTTCATGGCCTTACGAAGGGCTTCTGCATCAGCTCTGGCATCAAAAGGAGCGAAGGCTGTCACGGTGCCTCTCGTGTACTGGGGGAAAAAAGGGGTTGGGGGAGAGGGAAAAAAGCCATGAAATAGAATAGTGCATCTTTCAGTTCAGACACAAGCTCAGGCTAAATTTGAATTCACGATCCAAAAGCTGACTGTATTTTTCTTGCAATTGTCTGGCTACAGAGCAGTCTGTGGGTGTTTAAACACAGCTCACTCCAGAAGCACTACTATGGTTTTCCTTACCAGTGCACCAGCTAAATTCAGGTATATTTACACAACAATTCTTCAAACTACTGTTATCTCCAACACTGGAACCTGAATGCAGGGAAATAACTAAGAATTTATCATTTGCTGAAGTAATCTGAAAAATCAATTGCACAAATCATGAATGCTAGGCAAATGGCACAAAGACATATACGGAAATAAGAACTTCTCCTCAAGAAAACCCTACTGGAACTCTCAAGCAGTACCACACCGATTTTTTCCACCACCCTGCAAATGAGACCCATTGAGCTCTACAACGGCTTTCAATTTTTCATCGTAGTGCTTTTGACATGAGCAACTTCTTAAAAAGTGATTCAGCTACATTAGTCTACAGCTAAAAAAAATATAACAGTTCAAACGTAAGGATAAGAGATCAGCTTGCCCAAACACAAAAATAATTCCACTAGGTTTCCATGGAACATGGATCTTGAGGGAATTTGTCTCTGGATTAAACACAAAAGGACATTCATCATCCTTGTGGAAAAGTTTTGCCTTTATTTAAACAGGATATTTCAAGAACCTACATGTGTTTAGCACAGTAGTTAATTTATTAACTATGGCAGTGGCCAAATGGGGAAACAGCTGGGTTTGGGGAACAGGAAGGTGATTCCAACAGCTGAAGAGGGGAAATTTCCTGTAAGCACTGCCACAAAAATGTAGCAATGAGAACAGGCCGGGCATTTTTCCACTCTCAAAAAAGAGCACGATACCAAGCGCCAAGACACCTACTGAGACTGGCACCAGATTACTCCAGAGGCAGCAGAGCCATCTGGCCTTCCCTGGAGTCAGGAATTTCAGCTACTCCATGCTTTGGTCTCCAGTCAATGCACTCATCAGAGACAGGTCAGCCAGAAGGGCAGGGAGAAAAGAGCAGTAACCAGAAACTGCCCCCAGGCTCCCATGTGCTCTTGCCAGCAGAGACTCCCCACAGCTCCCACAGCAGCAGCAGCCACCAGGAGTCAGGTGCATTTCTCACATATCCCGAGAGAGCAGAACAAAGGATCATGGTGTTTATTAGAACAACAAATTTTTTTGGGGGGAGATGATTTCCAATAGCCAGAATAACTCAGAGTCATGACAATCCCACTGGGACACTCTGCTTGCCCCATTAGAAGTAATTTTTTTTAGGTAGTACTTTGAACATATTTACTGTCCTTTTCCTAGCTAATTCCAAAGGCTACCATGAAAAACATCTCAAGGACTCGGGACTCACTTTTCTGAACTGAATTTAATTTGGTAAAACAGATAAAGACTGAAAAGCCTTTCCCTTCTCCCTTACTACCACTCCAGCTAGAGTTCGGTTACTGATTTTAATTTTGTTCCATAGCAACAATAATTAATATTCCAGAAGTACTACAATTCTCCTTCAGAAATGACCAATATCAACAAGTCTCAAAGGAAGGAGATGTTGATCTTAAAGTCTTCTTTTGCTTATCTTGTTATAAGCAAGTGGAATTCCCCTTCACAATTCCTAAGTCTTGTGACAACAGCCCAATGTTCCTGTGTGGCTGTTACAGACAAAGTGTGTGTGAACACCAAATGCCAGATGAAATCTCTCTGCACGGCCCTTCTCATTTTTGTTAACTGACAGGAATCCTTCAAAACTCGTTGCCAAAGCACTGCACAGAAAGCCTGAACATGCACCAAGCTTGAGGAACAGTTCCTGAAAATCTCCTGGTGCAGCTGAAGCCTAAAATACTTTTCTTGGTGTCTGAGCACTGTCTGCATTCCAGGCATTCCCTTGTGGCACATAGCACTCAGTGGCTTTTGGCTCCTCACCTGCCACAGCCACCCTCCATCAGAACCTGAGCCATACCTGCCTTTAGGAGCCACATGTGGGCAGATGTGACAGTCCCAATAGCTGGCCCAATACTGGGAAAGGGTGAAGCCATCTCTAACTTCCACATCAGAGCCCAACTAAACCTAGTGTTTTTAGAGCACTCCAGTGTGGCCTGACAATTGAGGTGCAGCAGGCACACCATGTTCGACAACCGTAAATCCATCTAAAACACTTCACTATCCACATGGGTCCTTTTTAGTTAAGATTTCTCATTTATGAAATACATGGACAAGAGCAGAAAGCTCTGCAGCAGTAAAATATTCAGCCCATGGAGGGAAGAGCTGTCTCCTTCCTCAACACATTTTGGCCACATAAAGAGAGGGCAGCACCTCTTCTGAACCACCATCAGGCCTGACCTAAACTCGCTGTCGTAGCAAATCTGAAACAGGAGTTATGAACCAGACAAACTTCATTATTTATTTACCACTGTGAAAAGATATCTTATCTTCACTATCACTAGAAACATTCCTTGCCGTTTAAGCAAGCAGATACACAGTAACACTACAGCCTCACAGGTCCTTTTTCCTTTGGATAGTAAACTCCTCACCCAGAAGCACCCAAAGCACATCAACAAAAAAGACATAAATAGTCTTTGATATCAATCCTTCTGTAACCTGGAGTTATCCTTTACTCAATCACCACACCTTACACCAGGCAGTGAAATATAAGGAGAAGCACAACACAAAAAACCTCAACAAAGTGTACCACAAGATTCCAACTTCCCAAACATACACATTCTTTTCTGTCTATATTCCCCAATACAGTGATTCTTGTTAAGGAGTCATGTGTAGGGCAAGTGAAATTTGTGATTACACACTAGAAATAAAGAGCGGCTTTCATTTTCTCCAGACTCTTCCCAATGAGACCAGTGAAGCTCCTAGAAACACAGAACTAGCATGAAACAGAAAGGCAGAGGGGAAAAAAAAAGGGGGAAAAATAAAAGACTACAATGCAAGAGATAAGACTGCTTTAGAATTTATATCCCTCCAAATGAGGAAATGCACATTCTCTGGTATTTTTGTCCAATTCTATGCTGGCAAAGGTTTACAGAAGGAGAAGACAGAACCTTACCAGGTGAAATGTTTCTAACCAGCATCTCCAAGTCAGTGTCTCCCAAGAGAAAATTTAGCGTCACACATTAATACTGCCACATATCCTGGCAACAATAACAATAGCCACTTAAAGAGGCTCCTTTTCCTCACCAAGACACAAAAGCCCCTGTGTTTAGCCACTGTTAAGTGCAGAGCATTGATAGCAGCAAAGGACAGACCATACTTGAACTGTTTGAGACTCCTTCCCCACTACCAGGGCTCTGTACCACGTACAGCAACTTCTTCTCTGTCAGAGTTCCACAGATGAAGAGTCCTTCTCTGCAGCAACAGAAGCAGTGTCTCAAAATTTTCCTGCTGGAAAACCCAGTATTTAGTGCCGAGAAGGTGCTGTGAGAGATTTTTTTTCTTTTTTTAAGCAGTCATTTGTTTACAATAGGGCACAGGAAAACTGTGGAGTTGTAAGATTGGAAATGGAGAATATTTACCAGCAAAGAGAGAAGGTATGCTATTTCCAGCAGACAGAGGAGAGCCCAGAAAGTCATGTGCTAGAATAAATGACAGACTGATTGCTGTAAGATGTCTTACACAAGAACCATCTTGCAGATAAACACAACACAGTGTTCACTGCTAACCTGAAAGCCTTCACAGCCATTGAAGCCCACATAGAGACACCAGCTCAAACTCTGCTCTAAACCCTACATGACACAAGAAATATGCAATTAATTCCTGACATTTCAAGGGTAGTACAGCGCAAATGACATTGTGAGTGGATGGATACAGGCACAGAGCTGATGCAAATGCAAAACTATAAACACACGTCTGCAGAACACCTCTCCAAGTTTAACAGTGCTTCAGACAATCTGCTTAAACAGGAGGAGTAAGCTCAGGTCAGCAGACTATACTCACATCTGCCCCACTAAATTTAAACTCTTGAGAAGAAAACAATTACACAACATCTGTGGTGAACTCTGAGTCAGTACACCATGGAGATATCAAAGATAGGGAGGAGGGATGGAGAAAAAAAAAAAAAGGAAGCAAGAGGGGGGGAAAGAAGGAGAGCAAGCAGTAGCCACGTAGGAACCAACGCAGAGACATTTGAGAAACCCATCTGCACAAGTAACCTCAACAGAGCCAGAGGGGGCTGCTCAGAGGCCAATTCTGAAAAAGTGTTTGTACTTTGCAATGTGAGACAGCCCTCTGGGGCTGGCAATACTATCCCTGTGCTGCCAGTCACACGTGCACTTTGGCAGAACAGGAACTCCAGATATAGTGCAGAGCGGCCACACCTTCACCCGCAGCAAGCGATCCTTTCCTGGCAGTTTACAAATGGACACGCCAAATACTCTCAGTTTTATTCAGGAAAAAATGGGAGTAGCAGACCAAAACAGATCAGTCCACAGCACTAGCTAGCAAGCACAGGGCAGCAGCCTGTTCACTGAGCAGGAGATGGTGCCCTGTGCATCGCTGCAGTAACAAAGACCACTACACACACAGCTGGGAGAGAAAGGGCAGCCTGTCAGGGCAGCAGAGCTCCCTCAAAGAAAGCAGATAAACACAGCAGAGAGAGACCAGCCTGAGCAGCACATCACAGCATCCTGTAGTTTTCCTACAAAATGGAAGAACCTTTCTGTTCCAGACAGTGAACAAACAAAATTCCTCAGGCCTTTGGGCAAAGAAAAAAAAAGGCTTCACAGAACTGGGCAAGGGCAGGAACTTCAGTGACCAAGACTCCAAATATAATTTACTTTCTTCAAAGGTTTCATTCTTCAGTGATGCAGGCAGGCTAAACTGGACTCCAGCACACTGTGCCGTACAGTCTTTGTGAACTCTGAAGCTTTAGCTGGACACAAGGAGTTTCTGTCAACTGACAGCCAACACTTCACAGGCATTTTCACTCTTACCTCCATTTCAGGATGCAACATATAGAACAGACAGCTGTCCTGAGAAGTAGAATTTCCTCTTCAACTTGGCTTTTATTTTCATAAAATGAGTTACAGGCTACAATGCTTTAATACTCCCAGTCTTTCGTGGCTGCCTAACTGCACAGGCAAAGAATACTAACGTGGAAAGCACTGAATGTGGAAATTCCTCTGAATGTGGAAATTGGAGAACAAGGCCTATCTAATAAAAACCCTCATTGTTCCAATGACTTCAATCTACTACCATCCACCACAGATAAAAAAATCATTCCCAAGTGTCATCTTAGGCAGTAGAAGATTTACTACCTGAAGACAAGAGTAATTGGTTTGTACTAGTGAAGAATTAAATATTCCTGTTAAGAAGATGACTTCAAGTTTGTCTCTGTGGGACAGACAAAAATACTCTAATTTTCCATGCTTTTACTAAAAGGAAGCTACCCTTAAGCCCATAATCAATGCTACATGTACTGTAATCCAAGTCTTATTGACCAAGTATATCCCTCTGGCCAGGTGCCCTGCACTGGCATGGGTAAGGGCTCCTCTTCTCCTAACATGCATCCTACAATCCAGGCCTGTTGTCTGGAAAAAGAAAAATCCCTTCTTTGTCATTCAAAAGAAAACCCCAAAAGAAAACACAACTTCAAGAACTTAGAAAAATACTATTAAAAATTTTTTTCTTTAAAAGAAGTGCCCTTTCTTTATTTTAAAACTATATGCAGACATAATAGGAATAAATATTCACAAGGGTATTAAAACACTACTAATCACTCCACTCATTAAGTGCAATTACTCTGACCTTTGTGAAAGCCCTAATAGACCTTGATTGCTTTCACTTCCTACAGCAGTACAAACCCCATAAAGCCATTACAAACCCCTACAAATAAGCCATTAAACTCCTATTTTACTTTTCAGAGTGTACGCATTTGATGCAACGGAAATAAGTGCTGGAGTCTGCCCCATTTTCCACGCCTTCATCCAGGCTCAAACCACATCAGCCCAAAGGCTGCAAAGGAAATGTCCCCAAAGAACTGCACGATAGCTCCAAGGTTCCCAGAAAAATTTATCTTAGCTATGGGAAAACTGGGAATGGAAACACTGAGCCCCGAGCCCCCACTAGGCACTGCCACGGCGACGTGTTTTGTTTTCTCCTTCCTTTCAGTGGAAGGAGCCTCCACCCATGCGTAACATAAATACAGGGTACCGAAAACTTGGCCAAATTAGTGGAAACTGATGAGAAAAACAACAACAAAGAAGTTGTGCCTGACGCGTCCCTCACATGACCCCCGCCCCCCTCCGCCTGGGCTTGGGGATGGGCTGGTTTGAGGGAGCCCGAAAAGAAATGGGTGAGGAGTGAAAGTAAGGAGAAGGATAATAAGAGGATGTCCCCGGGAGCGGCCGGGCACGGACCGTGTCCTCCCGGAGCCGCCGCCTTCCTCACCTTCGCCATCTCTGGGATCCTCCGGGTGGGGCCGAGGCCGAGTCCGAGTCTGCAAAGAGAGATGCGACAGCGAGGGACGCTTAGGGACAGAGAGCGACAGCGCCCGCCCGCCTCGGCTGCCTGCGCCCCTCACCTCCCGCTCTGAGCCACGGGCGCACGGAATGAGGCACCGGGAGAGGCACAGAGTGAGGCCGGAGCGAAGAGGGAGGAGGTTCCGCTGAGCCCCGCCGCTCCGGCCTCACCCGGGGGCCGGGCCAACCCCACCCCAGGCGGGCAGCGAGCCTCGGCCGCCTCCCGGGGCCGCCCGCAGGCCGGGCACCGCCCGCTGCGTCCCGGCCTTCTCCTGCACCCCGTGATCCCTGGAAGGGTGGCATTAGGCTTTGTTTCTTAGCGGTCGTGAATCTTTTAAAAGCAAAATGACATTTGCCGACAGACAAGCGCCCTCCGGATGAATTCTGTATAAAATCGGTTCCCATGAATCTGAAGGGGATCCTATCCCAGCACTAACGGGCAAGTCTGAACTGAATTCGGTAAAAAGCAGACATTTCATTAGCTGGCCTAGCTGGCTTCCAAGTAATCCAGGTTAGCACAACAAGCACAGTGTTGAACAGAATGTCAGGGCTGTAGCTCCCGACTATCAGAAACTGCAAGCACTTCAGGCCACAACACTTTTTACTTCATGTCTTCCAGCAGGGACCATTTCCCTGCCCCAGGAAGAGGGAAGATATATCCAGTTTGGTAGAGCAAGGAGGATGCAGTCTGTATGGCTGCTCAAGGATCTGCTCCATCTAAGCTGCAGACACACGCACTCAGCCTTGAGTCAGATGAAAGGAGGAAAAGTGACTGCAATGCGAATGGAATTCACTGTCTCTGCCAAAATAAAACATGAACATAATCCTGCTGTGTGAGCATTTTGACATGTAACACTCACTTCTGCCTGAAAGTAAGTTGCATTTACCTCACAAACAAGAAAAGAAACATAGATCACTACGTAAATTTAAATATTTTGTCCAGCATTTCTTGTTGCCCCAGCAGTGCACATACAGTTCAGCAAAAACCATGGGATCCACCCATCTGGCTTCCTGTGCAGGACCGAGGAACAAACTTTGCTAAAATGTCCTGATTTACTTACTAAACTCTGATCTAAATCTAATCCATTTAAGTGGCATGCCTAAAGATGCATGAAGGGAATAGAGAGCTGCTCATAGCATGCATGTGGAAATGCACATATGGATTAGATGTAGAATCACAATATTAAAGAAAACATTATAGATGATAGCTTTAAAAAGAGCAGTTGATATTCAAATTGGTTACTTTTAATTTAAGCACAATCTTGCTTAGACATCCACCCCTTTCTGCAAAATAAAGTCTTTCTCCTTATACATCATACCCAGAGAAGCCACAAACCACACTGGATCACGTTTCAAGCTGTACCACCTAGAGAGGGCAGACACAGGGAAATGCAGTGGGAGCTAAATCCACTCTGTTTAACACACTCCAAAATTCTGTCAATCAGAATAAGGCACATGAACACTGCAGTAAAGGCTCCTTGAGTGCCACACGGAAGTCAAACCTCATTAGTGAATCACACGTGTGATAAAGAAAAAATTATTGGGTGATGTGGAAATTTTAAAAAAGCTGTATCAGTATCATGTGAACAATGAGACTCTAGGAACTAATAAATCTAATAATCACTTTGAAAAATGTTAATAGAATCTCTACTACAGTAGATGTCACACAAAGGTCAGTAAGTTAGTTTTCTTCACACAAAAATATCTATTAAACTTTACAAATAAAACAAACCCTTGCATAATTTGGAAAAAGGCATCTGTTTGTCTGACAAATATTCAGCAGTCAGCATGGGACCACCTGGAATGCACCTGCTCTACACCTCCCTCTCCTTGCTGCAGCAAGCCCATCCCAGCTCCCAGCATTTCAATCCAAGGTTTGAATCCTTGGCTCCCTGAAATGCTAGGTTATCATCTAACCCAGGTACATGACACACAATTCCTGCTATCCTAAAGGATCTGATCCAAGTGTGTTGTGTACAACAGCACATTAAGAGGCAAGGGGGGACAGCTTGGCTTTTTATCTTTCAATTTAGGAGAATAGCTTTTTCTGGATTATAAGATTTTTGTTTCCTATGCCTTATTTGGTATCCTTACTACTTTATATCAACTCTCAGATTCAAGGAGGTGATCCAACAGATGTATTGAATTCCATTTTGCCCTTTGACCTTTGTGATGGCAGCTGTGGATTTGGAATCAAATTAACACACTGCCTTTGTCCTGCAGGAAGTGTCTCTGTGCACACTTTGCTTCTCATTTCCAGTGGCAGTAGTCTCTTTCATTCAAAATCAAAAGACTTGAAATGGTTTTCCACTCTTACTTTCAACCAGTCCCCTCTTCTATTCTTTGTGAACAAACATGAGGTTACATTCAGTCAATGGGAGGCTACCTCTGGATTTATAATCAGTGAACGACAAGGAAAAGAATCTTGGGAGTGAGAACACAGAATACTTTTCTGCTCTGGAAGGGGTCTGAAATGCATGATCCAAGATGAATTGCAATGGTAGGAAAAGGTTAAACAGAAGAGAAGGATCTTCTTGCCAACAGATGACGTTGGGAGTAAAACCCACTCCAGTCAATCCAAAATGTTATCAATGTGTGTTTAAGCAAGGGAATATTTACATAACTTCCTAAGCAAAGAGGCCTGGGGGAGCAATGGGAAATGTTAGAGTAAAACCATGGGAAAGACTCGCCAGGCCATTTGGCAAGAGCAGATGTTGGAAAAGAAAAGAAATCTGATTATCACAGAATTTCAGCCTTTGCAGATTTGAATGCAGAAGGAAAAGGCAGGAATCGCTCTATGAGGAAATCCTCATCTTCAGGATGAACCTGAAGACATGAACATGGGCCTGGAGAGATATGCATTTTGCACTGATTGCCTTCAGCAGAAACAATTCAAGTTAGGCTAAAACAGTTGGAGATGGTGACTCACAAGCAGCAGCTGCAGGACCTTCATGGTCACCATGGGCAGGTATTTCACCTGACAGCAGCTCTAACAGTCAATAGTCACAAATAAGCTTCTAGATTTAGTATAATGATTTTTCTCATTTTTTTAAAAATGAAGACAAATTTTCACACAAGTTAAAATACCACATGAGGTCTCAGCAGTCTTTTCACCTTCCAAGCCCCTCCCTGCTCTTTGCATCTTCAACACTACTAAAATCATACCAGGATGTAACAGTCTGCTTCCCAGGGCTGCTGCTGGCACAGCGCACTTCCAATTCTTCCTTAACACAGTGCTGCAAACACCTGGAATGAAAACAGCAGTAAAATATCAGAAAAAGAGTGGCATTGCCTTAGTACTATATTTAGCTCTGGCACACATTGAGACTTTGCAAGCAGGGCCCTGTGAGATCCCAATCCACTTCAAGGCACAAGACTTGTCCACACAGAGTGAAATCCAGGGCTTGTAGCTGCACAGGAAGGCCAAGAGCACATGCAGGAATCATCAGATATGTGAAATAATTTACTTGATAAAGGGCTTGAAAATGTTTTCAGAGTCTGGCTGCAGCACTAAAACACACATGTGTGTTTTTCTGGAAACAGTGGAAAAGTCCAGGGGATGAAAAGTTAGCACAATAGCAGCTCATTTCAGTAGCACAGCCCCTTGCAGTTGATTTGAGGAGTTTGTAAAAAATAAATAAATAGGAAGATGGATGGTTTGCTGTATCAAGGCAGTCTCCCAGCAAGTCCTCACCTCCTGCCCAAAAGCATTATGCCTCATTTTGCTACCAGTGCTATTCCTGAGCTGTCGTGTGACCCTACATAACTACCCTTAAATGCATCACCGAAGAGAATAAAAGAGCGAGGCCCTCCTCAAAGCTGAGTTTGCTCTGCTGTGCATCCATAAGCTGCTGAAAATGGAAAGGCCCTTCAATTTATCAAACACAGTTGGAGCACAGGAATCACGTTAAAGTACTTCTCACATGAAATGGAAAGGCCAAGGCCTGTTATTGTCCAAGTTAAAATATTTCCTCCTAAAAATAAAATCCCATTGCAAAATATTTTAAAAGCCTATTGTAGAGGCATGGAAGGGCAATAGGCTTACCAAGGGAGATTTTCAGGCTTGGGAAATTTCATGGAGCAGACCATTTCATAATGGAATTATAAATGAAGATCAACCTTCAATGCTTTTCCACATTTCAATATATCTTGGGAAGTGAAACAGTCCAAACTCCTTGATGAACCACAGTCACAAGGAAAGGTGAGGGTGGGAAAAATAGAGCAGTTTCAAGTTCATGATTTGATTAACACTGACAGAGAAGAATCTGTTTTGTTCCAGACTTGGTGCCTCGTTCCCCTGAGCTCCTACTCAAGGACAGCTCAGCACAAATGGAGAGAGCTTTGTGCTGCACTCCAGCACCTTGTGGGTGGAAGGTGTGAGGCAAACACTAAGCAGTAACACCATTAAAAAGGGACAAGAGAGCAGAGTTTTACTGGTTTACAGGCAGGGAAAAAACTTCAGAGTTTAACACTGACAGAAAGCTGATAAAATTCTTTCCCTGCTGCTTGTGCTGGCATCAGGGGGCTGCTGAAGGATAGGCTGAGTATAAAGTAGGAGATTGTGTTGTTTCTTAAAGCACTTTGAGAGTTGTTTTGGAGACAAAAACGTTGGTTTATATTCCAGCAAAGACAGCTTCCTGTGATTCATTACTTCTAATCCACAACCCATTATAGACCAGCACTCTGACAGATTCTTGATTTCTCTGAGGACACCAGTACAATGTGAAGAGGTTAATGGGAGGTACAGGCATTCATACCAATTACAGAAGCAGGCAGCCAAATTCCTCTTACTGGAAAAAGATGTTATTTTCATTTACTCAGAGGAGGTGCAGGTTTCTTTGAAATTGTCTTTAGAGTAAGACACATCAGAAGGATGTCATCAATGCAATAGTCTCAATTCAAGCAAAGACAAATCATTTGAGTCAGATTTGAATCCTTGATGCTGCTCTTGGTTACTAGGACAGCTCTGCAGCACTCTCCTAAAGCAGGGCTTGAGCTGCCTTATCTGCCTGGTAAATTCAGGAATTCTTCCTGAGAAATACAATTTACATCCCTAATGATCAGTGATGTGGACTCCTCCTCTGGGGAAAGGAGAGAGAAAAGGAGCCAGGTGCTCAGGCTGTACTCCTGCATTTCCAGCTGTTCCATTCTACAGCTCATCTTGAGCAGGTCACTTGGGCTTTGTGCTCTACACTTCCACACAGAGATGGCATGTGAGGGCACAGCTCATCTGTAATAGCAAACACTTCTCCCCCATCCAGGAACTTTGGGATAGCACTAAATAATTACCCAGAGCAACCAATTCAAGTTCAGAAAAGCATTTCCCTTAACCATTAGGGCATCAGTTCTACTTACGAGAGAGGAGCAGAGAGAAAAAGAATTGAGTTCTGTTACCTTCATGGAAACTCAAAAAATCTGAGGCACAAAAATAAAAATCAGCCATGAGTGGTTGTTTCCCTCTCTGTGGAGAAGAGAAATAAGTTTAGCTGAAATGAACTGGCATAAGCTCACTAAACAAGTGTGCTGTCCCCTAAAAAACTTGTAAGTGAAGTCCTGTAACAAGACCTCTTTCTCACCAAGGGGCCTCCCACTAGAAGCCACACAAGTGTCCTGAGATGCAGGAACAGCATTATCTTCATTTTCAAATGGAGAATAAAGGCAAACTGAGTCTCAGTGGTGTCTCCAAGGTCACTGCTGGAGACTGATAACTGAGCCCAGGTTTCAAGTCACAAGCACTGACTTTGCACTGCTTTGGTTCTTCCGCTCTCTACTTTGTCAAAGGCCCTCAGTGTCACTGAGAACTGCCTCCTTGGTTTACCTACTGACTCATGAAGAAGAAAAGAATCCATAAATTATTCTGAAGGTGCCAGGATAAGAAGCACCCTCCCACCTCCTCCTGGCTGTTCCTACCTGACACAACACAAGACTTGGCTCCCATAAGGAAGGGCAGAAGAATCAGGCCCACAAAATTTGGCTTTGATTATGAGGAAGTAAGCCTGGAGACAAAACCAAAGCCTACATCAACTTCTTTTCTTACAGCCTTTCATTAAGTTTCTAAAACAGGCTGATCTCAACTTTCCAAGTGACTATTCACCAAAACCCGACTAACAGTCTGATTTGATTTCAAACTGCATGATGCCCTCATCAAACCCAGATAACCCAACAGTTTTATCAGGAGACACTTGTGTCCTACAGAGCTTTAATGATTTGTTTGGAACTTAATTTCATTCTATCCATCTATAACTTTCCCTGTAATCCTCAACACTGGATGTTTAGCACTCTAAAACATAAGAAACGTTTTTAGCACTTAGCTCAAGACCTCTAAAGCCACTTTCCTGGTTTCTACAATACATTTTGATACCTGAACTAAGACAAACCCGCCTAAACTGCCAGCACATAAGTAAAGCTTGTTTTAATTGCTCATTGCCAACACACCCCCAGATACTCTAGAGTAAAATGTTCCATTTCTTAATTCCTTAATTTTTCAACTTTAAAGATGAGCAGGCCACTCAAAAGTTTATGCATGAACAAAGCCATTCAAACATGAGGCTTTGGGCATAATCATGGATGGGAAAAAGTTCCATAAACCTTCTCTTGCTCACCGTCATGCACAATCAAACAGAAACAATACTCTGAGTTGGAAGGGACCCACAAAGATCAACGTTGAAGGGCCTGCCACTGCCTAAATCCCAACCTTCGCCTCAAGAACCAAAATTCAAAAACAATTTTAAATAGCATTTCTTAGCATTCTGCTATTCCCACCCTGATCATTGCCAGGCACAAGTGGGTTTTTTTCTTCCATGGATTACTGGCCCTGCTGTTAAAAAATAGGATATGTCAGTAGTTTAAATTTCTCACCTCCATCATATTTGAAGAGTTGGCTGTATGGCAGAATATTTTTACTCTCAAACTAGCTGTTTGCCTGGGAATAAACTATAAATTCAGGAGAAACGTCCATGGTATGGTCCCTCTAAAAAACTTCAGTGCCTCTGCATTTCCTCTTTTGGTGGAGTTTTGGTTACTTTAATTCACATTTTCAAGCTTAAAACAATGGATATTGCACACCAACAACTTCCAGTAGCATTAATGACAGCAGAGCTGTAGGTGAATCAGAGCCAGGTTAAGGTCCTGGAACACAGGAACAAGTGACATCCTGATGCAAACTACAGTTCTGTTTACTGAAAGGTGCTCCCTCCCATCCCCAACAATGACTTTTATGTAGTTATTATTCAGGTATTCACAAAGGAAAATCTGGTTTTCTTGATTCTATTGATGGCATTTTTAATGCCTTTTTTTTTTTCAGATTAGAGGGTAAATTCAAAGTGAGGGGCTGCAAGTCTTTTCAGGATCCACTGTTTGGCTCCTATGAAACTTCAAGGCCCTTTTTCCAGGAGCAACATGGTTAAAAGAGTATTTATTCTTAATAAAAGTGACTTGATGCAAATCCCTACCCAAGAACTAATAACAAGCACTAAGCCCTAAACTATAGATTAGAATTGGTTTTGCTGTGTTAACTCCTGCCACATAACCTGACCCCTCACCAGACCAAAAAACAGAGTGGTTTTTGGCATTCAGATGCTACAGGGTAATCCCATTTTCAAGGGAACCACATACTGCCTGATGTTAAATGTCATTCCCTGCCTCCTCCTCCTATGTCCTGAGCTCCTCATTTTGTTGTATCTATTTCCAGTCAGTGGTTTGACTGACTTCTTATGAGCTGCAACACCACCTGCTTGATCATACCCCAGGTAATCAAAGCCCTAAAAAAAAAATTGCTATTCCATTCCAGGTCTGGAGGCCGTTGCTCAAAAAAGCCAATGCCCAGATCCAGAAGTGGAGTTAAGAAGGAATGAGATCTCATAACTGAGCCAGTCAAATCATCTTCTCAGAATGAAGAACGAGAAATACCCAGACCTCACTATCCCCTGGCATAGGTGAAACTGAGGTTACACAACATTAAAGTTCTGCCACATAACTTTTCCAAAAAGGGCAAATCTTGCTCCTCTCTAACTGCACAACTCCTGGCTCTGGACTGATAAGAGGGAGCAAAAGGGGAGAAATTCCTGCCCTGATCCCTCCAACACCTTTAAAGCCCTTAGGCACAACAGTGCAGGAATTGCAGCATCAGGCTGTGAGCTGCAGGAAAAGGTGGTGCAATCTGATCCGTGCCACAGCACCTGGCAAATCAACACGATTAAACTTTGCATCCACACTACCAATCAGGAGCATATGCATTTTATTCTTTTAACAGCTTACCCATTTCCTTCCGGGTGTTCTATTATTTGCTTAAGACAGCTGTGGACACAAATTACCTTTTTTGCCTTCAGCCAAAATAAATGAATGTTTCCGGCTAATTAGGACTTGCCTCTCAGGGTTGGGAGCTGTCACCTGGCTGAACAAGAGGCAACGCCATAGGTCCCAGGAACGGGGAACAGCTGCTGTGCCTCTAAGTGGAGGGAGACACCAGCAAACACCCAGACTTCACAGCATCCCCAGCCTCTATCTGCTCCAGGATGTATATCCCAGCACAGCAGCACTGCAGCTCAATACCAACTCACCTCAAGTTATTCTGCTGAACACAGGGCCAGAGAAGATGGATGCTGCTTTTTGTCAGGCCCCCTGCCTCAGTTACTGTTGGCATTTCAGTTAAACCCTCTCAGGAGCAAAGTTTTCAAAAGCAGCTATGGTAATAGTCAAAGGGGGAGTGAAGAGATGAATAATGCAAAGGCTGACTTGCCGAAACCCTTTCCTATGTTTCCAACAGTCCCAGGGCTTTTGAAAGCAGGATGACCCCTACAGAAAGCGCGCCGTCTAGTGGCACTGCTCGGGAATTGCGGCTCCCCGACACCCCTCCATGAGGTCTGGGACAAATCCGAGGAAGAACAATTAACTGCACGTGAGTCCTTCAAAATCGGGACACGGGATAAAATTTTACCCCAGGAGGTTCGTACAACAGTTTCCCTCTCTAAATAATTAAAAATATAATGCTACCAAATGATGAGACAGGTGTTCCACTTGACGAGGTTTTCTTTTACAACACTCTTGCTCTTTGCTTCCTCAAAAGCACTCAAGAAGTTTACATTATGTATTCTGCTGCATCTGAATTATGGATTCACACTAGGAAAAAACATGGGTTTGCCATTTTTTGTAATAAGTTAAAGGAGAGAGCTCCACTGCTGGGGAAAAAAAAGGAAGGCTTTGTTTGCCTGCACATCTTAATATTTGATCGCAGACTATTTTTGCTTACTAAGCATTTCCAGCAGCTCTAGGCAGATCCCCCACCAACTCTTTCTGCAGTATCAAACTGTGAGCAGGTTTCTGTATCTATTCCTATGGAAAATTTAGCTTAATCTCATGCCAAGAATTTGTCTTTAACACAGGAAAACTCAGTGCTGAGATGGAAATGAATCCAGTACAGATGCAGTAGGACCAAGAGGGGAAAAACTAAAAGGTCCTGGTTTGGGTTTTTAAAAATTTTTGTCATCAATCCTTATTAAGACTTTGCATTTAGTTTTGGGTTATATATTACACATTGAGGAAATAGTTCATGCCCAGAAGACTGCACACTAACCCCACAGTTGTGATGAACAAAGGAGAAAACAGCAAAACCTCTTGATTAGTCAGGTTACTTCAATGGAGACTGCAACCAAAACCATCACAATTAATAATTGCACCAAATAGCATTTCAGTGCTTTCTAGTGTTCAAATAATTACCCTCAAAGGAAAGCTGAAAGGGGAAAGATTTTACAACAGTGAGATGTCTCTACAGTCAAAGCAGGTTTTTGCAGAGCAAACTATTTTTTTAAAAATTTGATACTCATAAATGACATCACGCAAACAGTTTCCAAATGGTGAATGAGAAATCCAGCCATGCTCAGAGGACCAGACTAAAGTGGAAGAAAAAGATTTACAAAAAAAACTTTTTAATTTAATTTCTGTTTGAATTAATATTGCACAGTTCCACAACTATGCATTTCCTTTGAAATTAAAATTATTTCTACAGAAGCTCCCAGGTGATACTTGGTTTCTCAGAGCTGCAGGCCGAGACAAGCAGACAAATGAGTTTGTTACATACCTCACATCACACAGCTCTGCCCTGTCACAAGCATTTGTTGATGCTTGAGATCTTTTATTCCTAAAGTGTTGTGAACTTTTGTGTTTTCCATGGAGGCTGCTGTTACAGAACTGGTGGCAGAAACAGGAAGTCAAAAAGAAAATTTGTTTGAGGGCTTAGGGCTACAAGCAAAGGCCACCAAGCTGCTATCACAGGGTGGAGGGGACCTTTGTGGGTTCATTAAGCAAGTTTCCTGACTGCATTCCCACAGGGCAAAACAAGCTCCTTTTCCACATGCAGATTCACCTGCCTTCCATAGCACAACAGGACAAGGGGAAAAATGCTCTTTTCCCTGAACTGACAGCCAAACTGCAAGCTTTATCAGTTGGCATTGTAACACACTTTCCAGCAGTCTTTTGGGTTTGTGACCTGCACTCAAGTGGCAGGTAACAGTGCATGCAGGAGTAGCTCAGAGTCCTTTGCATTCAGCTCCAGCAACCCAAAATTTGGCTTCAGCCACCAGGGGCCTTGAGACAGGTAGGTCACTGCCCACGCTCAGGTTTGAGAGGCACACAGACTCCCCACAGGTGAGCCCCACCAGCAGCTTGCATTGTATCCCTGCTCAGAACCACTTTATGCCTCTGCCTCCCCAGCTGAGGAATTAAGGCAACAGGGCTTTGCCAAAAAGCAGCAGCCAGGAGCGGAGGAGCAGCGCACACAGGACAGGCGCCGCACATTTCCCTCACAGGTTTTTTGAGCCATGGATAAGGCGACTGAATTCAGTCAGGTTTGAATGAGTTATGTGAATACAGGGCTGGGGCAGAGCAGCAATAAATCATCTTTTCCTCCACGCTTATTCTTTGCACAACAACACACTACAGACCTCTAATTCCTCTGCTAAACATCCATAATTTTCTGACAGCTGAAGAGTCCCCAGGAGTTCATCTGTAAATCAGGGCAACAGACACAGACAAGTCTATATCTAAAGTCAACTTCACTAAAGCAGAGTGATAAAATGTATAGATTTCTACTTTAACCAAACTGTGCATTTTAACAAAGAAGTGGTTTACATCACTTTAACTACTGGCCCTTTTAACAAAATTATTTCATTAGGGGCTTATGAAAAGACCATGAAGATATACTGGCTAATTTCCACTATTTTAAAGTAAAGGAGGGCACCTCAATCCAAGACATGGTACCCCTCTGTCTAGGAAAAAAGATGCTAAGCTGTGTTCACAGGACAGACAGAAAAACTCTATGCAGACACCAAAATCCCTATGGAACTTCTGGGAAGATCTGACAAAGCAGGAGAGGCCTCATCATCTCCTGCTTTGTAAGGCCTCACTATTTTCCTGGGAACTGTATGGCTGAAGAAGACAAAAAAAGCCCCACGTGCACATTTCCCCTGACCCTCTAGGGAGGGCCATGCTCTCTCTGCTCTTTCCTACACCACAGAAGCCAAGCATAATGAAATACATAAACATGTCACCTGCTGTTCCTGATCTCCTCTGCCCTGGGCCCTTCCACCCTCACCTGCTTCTCTCGACAGACACCCACCACGTTGCTCCAGAGGGCACCACTACTGCCCAGGCCAGCAGCCAAGACCTGGGACGTCTCTCCCCAGCCCTCCCTTCTCTCCAGAAAAGCCCCACGTGTCTGTCCCAGGGCTTTTAACCTCCCTGTTTCCACCCTCACCTGCAAGTAAACGAGCCTGATCCCGCTCTATTGGCCACACCTGCGTTTTGTTCTGCTCCTCCTCCACCTCCTGCCAATCCTCACTCGTCCCATGGTCCTCCCTGGCCATCAGAATCCCTCAGGGCTCACAGCCGCAGCCCTAGGCTATCCCAAAGAGTCAGCAGCTCTGTCATAACGGGAAGATCTGAGACGAATTTGGGGAGGCTTTTCTTAGTTTCAGGACGGGAATATCAAGTTCTCATGCCACGTCTGATGTTACCTGGCATTCACGACGTGTAGAAAGGACCGGTTTGAATACATCAATCACCCCGAAAGAAGAGAAAACAACGGAGGGAAAGTGTACACCAGAGATCATTTCTCCAAGCAGAGCAGAGCATTGCAGCTTGTCTGCAGCAATCAATCCAGCTCCGGCAAAACCTGTTCTACCAAAACCAGGCGATCTTTTGCGAAAGAACATCTTCTCTGAAAACTTCATTACCATGTGTGAAGACAGAGTTGCCTCTTGTCAGGCTCCTTAATGCGGCATAAATTTTAATAAGCCAGCACACACCACTTCCCAGGTGTTAAATAGGTGTGAGTGTGCCCTGGTGGTCGCAGCAGACTCGCAGGGAACTCACCTTTTAAAGATATTAAATCTTACTGAAAAAGCAGAAGGACCATTTGCTAACACGGAGATTAAGTGAAGCCTTGTGCACAAAGGCTGGAATGAAAATTAATTTGTTTTTTTCTATCAACTACTTTCTTCAGCAAGCAGAGCCTTGTCTTTTAACCATTGTTGCCGAGTGCCGTTTTTGTCAAAACAGATCCAGAAAAAGTACAAAATTCAATTCTAAAAAAAAAAAAACCATAAAGACAGAACTAATAAACTAAGCAGAGTGAGGATGTACATTTTATCCCTGATTATTAAAAACAAGATCCAAGAAATGCAAAATACCATTTTAAGACCACTGCTATTAACAAGATCTGTTCTGAAGATGTTCATTTTTCTGAAATCAAAAATAGGATATGCACTTTCTGAGACAAGTCACCTGAAGCATATGCTGCTGAATTTCACTGAAAGTCACACTGAACACATGTAACATTCGGATTTGTGAGGCTCTCCATAAATATCCTCCAATAATTATGTAGATTTCTCACAGAACTGATTCATACTTCAATTTTTGTAACTACACGAAGCAATATATTCCCCATTCTTTAAATCTTGCAGTCATTACCAATGTGGTAAAATATCAAAGTAGTAGTAACAACAACAACAACAACAACAACAACAACAACAACAACAACAATAATAATAATAATAATAATAATAATAATAATAATAATAATAATAATAATAATAATAATAATAATAATTTTTGTAAGTCCAAATAAGATGGATGATGATATTCTGTATTGAAAGTCTGTCAGCTCAGAGGTGCCCATACGCTTGAACAGAAAACTTGCTCTGGCAAAAGGCACCACAAAGCAGATCTTAAATGACTGTCAGAATTTGGACAGCCTTTCACAGATGTGGATTTTCAAAGCGTAATTTGAGAGATGTAACAACGCTTGAAGGGAAGCAACACAGTAGAGAGTCTCTCAGGAATGCCAAAAACTTTAAAGGTACTGATCAGGCCTTGCACAGCTGTGGCTGTGAGTGGAGCTATGCCACTACCTGTCACCGTGAAAATACACCAGATTAATCATCAGAAAAAGAAACAGATTGGTGTGTTTGGTTTAGAGTATTTAAAGTAAATATTCAAATGAGGACATATCTGGCGTAATTCTTCAGGCCTCACTGGGAACTGTTCTGGTCCAATGAGCCTTTGTGCCTTTAATCTACAGGTGGGAAAAGAGGTGACAACATAGTTAGTGCCTCTTCATAAGAGCACAGCATTATTTCCTATAGCGACAGTCTAATTTTCAACGGGCAAACATCGAGCTTTGTGTGTCTTCCCTGGGAGATCATTTCTTGAGTTAACACACCTTGTTGTCAAGTACTTTCTGCTGCCTTTAGTGTTGCCAGTCCCTGTCTGTACTCCCTTATGCCCAGTTACAGATCATACTAAATAAATAATCTTCTTCCTCAGAGTCTGTATCTTTCAAATATTTACAGATTATTTCGTTACCCTATAGGTGCCAGCTAACAAAAGCATATATATTAAACTGTTTTATTCTTTCCTTCTGGATTCCCCAAAGGCTTTTCACGGCTCTTATCTGACTTCCCTGCGGTGCTGCCGACAATGGCCCAGTAATGAGGTGTCCCAACACCTCAGTGCTGAACAGAAAGGAGACCTTGCCCCCTCTCAGGACAGGATGCCTGTGCCTGTGCACTTCAGCGGCACGCAGGGCTCAGGAGTAATTTCCTACTAATGACTCCATCTTGTATTTCTCTCACCCTGCAGCTTGTTTACATCTTCCCTCGATGATTCATCTGGCTGATCTTTTAGAGCCTTTGGCTTACTTCTGCCTCTCATCACTGATTAAACAAAAGGGTGTACATCTTCTGTTGAGAGGCTGGACAATGGGAATTTGGAAACTTCCTAGAAGATCTCTGGACAGTGGGGCAGGCTCTTAGTCTGCTCTCCTATCTGAGCAAAAGGGTCAATCAAAGGATTGGCAGCATCAATCTTTGGGAAAACAAAGCACCTATAACATCAGCACAGAAGAGCTGAATATCCATCCACCTTCCTGCCCTGTGACCATACCAGCAGAGGGGAGAGTGCTGCCTCCACAGCTGTGTCCTAAAACACACATCAAGAAATGGAAAATCGTTTGAAAGGAGCAGATGTTTGATGCCACTTGGGTGTGCGATGCCAAACAACTCCCGTGCTTGTCCTTCCAAGTTACACCACAGATGACAGCACTGGAAAATAGAGCTTACTCAAAAGGAGCACTCATCTTGTGAATTTGAGGTATTTATTCCTACACCGAAGGTATTTGTGAAATGACAATATTTCAGATGCAGTACTAGTACCAAAACAAGACAAAACAAAGAGATCATATTCCTCTGACCTGCAGATGTTTCACTGAATAGCCCCCACAAACTTTTCTCCTGCACTGTTGTTGCTCATATCTCAGAGAAAAATCATGTACTAGTTTTCATTTTCCAGTGAAAGGCAACTGTGCCCTGTCAGTCATGCTTGCAAAGAGTCATTACAAAAATCAGATTCTCTCTGCTCCATGCAATATGATAAGTATGAAGGGCTTCTGCAACACAAGCTATTAGAGAGTGCCCCAACCTCCCTAAAATTTCAAACACTTCAGGGCTACTTATCTGTGAAGTCACCTTCTGAAGGTAATCTCTTGGTACTCATGCAGAATATGTGTCCCAGTTTTATGGCTACTCATATTAATTGAGCAAAACCATTAGTCACCTTCTTTCTATCACTAATGTGAGGCCAAAATCATTCTCACTATTTTCAAAGAGGAAGAACAAGAAAACCATAGAGATAAGAGGCTGATGGGTCACTGGCAGGGAAACCTACACTGGATTGTTCTCTCATCATTTTCCCATGACTGAAAAAACCAGCCAAGAGTGGAGAAGGGCAGCTGGGGCATCAGGCACTAGGAGGGGCTACAGACAGCAAATCCTCATGGCCCGAGGTGTGTGAGGCAGCATGGCATCAGCTCCAGGACTAGCGCCCCAAACAGAATGTCCTACCTCTTGCAAAGCCCCTGCCAGGCGGGACTGCATGTTGGGACAGTCTGTATATGAGATGATGGATCTGTAATGATGCAAATAAAAGACCTGACCTAAACCACAGTGCAACAGAGTGTGCAACAATTTCAAAAGCTTGAAATAAAAAGCCATAGTGAGCCAGCCGGAAGAAGGGCCAGAGCAACACCAAAACCCTCTGGAGCACGTCCTCTCCTACTTGATTTTAACTACTCCTGCACCGTTAGCAGATTCTTCCCCCATGGCAACTTACCCACCAGCGATGAGGAGAAGAGAGCTCAGATCACTGCAGCAAGGGCTGGAGAGCTGGAATATCCCATGTTCCCTCTAACAGTGTCCTCCTGCTCGCAGCACGCTGCCTTGTAACAGAGTAATGCACAGCAGGAGTGAAGAAGGCAGATTGTGTACTGAGAGGCACTTGTTGAATTAGCAGCAACCTGCTCTGTAAAAATACACCCTGCAGCAATGCTGGAGACCTGGCTGCCTGCAGCCACACTGCCTCAACAGCTGCCATCTAAATGTGGCCTAAAGAAGAACCCTTAAGCCCCACACTTTTAAACAAGATCACCAGCTCTACAGCACTAAAATAATTTCTTTTTGCCAAGCTCACTGCACAGCTGTTAGCATCTATTCTTAGCTTCTCCACAGGTCCTTCCTGCTGTAGGGACAAACTGGTGCCTGTCCATCCTTTGCCATGGTGCAGAAACCCACCAGAGTGAGCACAGGTCAGAACTCACATTCTCTTAAGCTCACTCTCTGAAAGACACCCTGGTTCCAGAGAGCTATCAAAAATCCATGCTGTGGAAGGTCTGCAGCCAAAGGTCTGCACGAATTTCCTAAAGGCCTCAAGCATGAATTTCCTAAAGGCCCAGCGGCCAAGTTGCTTCGTCTGTGCCACCCCTGATGCCCTGCACAGGACAGAGGCACTCAGCAGGAGGTGGCTGCTGAGGCACACTGCATCGACTCCAGCCCCAGGCATTAGCTGGGGAGCAGCAGCTGCTGTGCTGGGGCCAAAGGGGTGTCCCTGGGGGACATCAGAGACGGGGTAGGGTCAGCCATGGGCTGTTGCCAGGTCTGCTCCCACCCTGCAGGGAGTGAAGCCTGCTTGGCACTGGCATTTTAGCTGTATGTGGAGCTAACAGCTCCTGTGGAGGAAAAAGGAAAACTGAGTTAGATGTAGTTGAAGTTAGAGGGGAAAAAAATTATTTTAAAAGGTGAGTGTCTTTTGCACTGGAAAATGCTACATTTAAAAATTCTCTAATTGAATCAAATTCGGATCTCGATATGCCAAAGGAAAGCAAACATAACCTCCTCCGCAAAGAGAGCCTGAGGGGACTTTTATAATACTTTCTCACGGAGTAAAAGCTGCAGGGTGAGCGCACCTTCACATTTCCCCCGAATTTTACACGGCAAAGGAAGCTACTCTAGAGAGCGCGGGGGACCGGAGGGCGGTCGGGGACAGGGGATGCCGGCGGAGCTGCACCCATGCCGCGCCTTCCTAGGGGACGCGGAGAGGTGGAAGCGGCGCCGGGGGCGGCCCCCAGCCCTCGCTGCGTGTCGCGGACTCACCTGGGGGTGGCCCGAGGCGGCGGCGGGCGGCTCCCGGCTCCCGGCTCCCGGCACTCAGCCCAGGGCTGCCGGGGCGGCGGGAGGCGCCGCGGGGTTGCTCCCGCCGAGCCCCGCAGCTGCCGGAGGAGCAGGCACAGCAGGAGCAGCAACAGCAGCAGCAGCAGGAGGAACAGCGCCAGGTAGAGGAGCAGGTTGAGCTCCCACTCCATGCCGCTGGCGGCGCGGCTCGACTTCCCGCGGACCGCTCAGAGCCGGTGGCGGCCGAGCCTCCTCCCCTGCGGCAGGAGAGGGGCACCGGGCGGAGGGGCCGCGGAGCCCGTCCTGCCGTCACCCCCCTCCTCCGCGGCACCTCCCGCCGGGGCAGCCCCGGCGGCAGGAGGGCACCGGGCAGGGGCGGCGGGTGCAGGGGGCTGCAGCTGGCGCGTGCTGTCCCTGCTCCTGGGGCACAGGTCCCCTGTCACAGAAACGATGCTCCGAGACCACCTGTCACCGGCAGGAGAAGCTCCTGCGGCGGCTCACTTCCAGTGGGAGCCTCCCATCCAGACTGAAATGCCCAGATGTGCACCCATCCTCCCTGCCTCCTCACCCCGCACACCAGCACAGGCCAAACGGCTCCGAGCTCCAGCGGTACCAGAAAACGTCTCCCTCCTTGAAGACATTTGAGAAGCCTGCCCTTGGCCCGAAGCACAAACACTCGTCAGGTACTGCCATGGCAGAAGGAAAGGTATTCCGAGTTTTGGGTGCTGGACTCTGATTTTGGTGAACCATACGATTGTGATGGACGCACTCTGAGTTCTGCTTCTCACGGTACCATTTGTCCACGTGACTGCACAATTTGTCTGGACTCAAGTCATCTTCCCAAAGCTTCCATCGATTTATAAGGCAGGGAAGTGAACTTTCACAGAGGGAACATCAGCACGGCTGCAAATACTGTAAATTTTGTGAGGGCTAGAGAAAGTGTATTGTTTTCTGAACAAATAAATATTAAAAAAAAGCTCATAAATTCTACTTCATCAAGCCTCCCAAGTTCTTAATGTAAGTATAGCATCACCCCAAGTCTGAGCTAAGGAAACAAATATGTATTGAGCTATGATTTTACACCAAATCTTCTATCCTTGTTGGACCCCTGAATAATATTTCACAAAAAAGCTCAACATAACAATTTGAGGCAATTTGGGAAAATGATTGTTTACCTTCTCTTGAAGTAACAAAACAGAATTCGGGTAACTTCATCCACACTGTAGAAAACGTTACCTGGTGGAAAAAGGCAAGGCCAGCCTCCATCATTCTCCAGTGCTCATCCTGGCTCCGTGGTCTCTGACACAACAATTGGCACTTGCCCATTTTGCTTGGATTACTGCGAGGAATTCAGTCACTCCCAACAGTTTCCTTGTAAGCATTTCTTGGCAGGGAATGAAGAATTGGGATCTTTGGGAAATACGGAGAGATCAACACTTACATGTGGTACACAGAGAATATTTCCTGGGAGACAGCCTGCTCTTGTGCATGAGACACTGGTGAGTGGCTGTTCTACACAACAGGAGGCACTTCTCAACCACACTTTTAACAACAACTGCATTCTAAGATACAACTGTAAAAGTGAAATTTCATTTAAAATCAGCCAAATCAACAAAAAGATGTATCCACTGTTTTAAAAGGAGCATTTTAGTATCAATATTTTAAGAGAGGTTGTCCATGCAGAACAACAAAAACACTTGATTGAGAAAGATTATGACTTCCAGCATTTCAAGGCAGCCAAGATTAATTTCTGGTCTGTAACAGATACTTGGAAGCTGAATAAGCAGGAGAAATAATTGAAGAAAAAGCCATTCTGATTTAATAGTTTAACCTGATTATCTGATTATCCCCCAATTTTATTAAATGTGCTATCATCTCTTAGGGATCAGATGTGACTCATAAGCTTGTCGGTACTCTGGATTTCCTCTGTATTGTAGGACTATCAATGTGTGCTATCAGCAAACATTTTCTGACAACTTTCCAAAAAAAAAAAAAAAACCAAACCAATTTCCAAATAGATGTTCACTTCATTTCCACACTCCTGAGTTCTCACATCAAGCCAGTATTTAACCTATCTGTCAAGTAATATTTAAGATTAGGATATGAGAAAGTGCTTTTTTTCTGGCAACAATTTTGGTTTATTTTTGCCTATTCCCATGAAATGAATTTACAGTTTCTACTTTAACATGGACATTTGTTGCTTCTTAAGAGAATTTGAAGATACTTCTAAAAGGTTTTAAAATCTTAAACCACACTAAAATCTAAACTCAGACATTGATTTTTTATGTTCAGAGCCTTAAGCTGTAACAATTCTGGCTTAGCATGACACTTAACTTAGCAATTGGTTTCACCTGAATCCATAGAAATCATGGAAACAATTTGCCTGGAGACAGGGAAATTGCAGGGTGTGGAGACAAAAAAAAAAAAGAGGGGTGTAACTTCTTTTCCTCTGACTTTGTTGCTTGCCTGCCATCCAGCCTTAGAAACACTTTCCACTTTCCCAAAAAGATTGCTGAGAGCTGGGAAGTGTTCAATGCAGCACTGTCTACAGGATCAGAATTTCTGGCACTGAAAATTTGCTCTTTGAAGCAAAAAACTTCTTTCACGAGAGCAGTAAACCCCAAGAGATAATAGGAAGGCTAAGTACAGGTGGAAACAGCGAGAATATTTTGGGGTTTACTCTGAAATCTAGCTTATGGAAGATGATCAAGCAAGCATGTGAAGATGTTATTCCCAACTTGCCTTAAGCTGGTGTTTAGGTGATTTCCTGGCAGTTCTGAGTCCTTCACAAACTTATTTGAGCATATAGAGCAGGCAACTCCTTTCCTAAATTTTAGCCTTGGAAGCTGTGACACATTCCTTCTAATATGTAAGGGACAAAGGTACTTATCTGTGCTTCAGATAAAGAGCTTGTTTGAGTGCTTCCCTGGATCCTGGCCAGAATATCCTGTTCCTCATCTCAGCAGGAGGTACTGTTCATGCCTCACTTCTGCCAGCGGCACTGCTTGCAAGAATTGCCCAGCCCTCCACCCCCGCTGAGGAACTGTTCTTCATAAAACCAAATTATAAATTACATTATTACATCTAGGCTGAGCCTTTCTTCCCAAATTACCTTGTCAGCTGGAATACTGCATACCTCATGTCATGCATGGATGTGCAAATGAGCAGGACTTGCAGCCAAACAGCAAAGGCACACTGCAGTTAAGGCTGCCATGAAAAGAGAAGGTCAACTTCTTATTGATTTTGATTAGGCCATAAAAATTGCTGTCAGCTTGCTGTCAAGATGCTGAGATTCTGATGCAGTTTGGTTTTCTTCTCCAGTCCTCAAACGCGATTTCCCCTCCAGGCTCGGTTCAGTAAAATAATCCAATTCAAGCATTTCAGCCCGCAGAGCTCAGATGAAGAAACGCTTCCATGTGGGCACAGTAGATCATCAGGACATTCCTTCTAAAAATTCCTGCTTTGGCCTAAGTGCCTGTGATTTATTCACTCATTTATTCACTCTGCAGGGTGCGACACTCACTCCTCCTGAACTCCCAGAGTATTTCCATTATTTCATTACCATCGTAACCCCGCCTTTCACTGCTCAGAAACACAGAAATCACACAGCTTCTACTTCATTAACCATTTATACTGACCTTATTTTCTATGTATCCTTCTCCTACAGATTTCCAGTGCTGTGGTTTTATGACTCCTTGATTTGTCCATTAAATTCTTTACCCTTCCTAGCACATGTGCAAGCACAAAATCTGCAAAGTAGCCTTTGTGTGAAGAAGATGGTGTGGATCAAAGGGGACACAGCTGATTTCCAGCCCCGATACATGACTTATTTCCTCTGTAATTGCATCCAGCTCCCCCTGAAGTTCACCATCACCACCACCTTCTCTGTTTTGTAAAGGGTGCCTTGCCACCAGCCTGATGGATCGAGGCACCAACAGTTCACTGAGAGAGCAGGAAACAGGAATTTTTCCCACTCCACCTCAAGCAGAAATCTCAACATATGCTGAAATTGCCATTTTTTTTGTAATTTATGAAGAGTAGCACAGTTTGGACGACTCCCACAAACAATAAAAACCCTTCCAAATTTGCTGTTAGTAAACTGAAGAGTCAGAGAATTTAACCCCAAGCCTTCACTAATGATTATTGTCACTAAACTCACACAACAAAAAAGTAAAATCAGACAGAATTTTCACATAAAGATTGCCAGTAAAATTCCAAGGGCTTTTGCTAATTTTTATCCTTGGAGAAGGAGTGTCTTTCTATAACCTCATCAACATTGTCTTACACCGAATATTTGTGACGATATTCATTTATCCTAAACCGAAAATATAAAACCAGCATGGGAAAATCAGGCAGCACTTGTCATCACTAGCACAAACTTGTGAGTTTCAGAAACACGATTTACATTTTAGTTTATACTAGAACTGTAGTGCCTTAACAATTTTTGTGTGGGAAATGCCAGTGTCTGGGGTTTGATGTTGGTGGGAAGACAGTAGATTTTCTTGTTTTAGCTCAAACTAAGTACAAAAGTCACTTGTAAAGGCCTTTTTACTTACGGGCAACATTTCAGAACAGCAGGGAGGGATGTTCTTTCTGGCAGACTGGATGTCTTGGCTGCATTTTTGCCTGCAGCACGGCCCGCCGTGTTCGCGATACCAGCCCGGCTGCTTCCTGAGGGCTGCAGGGCATCCGCACCTTGAGGGCTGGCAACCGCAATAGTGTTAACCACTCCAAATGTCTGGCATGCATGTTTTGTGGGATTTTTTTTTTTTTTTAAATTCCAGATGGCTTTCCCGACGCCTGGCACTCCGGCATTAGCTCACGCTGCCCCTGTCCCTCAGGTGCCACCTCATGGCTGAGGTGCACGCCCTGCACTGGTGCGGCTTCTCCTCGGGTGCTGCGCGCAGTTTGGGCACCACAATATGGAAAAGACATTGAGCTGTTGGAGAGCACGAGGGTGCCGAAAGGGTCTGGAGGGGAAGCCGTGTGAGGGGAGCTGAGGGCTGAGGGCACTCGGTCTGTCCAGCTGGAGGAGACTGAGGGAGACCCCACCATCCTCGGGAGAGGGAGCCGAGGGGCAGATGCCGATCTCTGCACCGCAGTGACCAGGGACAGGACTCGAGGAAACACCCCGAAGCTGAGTGGGGGCAGGTTTAGCTCGGATAGCAGGAAAAGGTTTTTCCGAACAGAGCGAGTTTGGGCACGGGCACGGCACTCCCCTCTCGGGGCAGCGCCCTGCCTGAGGCGGCGCGCGGCGATGACGCGCGCGCTCCCCCTCCCGCCGCCATCATCCGCGCGCGCCGCCCCCCCCCCCCCCCCCGCCC
>VXBQ01010227.1:346934-358947 GCA_013400175.1 Phainopepla nitens
CCCCCGTCCCCGTCCCCGTCCCCGTCCCTTCCCCGCCGCCCGGGCAGCCTGGCTGTCCCCGGGATCCGCCCCCGCCGCTTCCCCCGCGGCGTGCCAGGCACGGCGCGGTGACCCCTGTGTGTGTGTGTCCGTGTCCGGGTATTCCCGCAGCGCCTGGACGGGAGGCAATGCTACGACTACCGGAACATCCGCGTCTCCTTCGGCGCCGACCGCGGCTGCTGCATCGTGGAGCTGGGCAGGACCAGGTGGGCGCGGGGCCCCAGGTTAAACAGAGCGTGAGGTTCCCAAGCCTGCAGAGATCTCTGCAAACAGATTTTAACCTTGCAAGCCTTAAAGTCGTCGTAATTCAAGGGTAGGAGCAAAGAGGAGAAGATGGAAAGGAAGGTAGCGGAAAAGGGATGGGGTTTCTGTGATGATTATACTTGCAAGTAATTTATAAAATGCAAAATTGTTCCGGGGTTTTCATCCCTTTATTCGCTGATCTCTCATGTTGCGTTCTTGCACTAACCAAACGACCCTTTTTTGCCTGTGTAAAAGTGATATATATGCACTTACATAAATATTTCATTACAGATTCTCACGTGTTCGAGTCAATTTTTAGTCTTAAAAGACAGGAGCATGTTCTAGTTCTTACATTTGGTTCTTTCAGTTGTTGACCAAAGTTTAAATATATATGACAGGTGTTGAACCTGGAGTGAGAATTCTCACAGGAGTGAGAATTGCAAACTAAAACCCTAGCTACAAACTTTTCTCAGCAAGGATGTGTTTTGTTTTTAGATTTTCCCTGGTACATGCTGTGACTTGGTGCTTTATTTGCCTTGGCAGGGTTCTTGCACAGGTCTCGTGTGAACTCGTTCCCCCTAAGCCCAGTCGGCCCACGGAAGGTGTGCTCTTCTTTAATCTGGAGCTCTCACCCATGGCTGCACCTGGGCTGGAGCCTGGCAGGTAATCAATGGCTTAAAAGGACTAAACAGGGATGGCATAAAAGCCACTATAATCATATTAAGTGTCAGTTAATTTTGTTCCAACAGACAATCCGAGTTACTGGTGTCACTGAACAGGCTACTGGAGCGATGCCTCAGAGATTCCAAATGCATTGACACTGAATCTCTCTGCGTTGTTGCAGGTGAAAAGGTAGGAAAACCTCCTAGTTCCAGTAAAAGATTCATATGGTCTAATTTTAAGTTGGTCTCTGTCTTGTGTTGGATAGTAGAAGTACTGATTTTAGGTTAATGTAAAGATCCACTCATCTGATTTGAAAGGTATTTTGAACTTGGATGTCTGCACAGGCTTTCTGACGTAGCTGGGACCCTACAGAATGATGTTTAAATTGTGCTGAAGTGCTACATATTTTGTCATAATTAAATCTGACATGGTGGGTATTTTGAAATACACCAAGATCTCTGATCTTCTTAATTAGAGACCTAAAGAGTATATGCTGGTTCTTTTTCTGGTTAAAAAAATNTGTAGAATCGAGCATTTGTATTTTTTGCATTTTTCTCAGGTTTGGCAAATTCGGCTGGACATGCACCTGTTAAACCATGATGGCAACATCACTGATGCTGCCAGCATAGCAGGGATTGTGGCTCTGTGTCATTTCCGCAGACCAGACGTGTCTGTGCAAGGAGAGGAAGTAACTGTGGTAAGTTTTGGGGATTTTTTAAATTCCCTTAAATTTCTTTGTCATTTTAAAATCAAACAAGTTTCATAAATAACTGTGTTTTGGGCCAATTCCTTTCAAAGTACACTCCTGAGGAACGTGATCCCGTCCCCTTGAGTATCCACCACATGCCCATTTGTGTCAGTTTTGCCTTCTTCCATCAAGGGTAAGATTCTGAGGTCTTATGTACCCATATAAGGGGTATCAATCTCGTACCCCCATAGTTATTAATGTGCAAACCAGCTCCTTTGTTCAGCTGTGTTCAAGTGTAGTAAGAGATGCCTTGAGTTTCTACTGTTGCCTCATATTTCAAACCTTGATTCTAGGACCTATTTATTGGTGGATCCAACTGAACGTGAGGAGCGGGTGATGGATGGGCTCCTTGTAATTGCCATGAATAAACACCATGAAATTTGTACCATCCAGTCCAGTGGAGTGGTCATGCTCCTGCAGGATCAGGTAAACCTTTGCCTTGACCAGTCCTTCTGTGGTGTATAAACTGCTTCCTGTGCTGCAGTCTTGATGTGGAAATAACCATTACATTTGGAAGCCGAGAAATCAGTTAATTGTCTGATTATATTGGAAAAGATGATGTATTTTTTGTCTTAGTGGAAGAGCATAGTGCTGTGTACTGTTACCATGCTGCAAAAGGGACACAAAAAACGCTTAGTTTTTGGTCAGATACGCATCTTTTTATTTTCCCTGTGATTTGCCTGAAAATGCCTGCAAATTATTTCCACTTGCACCTTGGGGGCTGTTAACTTCTTGCATAAGCCTCAGTGAATCCAGTCCCTCATGCTAAGGTGCCATATTTTAAGTGTTTGTAATTCCTGTGATTTAAATGTTTGTGATTCTTACAATGCTCTACAGTTTCAGTTAAAAACTTGCTGCTTTTTGTATGTGTAACAAACAGATTCTGAGATGCAGTAAAATAACAGCTGTTAAAGTGGCAGAAATAACAGAACTGATTCAGAAAGCCTTGGAAAACGACCAGAAAGCCAGGTGAGTGTTTTGGGAAGGGATGGAAATAATAAAAAATGGGTTTTTAAGAAATGTAGTAAAAACTAATCTCAACTTGTGGTTTCAGCAGCAGATTGTCTTCATTTGTATTTGTTTTAAATAGCAAGCATTTGTATATTGGAACTTGGAAAGAGAAGCACTTTTTGGGTTATCCTGAAATAATGTCTGTCACTGAATGACCAGGAAAGAAGGCGGGAGGTTCGGCTTCGCAGAATCCATCCCCAACCAAAGGATCACTGCCTTCAAAATGGAGAGTGCTGCCGTGGACACCAGCGACGTGGAAGAGCAGGCTGGAGAAATCATTGCTAAAGCTGACCCTCCTTCAGAAGTGTATCTTTTCCAGGGTGTTACTCAGGGTAAAACCAGGCTAAACACACATCTAAAGTTCCTCATAGCTTAGGTAGCCATATAACCTTGAGAGGAAACATCATCATCATCCTGGTTTTGGTTCAGTCTGCTTTTAATTCCTTGCCTAAAGGGCAAAGCCGAGGTCAGCACTGTGATTATTACAGTGACTGGAGAAGTGGCATCCTGAACTCCACTTTAGGGCTGTTCTCCAGCTTATAAATCACCTCGATTGTTCTCAGAATGCAAAGAATTTTACCAGAAAGCACCAAGGTTTTTCTTAACTCCTGCAGTTTTGCCAGTCCAGTATTGCACACTCCTGGGACAGCCCAAATTGGGGAAGGAGTAGAGAGCTCCTGGGGAGATCTTGAAGAATCTGAGAAGGAAGAAGCAGTGGAAGAGGAAGGTGAAAGTGAAGCAGCTGCTTTGGAGTGTGAGAAAGTGGAAACTGAGGATACAAGGACACGGAGGGAAACTAAGGGTGGTAAGTATTTGTTTTTCTTAATGTCAGATCTTATTGTATCACTTTATCAACAGTTAAGAATTAAAATGAGAAAGGTCCTTAGGAAGAAAGAACTGTTGCAGCCACTTCACGCATTTTCTAATTCCACTTGACCTGGTCAGTTCTTTTGAAAACTTGATTCCTATAGCATAGGGAGGGCTCCAAATGAATCAGTAGCCCCACTGAACGTTTCTTTAAAAATGCTGTGGTTATTATTTACAAGGGTTGTTTGTAGAAAACTGATCAGCAGTTTTGGTTTGGCGGGGTTTGTGTTTTTTAGATGAACCCATTATACTGTCTGACAGTGAGGAGGAAGAAGTTGTCATTCTGGAGCCACAGGAACTACCAAGGAAAACAAGGTAACCAGCAAGCGGAATTAGGAGGGGAAAGGAGTTTGTAAGGAGTATTTCCAGGAAGGACAGGATTTCAGTAAGGCCAAGAAAAATTTCAGTTGATCAAAGGGAACATGGGTACAGCTGAGAGCAAGGAAGTTTAAATTTAGGTTAAATCCAGGGAGGCTAGAGCCTGGCTGGCCTGCAGCTGTCTGAGATGGTTTTTGCTATTGGACTCTTTTTAGTCCTTCCAGAGGGAGTGAGAACATACAGGTGAATCTCAGTCAGTGGCTCCTCAGAGCTGCTGCAGAGATTCCATGTGCCACACCGGAGCTGATGCTGAGTTTTACCTCCACAGAGTGACATTTGCTGCTCTATCCATGGAAACCCTTGTGTTAGTGCACTTTCAAAAGATTAACGTACACCTTGGCCCCAGGTGTGGTGGGAGGTTGCCGAGTTATGGATAATTGGCCTGTGTTGTTTTGAAAAACTACTCATTATGTTTCTCTGACACAACTGTTGTTTGCTGACAGAACACAGACCAGTGCCAAACAAGCAAATCCAAGTAAGAAAGCATTTAACAAAAGGAGAAGAAAGAAGAGAACTCATTAAAGCCATCATCCCTCCTGCAGGAATGCTGTATAATACGGATTTTGGTGTATTATTACTGAGCTTATTTTTGTAGAGAATTTTATTTCCTCCCCTCCCAATATCTGGTTATGCTTTTACGTGTGTGTTAAAACTATGGTACACAGATTTAAATAAAAACTGGTGCCTGTAACTGAAATCCTATGTTTGGCTTCCAGCTGTAGCACCAGCTCACCTAGCTCAGCTTTCTTCACAAGGGAAAATCAGTGTGCTGTGATTCTTGCCCCTGTTACCCCAGACGATACCTTGCACTCAAACCGCTTTGTATGAAAATCACCAGAAAAGCATGGACTTAACAAACTAGCACAGAACTTCAGCAGTGGAGTTTCTTAAAAAGTTTAATTAAATATTACATGCAACAGACAGGAATGCTTCTTGAACTATAGGCAAAGAGTTATTCTCTGAATGTGGGATCAGGCAGAATGGACAAGGAGGATTCCAAAATACCTGATCTGGGCGTTTTGTTTGCAAACGAGTGACACTGGAAACACACACATATTTACAGAGTGAAGCAGGGCTATTTTACAGGTGACCTCAATGTTACGTGAGCTGTGAACAGGAGCGAAGTTACTGTTGCAGATTTTACGGTCCCCAAATCAGGTTAAGAACTTAATGTAAAAAAACCCAAAACCATATATATGAAATTGCTCCCAGCCAGGCAAAGCTTGAATCAAGTTGTGCTCTTTCAGGAAGGGACCAACAAAACCTCTTTTCTTCAGGAGCTAAACAGTGCATTTTCTCAGTGGCAGTTCTTTGAACCCAAAGTCACTGTCCTGAGTACAAAAAGGGGTGAAGATGCAGTTCCTTCTTGGTTCTGTAGTACCACAAGACTGTAAACTTATTCAGAAAAATGAACAGTAGTATTTGCACTGCTGTTTCTCTTGTCTTCAGCATAACATCCCTATATTCCTTAGAGCCTTTAGTTGGAAAGGATTAGAAGTTAACCTGGATAGGCTTAACAGTATTACAGTACAACTTGGGATGTTTTGTTCAAAGCGTAGAAGCAAAAGCTGGAATTGTCCCATGTAAACTCCAGAAAATGAGAAGGTGGAAAAAGATAACACTTAATAGCAGAAGCAAGAGCTGCCCTGAGGAAGGAGGACCATTGTCATGCTGGGCAGAGATGGCAGCCCATGACTGAAGATTTTTTGTTAGGATGCAGAGGAAGTCATGTTGGTAATGTTGAAGATAAAGCTCAGGGACCATGGAAGAATTTCTCTCTGTGCTATGGGAACAGTAAGGGAACAAGCTCCATTGAAACTTTCACACAGCTCTTTTATTAAGCCCTAAATTAATACTAAAACCCACTGAAGTCTTTTCACCTAAGTACTGCTACTTGCTCTTTTCCTGGAGAAAATATTTCATAAGCTTCCTTTAAATTACCCCTCCAATGTTCATATTTCTCAGTGGTCTTGGAATACATCACAGAAAGGAAGGGGAAGGCAGAACCCAATTTCCCAGGAAGAGCACTGTGGCCTATTACCTTCAAGTAATTGTTAGCAGTCAGCACTGCCAGTTACCCTTCCAAGGTCACAAACAGTGAAAAACACATTTCTCCCTACATAAACTCCCTCTCCTGCAAGGTTAAAGGGTTTCCAACCCCAAGCACCAGACATGATAAACTGCATGGGCTGTCTCCTTTTTGTTTTAGCATTTCAGTAGCAGCCCACTGAAATTCATCTAAACAGAGGCTGTCGGCCAATGAAATGTGGTTCTTAACTGACCATTAGAACACGTATAAAAGTCCAAGTGCATCCTAAGAAGCTCAGATTGGCCAAAAAGGCTGCTCCTGCTGTGTATTTCAACCAGATTTTTGACCACCACTCGACTCCATTGGTTTTCTAATTGAGGTGGTTCAGGGAAGGCTCAGGCAGGAGCACAAGGCAGAGAAATGGCTTTGTAGTTGCTGAAGTGAGATACAGAGTTCCTTCTCCTTAACACCTGCTGCTCAGCCAGACAGAGATGACGATTTAAAAAAATTATTTCAAATGGGCCACACCCTACCAGCTGTTGGTCATCTGCGAGTATATACTGCTGGGTGCCCAGATAACCAGAGAGAGAGTGCTGACTCAGCTTCAAGTCAAAGAGGTACAGGTTTCACAGGGCAGCCCTTGCCAAAAGGCTTTAGAAATGAATGCCAGTTTAAGATGACAGTACTACCCCACAGTGATTTTAAGCTATTGGCAAGACCTCTAACATCAGATACAAAACTTTTTATTAGCCAACCTGGAAATGGCTCAATTCAGCCCACCTTGCCCTCACTGCTTTACATGCAAACAACAGCAGGTACAGGGCAGCATCACTCCATTTACCCAGGCTGAAGGTAAACATCCACTTATCTAATGCTGATTGAATGCCAGTTTGCTCATGTAACAGTTCCAGAACTAAGGAAAAACATGGCACGTTTTTTGCCGTGTGCCACAGAGGAGCTCCTCCCAAGCATGAGGGGTGTACAGATCTCCTGCTGCTCTGCATGCAGCCCATCCATGCCAGAAGACATTCCCTGCCCCTGAGGGTGCAGAGCAGCAGTTCACCCACTGCAGTTTAATCCCTCTGCCACCCCTAAAGAGGTACAAGGCGAGCAGACTGAGGACTAATTTTCTCAGTAGGCATCAATGGACTTTGGAGGCAGCACACAGCAGTGGGAACTCCATGGGCTTAGACTAGTGTCAGTTTTACCCTTGGACTAGAAAATACCAACAGCAAGACCATTTTCTGTGTGGTGGAAGCGTGAGGTGTGAACTGGTGCAGGGGTTTTAACTGTGCAGTCCCTGCAGCAGAGCATTCAGCCTTTCCCCTGACGAAGACCTGGCACTACATTATATAGCAACAGGGGCATGTCTTAGAGAGCCTCATGAGTCGGTTCCAGCAAGTTCTCCTTGTGACCATAGAGTTTCTTCCAATTTTGTAGCCATTAAGGCATGTTTTGGATCTATGCTAAGTCTCAGTTTAAACTAGACAGTATAAAAATGCTACTGATACTCTGTGGAGACCAAGTCTTTCTTACCCAGAAGGAGAAAAAGCCCTACTATAATAATGCACTGCTAATATTAACATTTAATCTATAATTAGATAAGCAGTCTCAGACTTCACGTGGCCTGCATGGTTAATTCTGTGCCCGAAGAGAACATTTTGATAAAAACACAGCTAAAACTCTTAATAAGATTGCATGTACAAAAGATTTACATTAAAACCACATGAAACTAAACTTCATCATTGAAGTCATCAAAGCCTGTATTCATATTCTGAGTGATTATATCTAGAATTCTGAACCATGTTTAAAACTGTACATCATTTCCTGGTAATATACATTTCTTAAAAAGATCAGTCTCTTGATTATTATAATAAGTTTAGTGTTTCTGGTGGGTCAATGAGCGATACTCCATGGTACCTAGAGAGGGAACAAAAGAGGCAGGATGTCATCTTGCTCAAGTGCTCTTTGTCACAAAGAGCAGCATAATTGCAGCAAAGTACATTTCCCATCAGGCAGGAAACATTCTGGGGCTTGCTGGCTGCCATGCCCCACACAAATTTTTAGGAACATTAGGTATCATCAACTATAAGAATGTCGAGAAAATTCCTCTAGTTTATACTTGACAGTTCAGGCAGCAATAGAACACTAAGTACTGCTGGACAAATCACCATGCAAAAAACCCAGGGAGTCTTGTCACCCTCTCACTGAAGAGGTGGATTTGGTTAGTTGGATCTACCTGAAGACTCAAAAGATACATCCCACATCCACACCCTGCCAGGCAGTTACATGCTTGGACAAATCAGATGTTAACACCTCCACAGATACTCACTTGGTACTCTTATACTTTTCCCTTATGGACTGTTGTGTGTGCTGGGCTGCTTTGAGGTAGGTGTTGTGTAGGTCTATGAGGCATGGCTTGATGTCTTCAAGGCTGTAGCCAGTTACTTTGCACAGGGATTCAGGCTGATGGGAAAAAAGAAAGGGAGAGGGACATTTGAATGTTGCTGTTCACTTAGGCTGATCACCAGTGGTGGAGTTTTTAGCTTCCTGTAGAACCATATTTACCTTACCCTCCCATCCCATTTTTCAAATGTCACAGGGAGCAATCCCTAATTAACAGCCTAGGAGCACAGAGGAGCTGCAATTCCTGCCCAGCACTGAGAACTGTGTACAAATTGAACACACACAGAGCGCCCATGAAGGCTCACATTGGAGTGCTACGTACCCAAGTTTGTCCAGTGAGTGTGTAGTCTGCCAGATGAAATGCTGCAGCAGCAATAACTGATGGCAAGTATTTCAGGTAAGGATCAGCATCAATTAGACTCAGCTCCCCCAGGTACTGCAAGGGAAGAGAAAAGGGGAATCATCTGCTTCCAAGAGTTAACAGTTGCTTTAGAACCCTAACTTGAGCTTCCCACCCTGCCATCGGTTGGAAGGACACCTTTTATTAGTTTCCAGTTACTTTCTCTTTAAGCATCTCCTGCTAGCTACTGTCAAACAGCATTCCAAACACATGCTTTCCCAGCACATTTTATATTTAGGGATGTATAAAAACTACAGGGAAGAGTTTTGTCAGGTCTGATCTTTGCACAGTGAGACAAAGGCTTGTGTTTAGGACCTCTGGTACCTACCATATAGCTCGGATTTACTATAAGTTCAGCTGAAATGTGATCTATGCTCTGGTCTAGAGCTAATCCTATGCTCTGGATTTAGAGCTTGCTGCTGGTTCAGGGGAAAACCAAACCCCAAGTCCCTTTTTGGCAAAGTGTGTGTGCGGGTAGGTGTGGCAGCAGTAGATGAGAGGAAGGGAAACATCTATCTAGCAGCGCAACAAGCCCCAATTTAAAGTTCATTAATCTCTGCCTGCTCTGAGTAAGGGTGCATGCATGAGCCAGGCCAAGTACCAGGCTCTGATAAGAATGGAGTATCCCAAACAGAAAGTGGAAACGAGAGTGTCAGTTTCCAGCAGTGGGGCACCACTTCTGGAGGAGCACAATTCATAAGGTGTATCATATGTCTGTATATACACACGTGCAATAAATATCTGCAATAAAACTCTCTAATTACATGGGCTGAGCTAGTAATTCTTTCTTACCATTGAGAGGCTCTCCACTTTAGCATCTGTCTGCTGATGTAGGAAGTACTGGGTGAGGAACTGGTTGATTGTTGGAGCTGCCAAGTCAAACGACAGAACCTTCAGAATCAAGTGCTCCATCCTTAGGACCTGCTTCTTGGTGTAGGTGTCGTCTGTGATGTAGACAAATTCAGCTACTTCAGGAGGATAGATCTCTTCAAACTTTCTGCCAAGGGAAATGTTCATAAGTAAATAATTGAGTACTAGAAAACCACCAACATTTAATGAAATGCTCATTTAAATTCTGACTTGGGAAGGAGCTGGGCACGGGTACCAAACAAGTTTGCTGCAGTTGGTTCAGTAGCTCTTGAATCAGCAGGGATTGAAATTAGAGAGCTACAACAGCAAGATAATTTAGGATTAAGGAATTTGGGACTTGGAGTCACTGAAACTCCAGAATAACCCACTATATTAGTAGCTGGGGCAAGCATAACTTGCTTTTCACATGCCTTATGCATATTCCCTCAAATACTGTTTAGATGCTGGCTGCTGCAGCTGGAAATAACTCACTTTAGTGGCAAACTTCAAAGATAACAAGCTTTTAGGTGGATAACTCCTGATTTTTATCCAAGTGTGAAGCTCTCCCAAGTCAGTCCTGCTCTAGACAACAGAACTGCCACAAGATTTTCATCTGTATGAAACCAGGAGGTAGAACTTGAAATGAAGCTATTTCACTTACGATGCAAGAAGCATAGCTGCAGTACCCACAAGCTGAAGTTTTCCTCTCAAAACAGACATGGAAGAAAGAAACCTATCAATGTAATTTACAGCTAAGTGCAGGGTTTCATTCTGTAATTTGTATTCTTCTCCAACTTCCACCAGCCAGTCCACAAGAATAGCCCGCATGCTGTTTGTGATATCAGGTTGCTTCTTCATGTAACCTATTTTGGGCTTGCATTTCACCTGTAGGTTTAGATGACAGAAAAAGCTGAGGTTGGAGCATGTGCTGGTAGGGAAGCAACTGTTTAAACTCCATTTATCACAGTTTAACAAATCAGAGGTAAACATTGGTGAGTTCAGGATCAGTAAGTTCTATTTCTGTAATCTTGCTCTCCAGCTTGTGCATGGCACAATCAACTTTATCACAATAAACCAGTCCCGTGCTCTTATTTCTCCCTTTCTAGCAAGCTCTAATTTAGTCACTGTCTTGGTAACTCATGTTCAGATACATTTCTCCACACCAAACTCTTTCCCAATGGGCTTTACACAAATAAGAAAAGGGACAGCAGCTCACCTCCATTTCCCTCAGGTAAGTATGGATTTCGCTGACATAGTCTGGCACATTATTAACGTTTGGTGCTTTCTCTTCTGTTTCTGAGGTTAGTGAAATATCCATAATACTTGGAGAATCTAAGCAGAGGATAACAGCCATGTTAAAATGGGCACCATCACATCACTCCATCACAGCACAGGGAACCTTGTGCAGGCTCACTCAGCTGCTGGGAGTTGAGGAGGCTCTAAGGAAGTCAAATGTTAGGGCAACAGGGAAGTTTCTCCTTCCATTTTCTCTTCCCGCTAAGAACAAAGAGATGGAAAACGCTCTTGCAATTATGTAGTGCACCCTGTGATACCTTGTTACATAGATGTGGATTCTGTAAGCTTAGACTGTGGTTTAAAACAGGGCAGGGCTGCCCAGAGCTTTTTGTAGCCTGCAGAAGTGGATTGCAGGAAAATCAGCCCTCAGATATGCAGACATGTGCTATAGAAGATGGATCTGGCAGCTACCATTTTTCACATACTGGGAAGAGCTGAAAACACTTGCAACCACTACCTGGGAGAAAAACATTTTACATCTTGGGATCTGCCCGGGTAAAGTCCCCTTCTAACCCTGTAATGGTGGTAAAGGCCGAGGCTTTATGGGTTGGTCTTTTCCGTAATCTGGCTTCTCTCATGAGGTGCTGATAGCTATAAATTATAAAGTATAAAACGGCCTAAAATAGCAGGTAATAAGAACACAGAGACTCGGCTGCACTGAAGAGCTGTCGCATCCGGGTGGCAGGCCCGCAGGGACCGAGCCAGCCCGTGTCCCAAACCACAGCCCTCGAGCTGGCTCTGGAACCGTTCCCTGGGGCAGGCCCAGCGGGGAGCAGCTGGGACGCGGCCTGCACGGCGGAGCGGGGCCGGGGTGTCACGTACCGAAGCTCAGTTCCATGGCGTTGCCCAGGGGGGCCAGGGGCCGCCGCTCCCCCACGGCACACACGGCCGCACGCAGCCCCAGCGCCGCCTCCTCCTTCTGCCCCGCCGGGACGCCCCGCTGCCGCCGCGGCTCCCGCTCCCCATCGGGCTCGTCCACATGGATGGAGAAGGGCAGACGTTGATGCTGCTGCAGCCCCGCCGCCGCTCCATGGCCCTCGCAGCCGCCCCGCGTCGCCTGTGGGGAGAGCGGCCGTCAGCGCCC
>VXBQ01010227.1:358997-376308 GCA_013400175.1 Phainopepla nitens
CGGACAGAGGGACGGACAGACGGACACAGAGGGCGGGGAGCTCGCGGCGGGGGAACGCCGCGGCCGGGGACAGCAGGCCCCGCGCCCGCCCAAGGGAGGGAGAGAAGAGCCTCGGGCGTTCCCGCCGGGAAACGTGTGCGGGGAAACGTGCTGGAGCTTGCCCAGGCAGGCTCGTGAACGTGTCCCGGGGGAGGGCAGGGTTTAGTCGAGAGAAAAGGAGGCTTTGGAGCTGGGGAGACCTCGTCACTGTCTACAGCTCATTGAAAGCAGGGAGGTGCGAGGGGACAAGAGGAAATGGCCTCAGGATGAGACAGGGGAGATTTCGATTATCAAAGAATCGCAGACCACAAAGGTACCCTTGCTCCAACGATCCTGCTGCGGGCAGGGGCACCTTTCACTAGCCCAGGCTGCTCAGAGCCCCATCGAACCTGGCCTTGAACACTGCCAGGGATGGGGTATCCACAGCTCCTCCGGGCAACCCCACCCTCAGATGAGACAATCGGGAAAAGAATTACCACTGTTAGGGTGAGTCACCATCCCAGGAGGTGTTTAAGAGGTGTCTGGATATGGCGCTGGGGGATGTGCTTTAGGGGTTACAGTGATAATGACAAGTCCATGGCTGGACTTGATGATCTCAAAGGTCTTTTCCACCCTTGGTGATTCTATGTCACTTCAATGGAGTTGATCTTTTTTACTTGCAAACATATCTCTGTCTCCACTGGCTGGTTCATCACTTCTAATTTTAAATAAACAAAGTGAGAAAGTAGGTGGAGTTTTGAAATGAAGCACAGGGAGGCTGGAGAAGGACTGAGGAAGTTTAATACCGTAGATTCCTACATAAATGTGGCTTTAAATGGAGCTGTTATCAGTTCAAAATTCAGAGTTCTCCTCCCTCTGTACACACCAGCTACATCAAGTCTGATGAGATTCTCACACCACATTCTCAACAGAAAAAACTAAGCTAGGTACAGCTTAAAATCTGATTTATTCCACATCCATTCAAAAGTCTCTGGAAATCAGTTTCTTCATCCATTCTTGCAGCTGAGGGACAGGCTACTCCATGTTGTCTTAAACAGCAGTGAAAGCACTTTTGCCAAAAGTATATTTGGTATTTACATCTGATCTTTCTTGAGCTATTAACACTGTACATAAAACCTCTGCATACAGTTAACATACACAACAGTTTAGATGAAGTTTACTACTGTATCCAATATGATAATAAATATGAATAGAACCTAAAAGCTGACAGTATAACTAAAGAGTAGAAGTGTTTTTGCCTTGATACTGAAATGCCTGGGTTAAAACCAGAAAAATTACTCTGCTTTTTCCTTGTCAGGCAGCATCAAAAAAAGCGATCAATCCATCTTGATCACAGCCATCCAGAATTTCCAGAAGGAGAGGAACTTTGGTTTTCACATTGGTGCCTTTAAATTTAAATTTATCTATGAAGAGATCTGTGATCATACCTGTAAAGGTAGAATTCCAGGAATTACTATTTATTTTCAGTACTCATGATTATGTACCAAGTATTCCAGTTCTTGGAAGACTTTGTTAACTTCACATTTTAAACAATGGTCTAATTATAAACAAATCCAAGCCCCTTAACTGTAATACATTCTTAAATGGCATCCTGAATTTGAACACAATCTTTAACCATGTCCATAAAGACAAGAATCATCTATATATAAGCAGCTGTCTATTTCAGCCATGTCTCTGGACATTAACCCCATTTAAATAAAGCTAAATTGTCAACAAACCATAAAGTCTCTCGAGATGTGCAGGTTGTCTCTTGTATTCCTCGAGCAGCTGATCTGCCTCTTCCAAAATGCTGCGGTATTTTGGGAGCAGGAAGTCCACATTGCCTTCATGAACTTGTAATTCCTCAAAGACAGTTTAAAATGGTAAGAGCTAACAGCAGGTAAGTATCATAAGAGCAGGTAAGTAAGAAGAAATTAAGCTTAGGTCTGTCAGAAGGAAGTACTTCAAAGGGAAGACAATCCCCTTCTAAACTAGCAAGTGTTATTTTCAGAGTGCCTCATTTTCTAGTCTTCTAATGAAATGCCAGATGTCACTTCAGACTGGATTCTCAAAATCCTGCGTATTACAACTTCCAGCTCTGAGCCAGAACAGGATCACACCATACAGACTCAAGCCTTGACCATACCTTCATTTTTAGACTAAGTGAATTCCTAAAAAAGTGTAGCACACAGTGAAGTCTGAAGGTAAAAGTAAACTCTGGAAGTATGACTTAATTTGTGACAGCAATAAGTTTTGAAGGCCTTTTCTAAAAAGCCTCAGTCTATCAGCAGACCAGTTTGGGATGGTTGAGACTATAGATCTTTATATCCTCCAGAGAAAGGCACTTCTTCTAGACAAGAGGTAATTAAGTTGTGCACTGAGTCAGCTGGGATAACAGCTTTCATCACTCATTAGATTATTTTACTGCCTGTCAGTAAGTTATCATCCAAAAAATGAGAGACCAAATTTGTCCAAGATTTGCTGTCTAAAACAACACCACTATTATTGCACAAACACAATATGCATTAAGAATAAATTCTCTATTACTGTTTACATCCCTGGTTTGCCAAACCACGCCCAGGTAAAACCCTTTTAGTGATAATAAAGATTCACACTGTTCTCATTCGTAGCCAGCTTTTCTACTATGTAAAGAGCTCTGACAAGTGTTTGATTCCCCCAAAAGGACAAGAGAGAACTGGTTGAACATTTTCACCTCCTATCCCATTAAATAAAAAATACCAACTTGATGATGGTGAGCTTCTGACAGGAAAATCCTGGTGGTTGGAAAAAAAGTCCAAGAACGGAGACAAGCTGCCTAACTGGTACCTCCCAAAGGCTACTGAGAAGGGTATTAAGCAAAAGACTCAAAAGTAGATGATTCAGAAATTATGAGACACTGGGATAAAGTTCCAAAGCAAAGAAGTTGCATCTGGCCTCGATGACCTAAAAAACTATAAATGTTAGTGGAAAGAGGGACAGAAGGAGCTGGAAAATAACAGCAGGCTAGGGGCGAACATTAGATGATAAAGCTGGCTGCTCTTCTACCATCCCATTTAAGCATCTTCAGTAATCCTACATGCTATTCACTAGTTATATAGCAAAACAAAGAGAATTTTCCTTGAAGAAATTTGTCTCCTAGACACTTAAAATACATGCTTTAATTTAATTTAATTTAAGGGAACAGATCCCCACATGACACACACCTGACTTGAGCCACGGTTTGGTATCTGACAGCATAACACCCCCATAAAAATCAAACTCCAAGAGTTCAGATACTTACTCTCAAAGCATCTATTAAGTGAACCTTCTTGGCCAGCAGCTGCTGATACTCTAATTTAGGGTGGATAAGCTTTAATGTGTGCCTCACAGATTCTTCATTTACATCTAGCAGGGAGTAAAAAAAAAAAACCAAAAACAAGCAAATGAGTACTCCATATTCCATTTATGGGAATAACAAATGAACTGAAGGACAACAAAACAGAGAAGAATTTTTACCATACGATATGCTGAGATTAATCTTCCTTTTAGTAGCCTCTTTGGAAAGCACATCTTTGAGGATGGATATTGTAGAGATGTTGTCAGATTTAAAATATCCCTCACCTTTTCTATAAAAGAAGAAAAATTTTAAATAAATTAACTGGAACACACATGCATGTATTAGGTTTAGTAATTGTAATTTACCTGTAGGTACTTTCAAGCTGCGTTCCCAGGAAAGTGTTCTGAAAATAAAAAGTAATGCACTCCCCAGCAGGACTCTTTTCAGGCACCTCAGGCAAGCAAAACACAACCCAGGAGTGAATTTCAGCAAAACTGAACTGGCCTTTGAGCATCAGTGTATTCATGGGCCTGTGACATTGTGAAATTAAAAGAGAAAAAGGACAGTTAATAGTTAAGGAAGGACACTGACCATGAAAAAAAAAAGTTTAGTTCCACGTGATGGTTTCCTTTTAATCAGCACCCTGTAAAAAATCAGGTCTCTCCCTAAGCACAGATACATATTGCTGATTACAGATTACAGCTGTTTTTCTGTACTTCAAAATGCAAAGCTACATGCACATTCAAGTTTTCCCTCCCACTAGGCATGTCAGATCTAGGAAAAAAAACAAGTTGCAAGTTTTTGATGTCCTGTTGCTAGTGGTTAAACCTGAAATCCAGGACAAAGGTAAATAACTGACAAGAGCAAATATGACTAAGACAGAGCCTCAAGAGTCTCCCATGCTGTAAACCCCAAATGTAGCATTGTCAAGAACAAGGCATAGTGGAGCTCATTTGCACACTGAAGCCTTTGGAATCCTCCCCTCAGTCTTTCAGTTTTGGTTTGAACAAACAGATCTTTGGAGGCAGTATGAGATGTTAGCTGAAGGTGGGCAAAAATCCATCAGAAATTGTGTAAAATACTAAACTCCTGTAACGGAGAGATAAAGGTAAAAAAAGTCTTGGCTCAGTTTTGGGGCCAAGTCAGCGGTGAGAAAAAAAATTAGAGGAAAAGGGTGGAGCAGAGAATGAGGCTGAAACTGAAAAGACACAAGTTAGCTACAGAGGAAAGTTTCCTTTCCACCACACCCTCAGCTCTACTAACACGCGGGGCTGAGCTATAACCCAGGGCAGTACAATGAAAAATAGCCCCAAAACAAGAATGGCAAGGAACCCATTTAATCCCTACTTCCTATTAAGAAATCCATGAAATGGAACTACAGGCTCAAAAGTGTAGGTCAGGGGTTAGAAACTCCATACTTAAGTTTACAGAGCAAATGTTTCAGTTTGCTTGTGTAGTTTTTTCCAAGTGAAAAAAGGCATTGCTTTTTCTTTGCACATACCTCTCCTGGTCAATTGAATGAGTTCTCTGGTGAAGTGAAAGTGGCTTAATTTGATATTGATGAACTTGACAGGTTTTTGGTTGAATTCTGGGAGTTACGTACGCCTGAAGTGTCCCGTACTGTCCTTCAATCGAGCGAACCTGCAGAGAGGAAAGAAGGACCCACAGAAAAGAAAATTTACCACTATTTGGAAATTTAGTGAATATGCCAAGTATGTTAAAGAAAGCCTCTAGTATCTCAAGAACATTTAGAGTACTATATTTACTTGGTAGTGCCACTATAAATAAAGCAGATGAGTTTTAAAACTAAATGGAGCATAGTCCAGTGAAGTGCTGTTGTATCAGATAAATTAAATATTAATAAAATAACACCCTCTAACTCATTTTCTGATCAGTTCAAATAAAAAGCCTCAAAATTGAGAGTTTTATGTAAACATGTATCAGATTAGGACGCTGCAGTAAAAAAGAGAAAACCTCGTGCCTGTGTGCATGCTGAGGATTTTCCTGATCAGGATTTCCTTCATTATTTCCTGTGGTGGCTCCCATAAAATGTGTGAATCTGGTGGATCCTTAAAAATAAACTCCAAAACACCCACATGCCTTTAAGTATAATAAGCATGGGATGACAGGATTTGCTTCCTCTCCAAAATATAAATTGAGTCTATATTCCCTTGTTAGTTCCCAACATTAGCTTCCTTCAAACACTTCAGAGGATAAACAGTGCCAGAGCTTTCTTTCCCACACCTCCCTCAGCTTTCAGTTCCACACATTGCCTTCAGAATCCTGTATTTTCCCAATCTGTGGTGTGCCCACCACTTTCATCTTAATGACACTATAAAAGACCCCAGGCTCTCCTTAAAATTCTGACATATTTTTAGAAGCCCTTAGAAATCCTAAAGACAAATAAAAAGGAACATAAGCCCCAGATTAGAAGGTCTCAGGAAAAAAACCAGCAGTAGAAACTCAACTGATCCACATAGAGAACTCTCCATTCCAAAGCAGGACTAACCATTAATTTTATGGAACATACTTTTCAGCATTTTACCTTAAGTTCAAGTCTTGTAGTATTTGCTTGGCATCTATAAGTTGCAAGAAGAAAGTTGCTATTTGGCTGAAAAAAGGAAAAAAAAACCCAAAACTTAAACAGGAAAACCATACAAAATAGCAGACTCACAAAATTTCTACTGGTCTGTTTTAACTGTAGATATGTTACAGTGAAGTTTTTGCTATGCATCTACAGCTAATTACAAGAGTTAATACAAAAAAGCAATCCTTGGTTCTCCTGAAAGTTCTAATTAGTTTTAATTACGATAGAGTTAAAAAAAAATAAAATCTCTTTATAAGGAGAATACAACCAAAGCCTCTTATACTCTTTATTATCTCTAAAAAGATTACCTAGATATCTACTTTTCATCTGAAAAATGCATGTCAGTCTGCCCCACTCATCTGCAAACCTAGTTCAACATTCAAAAACCAAAGCAGGATCAGTAAGAAACTACACCCCAAACAGTGCTAAGTTAATCATCATAAATGGCCCAAAACCTATAATAAAAAGCTGACTTCTGGCAGCTCCAGGGCAGAACAATGATGTGCAAATTCAGTTCTTAAAACTAAAATAAAAGACTGTTAGAAGGGAAAAGATTTTACAAAAGATTTTCATAAATCCTAAAGTAGTTTCTGGATTTTCTCCCTGGCCCTCAGTGTCAGCAGTAATTCTGTAACTACTTAAATCTGTTGTTATTATATATATCAAAAAGGCATGCAAACATTTGACTCCCCACACAGCAGAATTGTCACATTCTAATGACGTTTTTTTAGAAATTAACTGAATAAGAAACGTAACACTCTTCACCTAAATTACTTGGAAGGAAATGTACATGAGTCTATGAAACCCAGAGAAGAGAGCAATACTGAATGTATTTCTCACAATCTTCCTCAGGAATGAAAGAAAATGAAGAGAGCAGATATTTTTACACATATTTAGGCTTGCCTTAGGTCAGGACCTGTCTTTAATTCCTAATTCTGCAGTATCCCTAATGAAGCTGTGCTCTCCACAATTACCAGATGAATAGTTTAACTGAATGTATTTTAAATCAGAGATATATAAATCCAAGTTCTATTTTTGTACACAATGTTAAGAGTTTCCATCATGCCGTCTCTACAGACATCACCTCCTCTATTTTCACTCACCTCAGAATCACAGCTGCTAAAACTAACAACGGCCGAATTTTTATCCACATCCAGCAAGTCTAGTGGGACATCACTCTGCAGAACACAGAAGGAAGGAAAAATAAAGAGCTTACATTCCTGAGTAGCTCCAAGTGCATTTATCCTCTAACTGTCATCAATCTTTGTAATAAGGGAGAGGCAAGGAGATTGCTTCATCTCAGAGGCAAAAGCCTAACAGCCATGCAGCTTACTACTTAATCCTGGAGTAACATGATGATCTTTCTCTTATTCCCTTAGAGAGTCCTGAACTCCTGGGGGGCTGGCTTACCACAACCTCAGTGAAAAATCTGTAACTGTATTTCAGACATGAAAGGTAGATTAAACCATTTCATTATTTCTCATTTAGCTATGGAAACATCTGATATTGTACAGTGGAAAATCAACTGTAGTTCAGCATTGCTCTTTAACACCCTTAATAAAACCAGGATTTTTATTAAGGAGTGAAAAATAAAATCCAACAATACTTCTTTTCTTTCATTTGTTTTAGCAAATTTGCGTCATAAATTCCTCCTTGTCACATTTTTCTCCTCATGCATTTCCCAAAAGAAGATAATTCAGTACTGCTACTCTTTCTGACTACCAAAGATGGCATTAATTTCAGCTGGTACAGTAGGAGGAATAATTAATTAAGGTTGCTGTGATGGGTAGGAGTATTTCTCCCCAACTGCACACAAATCAGATGCTGTCCTACACTGGAAGTGCACAGGTGGCCCATAACATTCTGAAATTAATTTTCCTCTACAGAAGCCACTTAACTGGCAAGTGAGGATGTGCACCTCATTTAACTGGTGTTTAAGTAAGGACATGCAAAAGCAAACACAAAGCTAGAAAGAAATCTTCTGTTACAGCAGGCACTTTGGTCTGTTTTGGTAATGTAACATTGCTCTGCTCAATACAAATCTGTGGTAGTTGTTTCCTAACAAGCATGTCCTTAAGATGCTGTAACTTGGCTATTTGAACTAGAAAGTCTCTGAGTGTTTTATTTATGCATCAAGAAAACCAAGAGAAGCAAAGCCCCACTGACCTGCACCAGGACATTATCTATGGCTGTCTGCACCTCCAGGATGAGGCTGTAGCTGGCATCCTCCTTGTTCAGTGTGAACTTGTCATTCACACTGAAGGCAGGTACTGAGGAAACTGCAGTGCTGGATTGAGAGGACTGCTGGTACTTCTCCCGTTCCTGAAGTACTTTTATCTGCAATTGCTCCAATTCACTCCTAGGAAAGGGAAACTACTCATAATGTCTTTTAAAAAGGCAACTATAGAACTACCCTAGAAATTAAGTAGTTTAAACTTGCAAGGCAATCATGTTTATCTCCTGTCCTCAATTCTCCATCCAGAAGTAACTGATGACTCCCCTTTGACACACTTAGCAAAGACAAAATATAAACTATATCACTTGGACACATGGATTTTACATGTTTCTTGCCAAAAGGGATTTTTGAGACACAGGAAAGGACAATCTTGTTCCTTCAAGAGTACAATGCACTTTGAATAATATGGTAGTGACTTCTTTCCTGCCATCATTTAGATGCTACAGAACAGCAAGGAAGAAAGGAATCTTATCTTGCTGATACTGAGGCAGAAAGCATTAAGACATCATCATGTGAAGGCAAGATAGAAAAAGACCATAAAATGAGGCTGCTATTAATTTCTACTTTGAAAAGGTTTGATTCTACTTCTAGATATATTAATGATAAAGAAAATCCAGTGAGATAGGAAGGAGAGATGACATTTCAGCTTTTAACATTTCCATTCTTCCATTTCTTTCTAGCACAATTACCTTAAGGATGAAATCTTGCTCTGCATTTCTTGACTTAATTTTAGTTCTTCACCTGATCCACCTTCTCTATGGACAGGTTCTGTAGTCAGTCCTGTCAGCCAGCCTAAACCAATATATGAAGTTTATATTCCTTATAAGCTAAAAAGAAAATTCTAAGCTCAGCTACTGTATATGTGGAGTGATGTTTGTTCCACACACTGGGTAGAGAGAATTGAGCCCAATTTAATCCCTTTTTGTAGGATTAATCCTAGACACTGAGCATCATTTTTTATGGGTTTCATTCTTAAATTGGAAAACATTACTTTTTTTTTCATTAAGTACTTTGAGCAATAAATTCCTCTTTAACAGTTTTTAACTGAGCAGTTTGGATTTTTTTCTCACCTCCCTTTTTCTGACAAAATCTTGAATTACTGGCAGTACTGAAAACAAAACAAAAGCTGTGCAATGTGCTTATAGCAAACTGGATGCTGCTCAGTGGGCTTAGAGGTTGGATGCTGCTGCTTGAAGAAAGTTATACTTTTGCTTACTAAATTACATTTATTTTTAAAAGCAAATTATAATGATTATATTCTGACACCTCAGGCACGATATGCAGACATGGACAGGTGTTTATAGCTCTGGTCCCCCGCCAAAATTAGTCTAGTGCACATCCTACCAGAAATCACCTTTGAAAGCCCACAGGGGCACATGGGCTTTCACTTTTTCCCTTTCTTCTATGATCTGTGGATCTTTACAACATTCCCACTAAAAGAAGCCACAAGGGACTTCGGCTGCTGTGGCCAATCATAACAAAACAAATCACATGAGGTCAGGTGTAAGGGTCTTCTGATTACTCTGAAATGTTTAGAAGATGTTCTTGGAACCATTACTTCTTAGTAACCAACTGAGGATTGTATCTTGCCAAATGACATGATTTTCATTACAAGAAGTTTCAGTAGGTTAAATTTTAGCACTGAAGGTAACTAAAGAGAGAGAATTAGCAATATTTTAGCTCCCAGCAGCTGATACACGCAGCACGTTTATCACAGCCTCTGTCACAGACAGGCCAATAGCTCAAGTCTTACAGAGGAGCTGCTGAGATGCCTCACATGGGGGAGCTTTAGTCCCTACTCAAATCAAAATCAACCCCATTTAAAGCACTGTGAAGTCCAAAAGAAATGAATTACTTAGCAAGACAGAAAAATAAAAGAAAAATGGGCTTGTATATCAACATTTTCCATATATATCACAAAATCATAACTAATTCCTTCAGATATACTCATTAATTCATCACAATAAGGCAGCAGTTTACACCAAAATATAGCCAGTCACTGTGTTACACGTGATGAATATCTTAAAATAGAAAATCCCCACAGTTTAAGCGTAGGAAACATTAAATTTTTTTCAAGTGTAAATATTAAATCAGAAGAGATCTTCTCAACACAAAATTTTAAGAGATATGAGTTGCACTAACAACATAACCTGCTTCATTTTATCACCTCATGGCATTTATTATGTCAATGATATGAAGCTTACCTGAGTATGTTGCTGCTAAAATTTCATCATAGCCATCTTTTCCCACACAGCCACCCTGAATTGATGCAATGCTCTCTGATAAGGCCTTCAAATAAACACATTCAAGCAGAGGGAAATATCACTGCACTCGTTTTAGAAGTTTTTAGAAGATTCTACTCCACATAGCAAACACATTGAAAAGTTGAAAGCAAAACACTGATAGTGTTTTTCCAGCAGAAATTAGCAATCTGACTGAAGTGAAATGATCCATCTGGATCCAATTACTATTTGAAACAATTGATAACCAAAGTAATTATGCTGAGTGAAGACCTGGCAGCTTTCATTTATTAACCTGCAAATCACAGACTATACACAACACTCAGTTTTTTCACTCAGAGATCAATTCAGCAGTCAACTAAGCCAAAACTTTAACACACACTCACTACATTATTTTGATTTTTGTTCAAATCATGACTACGTCATTTTCTGGTTCTTACACGTTACCATACTGATTTCAAGTTCATATTGTCAATGTTACAAACCTCTTAAATTAAAAGCAAACCACATATTTTAGCAGTAATGATCGTGTAAGTTTTGAAATACAGGTTTTTATTTTTAATTAATTTTTTTTTCTAGCAGAGTATGAAGAATGAGGACTCACATAATCATGTCGAAGGACAGGATCATCAGCACTCTCAAAGTTATAGATCTCTATCATTCCATCATCTCGTCCAACAAGTAATTCCTTAACTCCATCTCCCAGAATGTCAAAGCTATCAATACACAGAATACCTAATGAAGAAGAAAACAAAGCCATTTGCTTCATCTTGATTAGTTTATCACACAATAATACACAGGCCACACTCAGTTACATGGAGAGAGACTCTTGGCCAGCTTTTAAGATGTTAATAATGAGATTTCTGGATGAGTCCTCATGGCTGAAGTCCCTCCCCTGTGCTTCAGGTTCAAGGTTAACTTTTATGGCTTCATATTTCATAGAAAGTCTGTGGACATACTAGGAAGCATTTTAAGAAAACAATGTGCTGATAACTCCTATAATTAAATAAAAATGTATTTATACATTCCATTCCTGATATTCTCCTTTACAAAGCCGTAAGGGCTAAGAGATGTTCCAGAAGCAGCACACCAAACTGGGAAAGCTTTGACCAGTTATTGTGGAGACATATTCCACCTTCACACAAAGCCCTTTATTAAGACTCTTCAGAGACCTTAAAACCACTGAACATCTGATAAGCTTGGCAGGTATATTTGCCAAATATACACACACTTAGAAAAATGATAAGCATCTCAGTCATATTTGAATCAACACTGTTTTATAAATGCCACTTTAAAAATAGTGTAAAAACAAAAGCTTGCTAAAATACTGGAAATAATATGAACACAAAATCCAAAGCAAGACAAACTGATTAAAATTACTTGTCAGAAAATCAGAAGAATGAAAGGGACCTCAGTCAGTCATATTAATATCACATACTGACATAATCCCAATATGCCTCCAAAGTTATCTATGAATAAGATTTCCTGATTACCCTACTCTTAACAAAGCCTCAGGCATGTTGGAAAGGTAAAGAGTGAGAAATTGAGATGCATACCTCCTCTCTTCTTTTCATTTCCAATTTCCCACCTCGGTATTGCCTTGGTACCAGTAATCTGGGTGAGACCCAATTTCCCATCAGAAGTACCATACACAATTTCTTCCCCAGAATCACCTAAACACACAGAAACTGAATTTAGAATTGATAAAATCAAGCACATCAACTTCAAAATGCTGTGTAGTTACACCCTGCAGCCCATGGGCAAAGAAAACACTGAATTAGTGACGTGCAACAGAACTGTCAGGCTTCAAATCCGAAAACAAATCCATGAAAACCGCACTCATCCTGATCATTCCCTTGTGGCTATCACTGTTCTGTGTTTGGCTGCACCCCTGCACTGCAGTTCTGCCTAAAAATCAGTCAGAATCTATTACTATATATTTCAGCAAAGTTAGGCTGAAGTATAAAGGCTATTCAATGGACTTTACAGAAGAAAAACAGAGAAATCCTTTCAGAACACACACCCAGCAGTGAATGTTGGGCCAAAATTTCAGCAGTTAAGAACTACTTTTCCAAACCAGCTCTGGATGTTTGTCACACAATCTAACTGAAACTAAATTAAGCATCAGATTAACACCCTAAAGCGATTTCTATGAGGTTAGAGCAGATTAGCAAGAAGGATGATCAAAACTATTTTAAGTCTGAACCTTCCAGTCTTAGTTTATGTTAGCTCTACTCAATATTCTCGTCCATCCATGTATTCCAGTTATGGAAATCTATGTGTGAGAGAAACACAACCCCAAAACCTGCATATGGCCCTCAAAAGTCCAGTTTGTTCTTACACAGTAAGACCCCTCAGATCTCACTAGTGTTGTAAGAGGCCTTCAGTTAAATGTGAATATAATTTACAACTGTCTAAAACAGTCATATCTCTGTGTCTATTTATATGTAAAAAAATTACCTCACATAGTCACTTTTCTGCTGCATTTTTAACATCAGCTTAAAAATCAAGACAAAATAATTAACAAAGACAAGATACAAAATCTTAAAAATATAGCAAAATAGTATTATTAATTATGTGTATATTCAAAATCTTGTTACCCCCATTTCCATTGCTCAGAGCAAGAACAGTAGGTGGTCCAGGAAGTTCTACTTCATACAGCAAATCAGATCCCTGAAGACAAAGAGAACAATCTTAAATTATTTTTTTAAAAGCCAAAAAAACCCATAACCAAAACGACAAAAAAAAATAACAACCCCAAAACACCAGCCACATACCACACTGAAGCCCCACAATGACAAAATTATTACGGATCATACTAAAGGTAAGATCTACTTATTCTGACTCCTATGGGAGAACCATTTCTAAGCCAAAAGCAGCGTGAAGTCTGTAGAAATAAAACACAGGACTCTTGAAACGTGTTGTTATCATTAAAAATTATCCAGGAACTCATCTGACAATTTATTATGTTAAACCACTTAGTATCGCTCAAGACTTGTCGCAACAGTAATTTATGAGAGCAAGAATTCCCAAAGTGATAAAGACTTCAGGAAACTAAATGTGTATGTGAGCACTTTTAGTTAAAAGGGACCAATTTGTCATCCACTTCCACCTACGAATTCCAAAGCCTGTTTGTAGCGGTCTTATTAATCCTCGTTTTTTGCAATTTTATGATAACAATTTTCCCTTAAAAAAACAACAGAAAGGGAATGCTCCCGCAGCAACACTGCCAAGTATGGCACAATACAGTGATCCTTTGCTGTTTAAGCCATGCTGGTATATATTTCCTTAATAATTAGTCCAATTCCATAGCATCCATACATAAAACATAACGAAGGAAGCATTTTAACCTGTAACACCCTGAGGATTCTGTCCTGACACGCAAGCACCGGTGTGATGCAGTTCACTTTGTCTACAGGAAGGCAGAGAACATCATTGATTTTATCTCCTGACAGGAAATAGTGCTGGTCCTTGCAGTCACAGTAATGGTTATAGATGTAGCTTGCACAGAGAAAGAGATCTGCTCCTGAAATGTACCTGAGGAAAAGAAAACACCTCCTGTAGCATCTTGCTGCAGCAAGAGTCTTTTATGCTTTTATGCCTTACTATGCTTGCAGCTCCAAGGTATTATGGGCCCTGAGAGCTTTTAGAGTTCCTTACAAATATTGAAATCATGTGGTTTCTATAGCAGCTACGTTTCTACTTTGTCTTCAGGTAAATCCGTAAGGATGTATTTACAGAAATTTCATTACTACATTTTTTACGCTGATTTGTCTATGGCAGCATCTTACAATACAATCAAAAAAAGATTTTGCTCCAGGAGCTATTGCAGACAGGACACACTGTGGCAATAACCCCAGCTCTGCTCACATAGATTTTGCACTCCTGTGAGTGCCTCCAGACCCCTCCCAATTCCCCATACACTTCCAAAACTTCTTCATGATATTCCAAATTCCTCCTACAGGTTGCAGCAGGACTGGCACCTACTGTCACCTACACAATATGCTTAAAATAATTTTATAAACTCATAAATCAACAATCTGCTACAGCTCTCAAAAAATGCAAAATATCATACATACATAGCTTTGATGCTCTCAGTAAGGTTAGTTTCAAAGGAAAGAAACTGCTTCCCTCTTTTTGTGAAACCTCTGACTTCAGATCCTACAGCCACAAAAATTTTCTCTTGTGGTGTATTAAGAGCTCCTCCCAGCTCCAGTCTGGAGATCTTTTGTCCTGGCAGTGTCTTGAAAACTGGCTGTCAAAGGAAAGCAATTTTCATAATCACAGTATCATATTTATGGTAATATTTTAACATAAAGGATAAGAAATTTCTTCACAGTTTCTGGCAAAACTAAGATGCAACGGGTTGTACGCAGACAAAAATAATCGGTATGTTTATCTTCAGAGTCGCAGAGCAACCAAGCATTTTATCACTAAATAAATACAAAAAGCTTTAAAACATAAAAATTTAGACTTCGTTACTTCCGAGTTATTTATTCATTCATGGGAAAAACTCAGCACTGCTGTCAGCTGTTTTGTTTGTGGTTTGTTTTTTATTTTAAAGAACAACACACACACATTCCCTCTCTCTCACATGTTATATTGTTATTCCTGAAGTCTACACTGATTTATTTGTATTGCTATAGAATACTTATGAGCTAACCATCAACTTCCTGGAGAAGAAAACCCATGAAAGAAAACAATTTTTTATTGAGCTGGGCATAAAATGCAATCAGTTTGATTAAATCACCTTAGGGATTTGGACAATCTCTGCAGGGTTTTGTCCCGTTACAACAACTGTGTATGTGCCCAGGCTTAAGCCCAACTTAACTGTGTTGTTGTTAGGTTTATAGTTATATAAAATGATTCCAATAATTTAGGTTTGTGTATTAAGGAAAAGAGTTTATTTTGAGTAGTGTTGATGGTTTATATAGGGAATACAGTAAAAGTGAAGTTGAATGGTTAGTATGGAATAAATAAAGATTAATTGGTGAAAGAAAGAAAATAATTCTTTGAACGCCAACTTCAGCATAAACATCATGTATTATAGGTATATATTTTTTGGTTTTTTATTCTTGACATTCTGTTCTCCCAAAATAATACAAAAACTAATTTCTTCTCCTAAGTCCTCTGCAGCTTCCCAAGCTGGGCCTGGGAAGAGCTGCAGGTTTCTCAAGCTATATCGAACTATATACAACCACATAAATGAAGTGCAAAATGTGTGGAAATTACTTTTTTTGGTGATGATCCACATTAGTTTTTGACTCTGTAGCTGTGGAGGATCCTGTGCTTGATGAGGCATGAGATCAAGATGCCCTCACCACAGTTAGGCACCAGTCCACAGCTCTACCTAGACAACTTCCACAGGCATCTTATTTGCCATGTCCGTAAAAAATGGACTTCCAAAGTTCACTGGGGAAAACATTTCAAAAAGAAAATTTCAAATGAAACATTTCCACTTACCACAGCTTCTCCCTTTTTTATGCCAAAACACGTAACGACCCCATCCTGATCTCCAACAACCACCTTCAAAAGTATAATACGTTGTTATTTTTTTATTACACATACAACTGTGTTTTTAAATAATGCTCCTCCTGTATTCATAGAATCACAGAATGGTTTGGGTTGGAAGGGATCTTAAAGATGACTCAGCTCCAACCCCTTGCCATGGGCAGGGACACCTTCCACTATCCCAGGTTGCTCAAGTTCCATCCAACCTGACCTTGAACTCCTCCAGGGACGGGGCAGCCACAGCTTCTCTGGGTTACCTCTGCCAGTGCCTCGCCACCCTCACAGGGCAGAATTTTTTCCTAATATTTAATCCAAACCTACTGTCTTGTCAGTGTGAAGCCCTGTCCCTCTTGTCCTGTCACTACATGCCATTGTAAATAGCCCCTCTATTATAAAATGAATGATATTTTCATACATTTAAGAACTCAAAATTCTAGAGTACTTAACTACATATGGGAGTATATTTTAAAGATCTATATAAAATGCTATAGATAGGACATGGAACAGCAGTTCAAGTACAAGCATTTACAACCCTTTTCCTGCTTCTACTTGCAAATGTCAGTTACCATGAGGTGCAAACACATTTGGGAAGAGTTGTGGTTTTGCACTAAGACTTTATTACTAAAGGGAAAAAAAATGCACTTGTTTTTATTGAGTTTCCCTAACAAAGTTTCCTTAATTTGAACTTACATTAAGAAAAACTTAAAAAGAAATATTTCACAGAATCATCAAGGTTGGAAAAGACCTTTAAGATCTCAAGACCATCAAGTCGTCTTTATTACTGTAACCTCTAAACCATGGAACCTAGGGCCAGATCCAGAAACCTCTTAAACATCTCCAGGGATGGTGACTCTACCAGCTCCCTGGACAGCCTATTCCAATGCTTGACCATCCTAACTGTAAAATATTTTTTTAATATCTGATCTGAATCTCCCTTGTCTCAGTTTCAGGCCATTATCTCTACTCCTAAGCGTTAGTAAAACCAAAATATAGAAGCATGGAAGAAGAACTCCCTTGTGTTTTCAGCAATGCCGTAAACTACAGAAATTCCTTCCCGCTTCTGAAGTTTTCCAATCACAAATTCAGAATATTTTCTATTTTTTTTTTCAAAAAAAGGTTTTCCAAACCCCCAAAAAGGGGCTGCACGGTCTTTCGCTATCACGTCCTCTACCTAAGGAAACTCCGGAGATGATTAACGATAGGATGAGGCATAGGACAGGAGAGGCAGCGAAGCACCAGGCGGTCGGTACCTTCTGCGTGGCCTTCTTCCCGGACGCGGGCAGCAGCCTCATCGTCTTCTGCGCCGTGACTCCCACCTGTGGATGGAAGAGACGCTCCTGAGCGGGGCCCGGAGCACCGCGCCGCGCCTCGGGCCGCTCGCAGGCCCCGCCGCACGGCCGCCC
>VXBQ01010227.1:376494-438158 GCA_013400175.1 Phainopepla nitens
CCGGGGCGGCTCCGGCGGGAACGGCCCTGAGGGGAACGTCGGGCTCCGCGCCGAACCGTCCGGGAGGAATGGTTTATTTAACAGCGAAGCCAAAAATACCAGCACGGAGTCTGAGTTAAAAAAAAAAAATCCTTGCTCTTCGCAGAGTAAATACACTGAATTAAGAAAGGGTCGGTGCGGGTACGTGTACACACAGACATGTTAAACAGCGCTGCTGCCATTACATTCCTACTTACCTGCTTCTCAGCAACTCCTTGTGGTCATAACCATGAGTTCTGGGCTTACACGCGTTACTAGCACCACCAATAAAGAACAAAGATTTCAACTAATCCTCCACTCATCTCTAGTTGGTTTATTGTAGTATGAAAAATCATATTTTGTACCTGGACACTGAAAGGAACAGAGTATTATGCTGTATCTGTTAATTTTTTTGTCTTGCAAATTTAGTGCAAAGAATTCTCCATATGTAATCATAAACCTGTTAAAATATCAGCAATCGATACCATTATACCTTTTTAATGCATAAATGCAAAAAAAATGTTATGATAGTTCTTGCTTTTAGACAATTAAAATGAAGAGAGCAATCTTTTTGTGGTGAGTTAATAAAAGGTCCTAAGACTAAATTCCAGAGAAGCTGTACATAAAGTTATTTAGTGCTAAAAATCTACAATATATTTTTTTCAAGTATAAGATACTGAAATATTATTGCCAATAAATAGTTGTGCTGTAGTCGAAGCCACGGTTCCTTTGTTGAATCATTCACATCTCAGCATATTAGGATTTAGTTTCTCACTGAGTTTATGTATTAAAATTGCCAACTCTTCTGTTGCTTGGGACTTATCCTCCAACAGTTCATAGCGAAGACTGGAGATGTCCTGTTTGATTTCCTTTAATTCACCTGCATTAATAATGGAAAGAAACACTTGTTAGCAAAGTTTAACATTCAGTCAACACCCTTCTGTTAAGTCACATCAGTGCCTATTTCAGATTACCATCCCAAAATGTTCATGAGAGCAGGTACAGGACGGGTCATCAGGAAGATTGACCTCTCCTTCATTCTCAGAGAGATGTGTCTCCATTCCTAAATAGTACCGAAGGAATTTTAACAGTCCATTGGGGTCCTGCATCGTGCTCCACGTGTATGCAACCAAAGATTCCCAAAGGGCTGTACAAAGGTTAATGAATTAATCACACCAACACTGCTGAACAGCTGGTAAATATTTAGTATCCCCTTTTTAGAGAGAAAAGGAAAAGAGGATTTTTTTTCTGAAGGGATGTGCCAAAATCAAAAAGGAAAAGTGTGGCAGAGCTGGCAGTAAAACTCACAGCTTCTGAGTGTCTCTCCTCTTCCTTATAGACATCCTTGGAATTAGAAAAAGTCAACCAATTTAACATGATATTATAATTTGACACAAATATAAAAGACACATTTAAACAAAGACAGCTGTCAAGGCCAGGCTTGTAATAGGCAGCAGCATGTTTTCCCTCGTAGGATATTCAGTTCAAGAGCAAAAGCTTTTAAAAATGTTCGAATACTGTTCTTCCGGTAAGTGTGAGGGATGTGAATTCTTACACAGGATATGCCCCTGGAAATGATTTGTCATGTACAAAATAAAAGAGCATGAAGAGACACCTAAAATCTCTAGTGATGCAGAACAGGGAATGCCAATATTTTCTGTTTAGGGTATAGCAGACTTCCAGAATTGTGTCTTCAGAGGCTGGGTCTGTACTTAGGGTACTCATGAGATGCTCAGGACACACAGCACTTGGCTGTGCAGCTGAAGAGTGAAACTCAGAGGTTACTTGCCCTGCTCAAAGGGGACTTTCCTCTACAAAACCTGGTTCCAAAGCCAGAGCCATGATGTCAGTAAACCCTGATTCTTCTGCACTGTCTTGCTAATTTAAACACATCTCTGCCAACACCAAAGTGGCATCAGGGACTTGGAAAGGGCTGGCACTGCTGGTGACAGAACAGTCTTTTCATCAGTCACTAGGTAGATGATTTCCTACATCACAGAGCAGGAACAGGAGGAAAGCAGTGGGAATTCAGGAGAGCGGCACACCGAGAGGATTCACTTTTAGGAGCCTTTCTGCTTTTGTTACTGACAATCACAGCTCTGTACAGCCACACAGGATGGGGAAGTGTCAGGATAACAGTAAGTGCACAATGCTGCCTTTTGAAGGCACTGACGAGGATTTAATTTAATCTTTTTTGCTCCCTACTTCTCGCTGCAGAGAGTTACAGGTAAGCGGAGAGCAACTAAGGAGCAAAACAGAAGCTTAGCTGCCTTAGCTGAGAGCTGAGCAGCCCTTTCAGGCCCCTCACATCACACTTGCACACAGCTGCCTGATGCTACCATGCCAGAAAAACATCTGACCCCAGGCTGTCCATCACTGCATCACTATTGCTTGATAACATGCTAGCTAGAGCTTTTGTCTGGGGATCTGCCCAGACCACAGGAGTTTCCTGCAGGACTGCAGGCCTGTGTTTCATTCCTGGAAGGCTGGAGGAAGGAGGACAACCTTTGCCATGATCTCATCCCAGCGGTGAGTTAGGGTGTGCACCTGGAGCAAGCACCTCTCACATCTGCCAGGGAGCTCAGATCCACTGTTTCTCAAAAGGTCTCCCACTAAAATAGTGGTTACATTTGTCATTTCTTATCACTATGCAGCTGACTGTGGAGCTTTGTTTAATGATGGGAAGCTTCACAGGTGATTATTCCTCACAGCTTTATGAAGGAAGGCAGGACAAGTAGTTCATGGTGTAAAGTGGTAAATTGTGTCTAATCGTGTGTTCAGTTGAATGAAACAGAGAGGAAGATCCTGCAGCTTTGATTAGGACTCTGGAAATGTGAATACAGTAATGGCTCCTTCATGGATTTCCTCTGTGCATTATGTCTGTGCTCTCATTTTCTATCTGTAAAATGGGGCCAATAGTATTTCTCAGTTCTATTTCTTTAGTCCTACTTTTCCTTTTTTTTTGATGACATGGGCATACTTTCATTACTATCTGAGCCTCAGTGCATGTGAAATAGAAATAATCCCTCTTTTCACTCAAAACCCCCTTGCATCACTGTAATACTGGTTCCTAATACAACATGAAAAAAATTGCCTCTGAATATTGCAGTCTCTTTCTTACCTTCATTGACTTCATCATTTTCTTTGTCCACTTGTGCTTTCAGAACATAACGTTTTATCAGTCTCTTCATTATTTGCTGCCAGATTAAAACAGTTATATAATCAGGGGAGATTATATAATTAAACATTGTTCATTTTTCTTTCTTAGCTCTCTCTGTCACATCTGCCTAAGAGAAAGAATGAACAGCCCCAGATGAAGCACTTGCCTCAAATGGGCTTTTCTGGGGGCATGCTGAGAAAGGAAGGGAACAGCGAATCCAGTCAGCTTTCACATCTCTTACCCAGAAACCCTTTTCAGATATCCCTTCCCCAGTTTCAGATGTTTGCTCCTCACACCTTCGCAACTGGGACATCCAACACCGATTTTGAGTACTGCATTAGCTAGATTTGAAATGCTTCAAACAATGGGCTTGGAAAATAACTGTCTTTTTTTTTTTTTCAAGGAGCATCCTAGAGTTTGATTTTGCAGGTTTTCTTTATCTTGTGAAGGCCAAATGCACTTGAGTCACAAAATTCTGCTAGAGCCTTCTCAGAGTTCTATTACTCAGGACAGTGATCACTGTGGGTACTTACCTGATAGCGTGTTGGCTGATTGAGAATGCTGTTAAAACTGTGGGATTCAAAAACTCTGGAGTTTGATTGAGTGAAAAGGTTTAACTAGGAAAAAATAAGACAAAATTAAAATAACTTATGGAATTCACAGTTAGGATTCAGCTCCATTATTCTTTTTCTTTAGACATGCTGGGGATCTTTCCATCTTTTACTATATTAGAATATTATTTTTTTAAAAATGAGATTGCCCTGAATCATATGTTGGTTTTGATTTGTTTGTTTTAATGCTGATAATTTTAGCCATCCTGTTCTGAGGAAATAGGCTTAAAGTATCTTTAATCAATATTCAGGTAACTCCTTGTGGGAACTATTCGCATCTTTGAACACTCACCAATTTTTGTTTCAATTGTGTTTCCCCAGATTTGGTTGTTCTACCAAAATTTAAGTCTATTTCTTGTTTTATGCAGTATGTTTAGGCAGTCTGAAATAGACATTTATTGATATAAATGATTAATTACTATCATCAGAAGCATGGATTATAGGCTAAAACTAAAAAGAAAAGGAGACTGCTGGAATGGACACACAATTCTTCAATGCAATGCAAAGATCTCAGAACCTACCCTTGATTTGGAGTTGCCCATTCCCATTTCAATATCCTTCTGTAGCCGTCTCCTCCTGCACTTAGAAAAGTTAATGATCCTCATGATGAAATAGAAAAAAGATTTGGGGCTTGGTACAAGACTGAAGGGTGGAGGCAACGTTTTTCCATCATCAAAATACGACAGCCAAAGTTTAGAACGAGCAAACTTCCACTCTACATCACTGTCATCCTGTGTTAGGAAATAAAACAGATGATGCTTTTGGTTTTTATGAAATGCAAAGCTTCTTTCAAATGAAACTGCTTTGAAATATCTTCCTGGTTTTAGATAAAATGTTATTTTCTTTCTAGCAAGACTTTGACCAGTTCTGGAAAAATGTAACCACTTTACTTAGGCTATTTTAACCAAATTTCAGTTGTCTCTTTATAGCAACATTTAATTGAGAATACTTAGTTCAAGCACATGAAGCATTTAAACAAGCATAGTTTTTTCATCAAGTGAAAGCCAACATATAAACTCCCTGCTATTTAAAGCGGAGCTTTCAGGGGTTTTTCAAGTCTTGTTTTTCTTTTTAAAGTGGTCACATGAGTTTGATACTTGCACAAGTGTTGAAGTATTAGACTCAAGGCAAAAAATGGCTTAAAATGGTAGTGCTCATAGCTTTTTACATAACTATTACAAGCAACTCTGATTTATAATAGAGTATAGAAAATACAAACTTTGTGGTCCTGAAGAAATTGTGTTAAATACTGACAAATTATATTGTCCTAATACATTCTTACTGAAATATTCAGTAAGGCTGGATTATAACTAGTTTTCTCTTGCTGAATTCCCTAACCTTTCCCAGGACTCATTGAAAAGACTAGGAATGACATATCCATTTGTACACTATGTTTTAGATAATGCTTCTGCCTGTTCGTGTGGGTGCCTGCCTGCGTCTGTGTGAATGTAGCACTCTTTGAACTCATGGACTGCAAAGCTGGCAGTACAAATAAATACACTTTTACTTTCATTCCAGCAACCTGAGATTTATTTTTGAAACCCAAGTATCTTCAATAGTCATTTTCTGATTTGTTTTTTAATTGGAGTTGGATGCCAAATATAATGTGCACATGACATGAGATAAACTTTTCTAGATCCTGTGAGGTTCTGCAGCTTGGCTGGGTTGTTTGATAAAGTCAGCCCTCTTTTATACATTTTGTGATAGCCTTTCCTGTGGTAAAAATCTCTTCTTTGTACTTTTTGCATATCACTGAAATAATTCCTATTAACTCTGCCCTTTTTTCAGCATAACAGAAGAGAATAACTTGAGAACAGAGCCCACCTCAATTTCTTGATATGAACTGTTGATCATAGCAATCAGCATGTTGAGCAGAACTACCACCATTGTGACGTTGTATATGCCATAAAGAACATAACCAATGTTCTCAATGAACTTGTGATCGTATTTGAGGACAACAGAGGTTACTTCAGACAAGCCAAATATTGACCAAAATAAGGTCTTGAAACTTTCTTCCACTCTGTAGGGAAAGAAACAAGGAAGGCATTATTAGTAACTACGCAAAGAAATATATAAGTCGTGTTTACAGTGACTGATAACGTCATTTAATCTGTCTGTGAATCAGAGAACTGATCAAAACAAAAAACATGCAAGGAAGCATTTTTCACAGCATTTTCCATTTCTCCTCTGTGCTCCACCTATCCATCACAGTTAATAGAGCTGCAACAATACATGCAGAACAACAGGAACTAGAAAGGTATTTTATATCAAGTAATATTCTCTTCCAATTGGTTGCCCACAAGTCTGTGTGATTGAAATATATACAGGTGAAATTATTTCAGGCTGAAATGACAGCTTCCATTATATAAACAGGGAACAATTGGTCTTTTGTGTTCTGCTTTCTGAGGTCTTCAATTTTATTTTAATGCTAAGAGAGAGCACACAATATCTCACAGACTTTGTTATCTTAGTGAAAAACCTGAAAGTTTTGATTGGCTTTTTACTTACAATGAAACCTCTAACTTACGTTGTAAAGGCCGGGTTTAGTTTAGCTCCAAGGTAGTAGGAGTACAGTATGAACATTCCAATCATAAATGCAAGAAATACCATAATAAAAAGGACCATAAACTTGAAGATGTCCTTAACAGTCCTTCCCAGTGAGATCTGCAAGGGCCCAAAACTCTCATTTGCAGGCAGGATATATGCAATCCGAGAAAAGCTGAGGACAACAGCGATTGCATAAAGGCCTTCAGATATTATCTGAGGATCAGATGGGAGCCATTTATCTCTAGCTGGAAGATATGAAATACAGGGGTTACTCATTTATCGCAGTCTTGAGGAATCAACCTTGATAGGATTTTTCCATTAACATGCCTGAATTTAGTTGAGACAAATATTTGAGAAGTCTAATAGTTGCTGCTCTATTCCTATTTCATTGAAGTCACAAATCATGAATATGAGTTACATTACCTTCTGTTAGAAGAAAAGTGATGTGAAAAAACATGACATTTTCTTCTGTAGTTTGCATTTTAACCTGAACTAGACAATAACTAATTCCTTACTGCATTTTTAACATGGCTGTATAAGCTGTCGTAACAAGCACTACACTAAAGCTGGGAAATTTATTCCTATTTGGTGTTTTATTGATGAGAGGTTAAGTGTTTTCTGATGAACAATTTCATTTATTAGTCACACCAAGCTTTTGCTTTTTGCAGGATATAATCTAGTTCCCATAGTGACCATAAAGATTTTTGCCAATTACCTCAAAAGAAATAGGATTGTGGGTTTTGCACACAATGTGCACAGAAACAATTGAGTTATACAGAAATTCATCAATTACTACGTGAATTCATACACCATCTTAGCAGAGCAACCCTGAATTAAAGTGTGTTTCATATCAAAATACCCTGTGTTTCTAAATGTGTGTTTACATATGCACAAGTTCACACTGGTCATATTGCAATTAAGGTAAGTAACAAACCCAAGTCTGTTGTTATAATATATTGAAGCCCATCCTAAAATACACTATCAGCAGCATTTTCTTGTGTTGCAAATACAGATGAATCACACCTTTATTGACAATTTCTGCACTGCAATAAATATTTAGTAGTTTTATTCTTCTTAAGCAGACCTTCACAGGGCCAGCATCCTTCCTTCAGGAGGAAATGCTGATAAATGTTTATGAACATGAATAACTATCAAACAAGTGAATAAAAAAAAAAAGAGAAAGGAATCACATCAGCATTTTATCTGTTGTGCAATTAGCCAAGAATAAAATATAACTGCCAAATGCTTAAAATCAAGGGGGTCAAATTTAGCTCTAGGGTAAAGAGAGGCTTCTAAATGCATCTTTCAAGCTTTCCTATGTTCAGATCTGTTCAGCAGAAAAACTAAGCTCACCATAGGTAAAATATTCAATTTCTGGAGGAAGTGTGACCTCGGAGAGGTCGTTCTCCTCAATGTAGTTGTCCACATACTGTTGTGCTTTTGTGGCCTGAAGGAATGCCAGGAGCCTGGCTGTGAAAGCAGCAATGAAAATGGAGAGCATCCCGAAATCCAGAACATTCCATAACTGCAAGATGTATTCCCTGGGTCCTTCCAGCCACAGCTCTTTGCATTCTGACCACATCATACCTGCAAAAAGAAATGAAAAAGCACAGCAATATTTGCCAAACTGTTGTCATTTAAATTCCCTGCATTCTCCCATTTCATGGAAGTGGGTGATAACAGTGGAGCAGAGATTCACTTATTTGCAGTATCACAGCATCATCATCCCCTTCACTAAGACTATTCTCTCTTGGTTTCTGCAGGGTTGATCAAATAGCAAGGTATTAATTGAGATTAATTAATGGAAATATAGTTCAGACATCACAACCACAGAGGGTAGAGTAGAGCCTTGAATTTGCAGTGAAAGTATTGTCACCTAACAACAAAATGTCTGTAATTCCAAAGGAGGAAAGAGAAAGTATGGGGAAAAAATGTCCTCTTACTTTCTTACAATTTACATTCCTAAGTCACTTCTGAATCAGAGGGTTTAATTTTTCCACAAGAACACAACTACCCAACAGCACAGATGACCAAATATAAAGGGCACAATTATACTAATGTTTTTCCACTCTACAGAATAAGATGCTTTTCAGCATAGAAAGTGGAACTTGGCTATATGTAATTAAGTTTTCTTACTTAAACTTCTTCTCAGAAATTAATTTATGTGGATTTAATCCAGATCACAGCCTCACCATAATCATGAGATGCAGCTGTTGTGAATCAAGACTTTCTGCTTGATTCAAAGAGGTTTCTTAGGGAAAATAAAAACCCAACAAATAACAAAATCACAACCCCACAAATGTTTTGTTGTTCCCCTGGCTGTGTAATTCAAAGGGGCTGCTGCTGCATCCCAACCACACTCAGAGCAGCCACACACTGGATTGGAAAATCCCAGTCCTTGCCTTCTGTCAAATAAAAAGCATAAGCTAGAACTCCCAAAAGGCAGCACGCAAGTGATACTCATCTCCCCACCCTGACACAGCTTAGGATAAAGCAGTGCTTAAACCAGGAGATACAAATGATTCACAATATCTTCTAATGCCCTGTTAGCTGCCCTAAGGGTTTATTAGCTGCTGCACACAGCAGCTGGATCAAAGGTTTGGGACCTGGGCTTCTCTGTTCCCTTTCAGAATTTCTATTTGCAGGAAAACAGGAAGATGAAGGGGCAATATACCTACCAAGAACCCACACCATGATCAGCATTTCTGTCCACGTGAACTGGGTGGTCTTCACCCTAAAGATCTGCTTGGGGTAATCAGTAACAGTGACATTCGGCAGTGTCGTTATGCCCTCAAATCTATCGGAAGCATTGAACACCAGCAGGCCTAGGAAAATAATGAAGGATGCTGCATGTGCCACAAATTTCATAAATGGGCTTCGAAGAATTCTTCCGAGCTGCAAAGGCAGAATGAAAGCAGTCACTCAGTTTTCTCAAAGAAACACCAGGCATTCCAGAAGCATAAAATGAGCACTCAGAGCTCAGGACAGCCAGAAGCCTCATTCTGAAAGGATATTCTTCCAAGAGCACTCAGCTGTGATGCTTTGCCATTTCGGACAAAAGGCTCCCACAGGGAGCCTAACAGAGTATGTCGTCCTGTTAGTGAGTGCTCGTGTTATTCCATCAACTCTAGATGGCAATGTGTGAGGGGAAACGCTCCAAGGAATTGCAAACATACAATGGCAGTGACCAGGAAGAGTTGGTAAAGCAAGCCCAGGGAAAGATAAATTATTAAAATCTCCAACTCCAGCAAAACCTTTCCCCTAATAACAAGAGTGTACCATTAACTTTTCTATAACTACAGCTCTAGGAAAAATTAGTTGTTTTCTTATCTCTGGTTACTGTATTCCATCCACAGAACACATGTTCAGAGCTCTAAGTGCCAAATAAGTACCTGTGTCTATCAAAACTAATGACTGCTCCACAAAACAGACTACGAAAAGTAAGATCAGAAATACTAATGATTTTTAAGATGAATTCAGCAGGTTTAATTCACATTTGCACCTGGTAAAAGAACAAAACAGCAGCAGAAGGGGCAGTCTGTCTGCACCAGAAGAGGGGACTAGCTGCTTCCAAAAGATCAAATGAGCTTTCTTATTTCAAGGAATTGTTTTTCTTGAAATTTGGGTCAGCTGCTATGAACAAAGCAAACCAGCACACATTAAACTGCATTTACTGCCTGGGCAAACAATGTCAGGTTCCCTTCCTGCTCCTGACCTTTAGAAAGCATTTTGTAATTGCAATATCCAGCAACTGACCTCAATGTATGGCACTTTTATTTGACATGAGCACTGAGGAAAACCATCAGATTTTTCTGCTACTCAGAATTAGAGCTCAAGGACAAACGTCACTTTTCCATATTAGACACCAGCTAAAAATATATCAGTAAGTTCCTATTATATGGAGTGGTGAGGAATATATTTACTAAAGATACTACTGGAAAGTGACATTTCAGAGGATAATGAGAGTAACAAATACATTATTTTCATAAAGGTTTATCTTTACAGTAAATAAATATTTAACTCAGAGAAAAGATCAGGTTCCCTTCAAATATGTAGACGAGAAAAACCTTATCCTCTTTGAGATGAACTGAAAGAACTGAAATATAAAAGAAACTCACATTTCTTTGCTTTACACTTGCTAAGGAAATAAAATTCAAAGACCACATTCAGCACTGGAGTAAATGTACTTAATTTTTTTTAAATGTCAACACAACAGAGAAATCTTCCTTCATCTGATTTACCAAATATCTATCAATACACCTGATTTGCAAACAATTCATGTGCTACAGACCATCAGGATTTCCAAGAAACTGCTGTCCCTTTCCTTGTGAGATCAATAGGAAAGGTGGGAGCACCCTTACACTCTCACATATTTTTAAAAAGGTAAGAGTTTACAGATATGCTTTTTTACAAATATACCCCACTAATGGGGGGGTTGGAATGCATGGTTGGAATGATGCATTTATTTTAATTTCTGCTCTATGGTTCAGCTGGCAAACAGACCTCCTAGGGCTGGGATAACAAATATTTTACTTAAGATTAAGTTCTGCATCAGTAAAGTCAACAGATGTTCTGCTAATGGTTAATATGGGAACAGTATGAGACCTTAGGATGCCACCAGAGGAGGCTTAATAAAGAATCTGAGTGGTGACTTTCAAAAAATCCGTGTTACTAACACAAATAAATTACACAGCAGAGACTGTGAGGTGAGCACAACCTAGGAAAATTCAAAAAAGAAAAAAGCTCTCAGAGAAGGTTGTTTTTTTTTTCCTTCAGCTTAACACTAATTTATATTCATACTTCATCATTGTGGTCCCCTCTTAACAGTGCAAATAACAAAAAAAACCTTAGCATCTTCTGGCTCAAGGTTAGAGATTGCTAAAAATATCATTAATTCGGTAAAATTTGGAAGCAGCAGAAATTGCATGTTGACTGCCAGAAAAGGAAAAGCAGCTGTGAGAACAGCACAAGACACATAATTTATAAAATCCAGTACCCTGCTACATGGTGCAATCCAGTAACCAATGGCTAGAAAGGGAAGGCCCAATGCCACAACCAGCACCACCAGACACTTGATAGCTATGGTCTGCTCCCGTAATCCAGAGAGATTCTCATACCAGATTGTCAGTAGCTGCTGCTGACAGTTTGGATGGGCCACAAACTGCAAAGAAAAAGAAAGAAAAACCAAGACATGCTGCCATTAATAAGAAGAGTTACATAACTGCTACATGCACAAATGCGATCACCTTAAGGTCTAAATTAACAGCAGATATTTAAGAACCATGGCTTTTTTCTCATTTCCTTTAAAGCAAAGGTTAGTAAATAAAGAAGAAGCTGCCACATCACACAAGTATGTGGGACACCAATTAAGCACAAGGGTGAGCAGCCTATTTTTCAGAGCAGTTTGAAGAAATCTGGTAATACACTTACAAATAACTAGTGCCTCAGAATAAAGAAGGCTAGGTGTTTCGCAAAAAAGGATTGGAAAATAAATCTGATAACTGATAATTTGTGTTGGGTTAAGAGTGAGATTTCATATCAGTTGGTTATACTCTGGAAAAAAGAGTTAAAATACTGTAAACCTTGGATATCCATTTTATTATCCCTTGTACTCTGCAGAGATCATTATGTACTACATACACTGTTGTTTGCCAGGTCTTGCTAGCAAAACTCTATTAATATTCCAAATCTCATTAAAAAGTGCATAGAGTAGTACAACAGGACAGACTTCTTAAAGAAAATCAAATTAAATCATTGGCAATGAAGACAGGGAACCTTAAACCTCTCAAGAAGAGCAATATGAAACTGCTGCATGAACTTTAAAAAGGGAGACAATCTTCATACTTTAATCTACTTTGCTGTAAAATAAAGTCCCTAAGCCTTTTGGTGTGCGATGCATTAAGCAGTTACTCCACATATTAACGCAGTTTGTGCATAAAGTGGAGTGGCCAAGAGAAATAAATAAAGAGATTGTAAAAAGTCCTTTAAGAAATTAATGTCAACTCAAACTACTTCTGTTCTTTTTATAAGGCTGTCACCTTTGAAGCTTATGCACCATAAAAACTGCCAGCCTGGCCCATTTGAGAAGAAGAGATTGGGTTTTTGTGTGTTTGTGCATTCTGACATACGCCCCCAGCCTCTTCTTTTGCTAAGATAAATTTCATTGTCAACTCAGGACATCAAAGGGACAAATCCCACAGCAGATTAACTGTGGACAAAGGCAGGAAAGTAAATAATTATTTCAAATTACAAAGACATTTTTAAAATCAGGCTTAAAACTGTAGGGAACAGGAGGGAAGAAACACCCACATCATTCCTTCTGTTACCACAGGGAATGGGAAGAAACAGTAAAGGAGCTTTAAGGAAGTTTACCGAGGGCTGGGAATCAGCCCATGCCCCTCATCCAGAGCTCTGTGCTGGTTTATTCTCCTGATCTATCAACACTTTGATATGACACTAAGAGATCTGCTATAATTAAAAAAAAAAAANAAGATTTAGTGAATAAGATGCCAAGGGTTATGGGCAAGTTCTTCTCTGGCAGTGAGTCTAAAGGCTCTTGAGTGGATCTTAGCAACTTATTTAACTGCTGGCAACTGCACAATGTGCACCACTTCCAAGCCCACAGAGCGAGCTGTGTCACTTCTCATCCATAAAACCTCTGAAATTCATCCCTCCTCTCTCAGTCTTTACTGAAATACTTCAGCTTATGATTATGCTTGTTTGATTTTCAGCAACTTGAAACTCTGCCCACCCCTGCTGTGTGTGTATCTGTATTACCTGTATTTGTCTGCAGCTTCATCTCTTCCGAGGACAGGAGGTTCACATCACATTTTACCTACTGCTCACATCATCCTACAACCTTGTTCTTCCTGCATTTCTCCTCTCTCTCTATTTTCCAGCAGTATCTCACTTTTCGTGACATATGTTGAACTTATTATCACATGCATCTAATACTTTCAGCTCCAAGCAGAACCCCAGTTAACAAAAATGATGCATGAGAACAGTATCTGGTCACTAAAAGAAAAAAATACAGCAATTTTAATGTAGCTGCTTTTCCAAGCATAATTGACAGTAACACTTCTGATGTTTTCAGTTTCATGACCATGAACCAAGTCATCAGTATGTAAATATTTTTCTGTATGACTCAGAGTGATGATGTTATTTACTTCTACAATCATAATGGCTGGGTTTAGATGGAGCAAGAACAAATCCTGGCACACTCTGATACACTAACACACAAAATACAAAAAGAATTCTGCATCTTCTTTCCTATCTGTCAATTGAACACTTCAGGGTTTGAAAATTAACTCCTGTGATTTATTACTCCAGCGGTTATTGATTTCACTTTGAAATTCCATCCTGATTTTTGTCTCGGCAAGAACTGCAGATTGGTTGGGCCAGTGTCAGCTCTTCTCCGGAATTTGGTTGGCAATCTACAAACAGAGTTGAGACACAAAACTAAAAGCACTACTACAGCAGTAATTCAGCATACAGAGCAAGACTGATTTGTTTTATTTTTGATTGGTTTTTTTTTCCTCTCTCTTAATTCCCTTAGTCCTTCTCTACTGGGGCTGCAGTTTCAGTCTGAACCTTAGCTTCAAAATCACATCATGTTTAAAAGATAGACTCCACTTTGGTGCAATACCAAGGGCGTTAAGTGCAAGAGTTTCACTACTAGTAGAATTAAAAACTCCCTTTCCCTAGCAGTGAAGTTCTGAGCCCATTTGCTACGTGTCATTTTTTTTTTCTGCCTCTCCTCCTTCTGGACAGTGCATAGGCTCATTAACTATTTCATGCACCTGCTGCTCTCTTTGGCTGCGCTGCTGGCAACAGGGAACCTGATGGACCTGACCTGGAAACACAGCCAGAAATACAGAAAGCTAAGGAAACAGGCCACATCCTTGTCTGCTTCCTATGGTGAGAGGGTTGAAATAATCCCATGTGGAGTTCCCACACCTGAGTCTGTTCCAGTCAGGATATCACGAGAATCTGCTCTGACGGAGCAAACCCCAGCATCGAAGGACCACCATGGCAGAGACATTTCCTTCCTTGCCATGCCCTGTGTAATGGCCACTTACAGGGAACTGCACATGTATGAATATGGCAACAACTCTGCACCAGCTATTTCCTCCCACCAAGATCATTCCTCTTGTAGATTCAGAGCTGTTTTTGTCATGAACTGTGGCCAGCATTCTGAGTTTCTCTCTTGTAAGAGAAGAGAACAAGTTTGCTATGAGGAATTATCTCTTTTTTTTTTTTTTCCACTGTTTAGATTTCTGTTATTCTTAACAGATCTGTGTGGCCTTTTGCTCAGCAGTGAATTTCATCAGTGACAACAAACTCATAAAAGAAAACCACAGCCTTCAGTGTGAAAGCTGAGACACAAGCCTCAGCAAAGTTTTGGTAAACATTAAACTTCAATAGCGTAAAGAATGTATATATTTAGACACTACAGCATGTTTATGCACTTTGATTTTTTTTCTCCTCTTCCAGTCTTTTAAATTAATTTAATGCTTGTTTATATTTACCTTGATTTTTTGTAATTAATATGCATTTATCTGCTGTAGACCAATCCTACACTGGAAACTACGATTTGCTGCTTGGGATCTGTGTTTACAATTTTTGTTATCAATCTTTTGGGGCCATCATAAACACCAGTACTCCCCAGTTGTTCTGGCAGGGTCCTTACAATTCATTTTATATGGCAGATTGGCTCAAGGGGTGGCCATAGAACACAGGGTTATTTATTCTGAGAGACACAAGATTTCTTGTGGAGATGATGAAACTATAATTGCTGTAAGGAATGGAAGTGATACTAATCACATAAAGAGGTAGTTGTAAATAATACATAGGCACTGCTGTATTTCCTGGCTCCTCTCACAACAGGACACAGTATTAACTATTTTCTCTGCTAGCCTAATGTGGGATCTTGAGGAGAACAACATAGCAGTACAATAAAAACTACAAAAGGATATGTATTTATGTCAAATATTTGATGCACAGCTCCATTTTTCCATGCATGACATTCATTCACAAAATACAAACTACCTTTGAGAGAGGCATCTACTGAAAACGCTTGCCCAACAAACACCAAAAAACACCAAAAAACACAGGTACAAAGGTGAAGAACTAACATTAATTGATCAAGCAGCCACAGACATTTTCCATGCATTTCCAGGACTGAGTTTTAAAATATTTTCTAAAGGAACAAATACAGTAAATCACGTGGAATTTCTCACTACAACACACAGTTGCAGATGAGCTGTTTATGGGTTGAGACCAACACTTTCACCAACACAGCCTTCTCTTGGGATTGGGTATTACTGCCTTGACCGAAGACACAGCCTGAGTGTCACGGAGTCACCTGGCTCTACTGAAATACCTTTTGGTTTAACCAGGAGAAGGATCTGACCAGCTGTGCAAAGCCTGGCTAGAGCACCTCTTTTATGTCATTTACAATCTCCTGCCACTTCTCAACGGTGGGGAGTCGATTAAACTGAACTCCTTCATTATAGTCCCCTTCTGCCCTGTGAGAGTCCTGAGTACTCACGCCACGTCTCAGTCCATCTGCCCCTGGGTTCACCAGACCTGCAGAAGGAGGAGGCGGCGCCGAGGGCTCTGAGGAGTTACCTTTTTGACTTCGTACTTAATGGCCAGCTTCACACGGCTCAGGGACGCCCGGTGCCTCTGCACTTCCAGCGGCTCGGCGTTCAGATCCCCGTTCAGAATGGCCTCCACCTCTTCCGAGTCCCGGCACAGATCCAGCACGCCAACCACGAAGTCCTTGCACTGCATGGACAGCTTGCGGTAGTCGTTCTGCAACAGGAGGGGGACAGGAAATGGCCCGTGACGAACGTGCTTCAGAGTCGATGGCGAGGAACAAAGGACCCCTACGAGTTGCTAAAAGGGAAGTGTTCGATTTTTACCGTGTCATGTTTGGAGTGTATCAGATGTTACAGAGTTTTTGTACAGCGGAATCATTCATTCTCTGACACAACACCTAACAGCAGCAGTTTAACGGAGCATGGGAACATGACATAAAAGTGTGATGAAAATAACCTGGATGGGCAACAAAGGGCAGCTGAAAATTTAAGAATTTCATAAACAAAGCAGGACCAGGACTATCAAAAAAAGTAACCTCACTCTTGCAAAAACTTTGCTGACAACTAAAGAAATAATTCCTCTGAGGCTACAAATACCTTTTAGCTCTCTCTACACTGCTAAAGTGGCTGATTACTCATTTCTCTGATGTACACCAGGTGCATTTCCCCCTTTTTCCTTTTCCACCCGCTGCTTCCCAGCTTCCCTTGGAACTTCTCACGCTGTTGGCACAGTGGGTTACAAAATAACTGCACAGAGTAACTGCAGGACAAACTTGGACATCAACGTTGTGGGCAAAATACCCCAAATTTCCTGTAAGAGTGCTCTGGAAGGAACAGGAGAATTCATCTTCCATACCTGTTCAGTCTTTCCAAGGACTATCATATATGTCAACATCAACTATTTGCCTCTAGTCTCCTTCCTCCTCTGACAAAACATTTGTGGCTGCCTTTCAGAATTTTTAGCTAACTTTGTGAAGCATGCGCGCCTGAAATTTTGCTTGTGCTTTTGTTTATACTTGTAAATGTCTCCCACCACCTCTGTGACAGTGACATTACATACAAACTCTTATCTTGATCTCTGCTTCAGCGGAATCCTTGGTCTTAATTTTTGTGTCCATGTCCTCCCAGACAGATTTCTAGAAATTCTGGATCTGAGATGTGGCCTCTGATTTCCTCACAGGAGCCTACTGCTGGAGGAGGAAACTTGACTGAATCTGCCAATTTTACCTTCAGTGCCCAACTAGAAACAGCACAACTGCCTTTTTCAATTACTCCATAGCCTTTCTTCAGTTTTTTTTCCTCCACCAGGCCACCAAAATACTAATCGGAGCCCTCTACCTCTCCATTTTTTTGTGTTTTACCATTCATTTCCAGACACTGCCTTTTCAAAATCACTTTTTGAGGGTGCATATTTTCCCTTAGAGGTGCGTGTCTTCTCAAAAACGGTTCCTTACTGCTTCTGCCCTCATAATTTTGTCAATTAAACTCTTTTTTTCTTCCTTCTGAAACCCTCATTTTGTCCTCCATTCCTAAGTAATTTTACCTCCTTGTACTGGTAGTTTTGCTAAATTTTCAACTTAGCCTCTATATAATGGGACAGAGAAACTAATGTGCTCTCAGTAATTTCAAATTATTTGGGGATATGATGGGAAAAGAGGCTTTATAGGGTAAGTGCAAGAATCAGCCATCAATCCCCTAGTCAGATTCAGATATGAATCAAAATGAAACATTACTGGAGACAAACAAATACTCCTAGAAGTTGTGTTATTACACAAGACTAACATCCCTGGTACAGACTTGGAAACAACCAGACCTAATCACAGACTTTAAACAGGATCCTGTTATTTCCTTTGGTCATAGAGGACAAATTAATTCAGATGTCAGTGAAGCAACAGGATGTAAGGCTATTTTAGATTTGTTTTCGGTAACCAAGGAGAACAGGACAGAAGAGCCAATTATAAAAATAATGCTGGGATGTGTGATTAAATTCAGTGAAGGGATAAGCAAGCTTATGTAAGACCAAGATTTAGGACTTTGAAAAAGGCAAAGTCTCACAAAAAAGTTAATCAAGGGAGTGAAATATACTTGCTAGCGTGGAGGTCTGAATGCAGATAAAGCTTTTACATGAAATGTGATTAGATCTCAGACACTACAAAGATAAAAACCTTGCAAAAGAAGACTCCAGGATGGTGGCTAGAAAGGAGCAGCAGTCAAAAAAAAAAAAAAAAAAAAAAAAAAAAAAGCAACAAAGAGGAACAGTCTTTCATGACAGCCTAGTCAAGAAAGAGCTTTATCACAGAGGCCAAAACTTTAAACTGCTAGAATTCAGGTTATGGAGAATATTAAGCAAAGCACCAGGAGGCGACATAATGTAAAAAGAAGATGGGGATTTTATTCACAAAAGAAAAAGGAGTGACTGAAGACAATCTAATAAAGCTGAAACCAATACCATGCCTCTAGTTTATTCAAGTCCTATATTGTTTACATTGTTTCCACAAAAGAATCCCTAAATATTGGTGAGAACTCGAACACTCTTCCTTAAGCATTTAAATTCAAGCAGGAATTGCTTATACATTTCACCACAGCTAAAGGAAGTATTTACTAAATAACACAACCCAAATTTTCTCCTTGTATGAATGAATGTGGCCTGTCCACTTGCAGGGAGAGGCTTCAATTACTAAGTGTTTTCTCATTCTTTTGCTTGTTGTGAAGAAATAGAAGAAGAAATAGTGGATTTCTAATAGTTAGGAAATAACACGAGTTATTTCCAGGCTTTGCATGTTTGCCTACCAAAAGAGTTACCCAGATTTCTTCTAATAGCAGTAGAATAATAGTAGAAACATGAATGACACGTTTCTTCATTGGTAGATACACCACTTGCTTATAAAAGTTATGCTTATTGCCAGAGAAGATTAACGATATAATGGATGAGGTTTTATTCTGTCCAATTTAAGGATTAAATACAGCCTACATTACTCACAAATGCTATTAGGAGAACTGAAAAACAGTATGTGCATTCTTAATATCCCACTCTGGCTTTGAATCTCATAGCAGGAAAACTTGTCAGATTTCCCTCTCCAGGTCTTTATTTACCTAGGTACTAGCAAATCAAATTTATCCCAGTCTATCTGATTGCTTTACAGAATTGAACAGACAAACAGTAACCAATTCTCAAACAACCTTCTACCTTTAGGTGTTGTGTGAATATCAGAAATTTTAATCTATGGTCCCAGTCATCCAAATCGCCTCTGCTCACTCCTAAGAACACACAAATGAAGGCACCTGATAAACACTAGCAGTTGCACAAACATCTCTGTAACATCAAAAAATATCAGCCTACACCCTGCATTTCCCAGGTTCCACAGCTGACTCCAGCACATGCAGGACAGCTGAAGACTGGAATTGCAAAGCTGTGTCTCACAAGCGGTTTCAGAGGACTCTGACACACATCAAAAACTGGATCTCAGCCTGCCCAAATTTGTGTGTTCTGTTCTGACTCATAACATCAAGCACTGCCCTGCAAATTCATCTGGAGTCTTGACACAGAACATATCGGTCTGTGCACAAAGAACGCAGAACATGAACAGAAAACCTCCAGCTGATTTCACACAAGGTTTGTAACCACTGCAAAGGAAATTTAGACTGAGCAGTCAAACAAAACGTAGGGATCTGTGTTCTGTTACAGGAGCCACGCTCCTGCAGGCACCAAAGTTCATGAGTGATGCACAGCTAACTCACAGTCATTATACTGAATCACAAATTTCTGTTATTATCTGGTAAAGGGCCACTTTGACATCACACGTATGGTGAGTTTTCACATGTAACTGTATATGCAAATCAGGCACATAATTGCACTAATGGTTATGGATCTGGGCCCTGTCCTTTCAAAAGCTGGGCCTAAACCTAGATCAAGCTTGAACACATCTTTGTTAGTTCAGCTGAGACAACACTATGTAAATTTACTTGGAACTCTGACAGATTCTGCTTTTAGATGCACGTCCCCATCTTCCGTTGGTTCAGTAGGAGCTTTTAGCAAAACTGGGAACAGGGACTTATGCTACAGAAAGCAGGACTACAACCTTTTTGATCCTTGCCAGAGCAATTTCAGCTGGGAGAACTGAGCTTGCTTACACAGGACAGTATTTAGCTGAAAGCTGGTAAAAAGAGATAACCACGGGGCTTTTTAGCTACCTTGTCCTCTCTCTTCCCATGGTGACTCCAAAGCAAAGTTCCCTCGGCTGTTCTGGCTGCCAGAAATCCTCCCTTCCCTGGCTAGTAACAGCTTGAAAGTTCTCAGGGAGGAGGGTGAATGTCAATTAACTTCAGTAACCCAACCCCATCATTCCCCAAGACAAGCCGCAGTGGCCACGGTCTGCTAAAAATAGGAGAACAGGAAAACATAAAAATTGGGAATATTTGTATTGCAAAGTATTTTGTGGTGCTACTGGACAGGAAAAGATAATTCTCCAACTCTGGTAATGGTTACTTAAGACAAGATACAGTTCCGTTTTTCACGATTTGGTAGCATTCTTGGTGGAGATCAAAGTGAAATTCCTGATGTCATCTGAAGTCCTGCAGGCAATCTCTGGAATTAGGAGACTAGGGGTACTAGGAATACCGAGTAAAGTCAGAGAAATACTGTACTCCCTGCCCCAGCCATGAGAGAACTGCATAGAAGAATACATGGGAAGAAGACAAGTGGATGCAAAGATCAAAAAGGAGTAAAAGTGTCAAGAAGAAATAAATATAATAGATGAAGAAGAGCAAAAGAACATACAGCAGGGTGAAACAAGGATTTCACAAATGGAAGTGAGGAAGCTTGGAGATGAAAGGAGTAGAATGAAATGATCTTTAGAGGTCCAGTTTCCTTGTCCATTTTTATTAATTTTCAGTACTTTTTTTTCTGGCTATATATCTTGCATCTTCCAAGAAAATCAGGGCTCTGTGGTTTCTTTGAATCCTTTCTCCTTACTTCTAAAAGTAAAATAAAACAAAATCCTACAAATCAGTGTAATTAATCAGGTTTCCTTGAGGAACTCAGTGTCATGAAAGAATGGCCTAAGTCAGTTTCCCACGTTTCTAATTCACTTGTGGAAACCCTGGTTTATGCATTAGAATTTCTTAGTGTAAATGATAAGCAAGAGAGACAGACTGGACTTTGCATATGCAATGGATGTTGGGTTCAATTTAACAAGCATTTACCAGAAAACTTGGCCTTGGGTGTTTTTAAACAGGTTCAACCTATGCTCTTTCTCTGTGGGAAAACCACCCAGAACAGTATTTTCTGTAGGACTGCTCTGCATCCTGGAAGCAGAGCAGGCACAGGAAATGTTGTGAGCCTTCATATTCCACAGACAGTGAGAATAAATTATGATTTAAACATATTTGTCAATTTTTTTGTTGTGAGAGGGATGAAGTACTTTGCCCATTTTTCTCCACCCTCCACAGAAACAGTTCTGCTCAGAGCTGTGCTAGAGATGGAATTTGAGTGGAATACTCGAAATCCCAGTGATGATCCTCGAAGAGGGTGCAGCAGAAGTCTGCAGAAATGCAAATGCTGGATTAGAAGCCTTCTCCTCTGGGATGTGACAAAGCACACAAGTTATCAGCCAAACATATTCAGATGACCCATGTATAGGGAAGAAAACACTGAAAAGGCAGTTACAGATGGGAGGGACTCCAGGAAAACACTCAGCTCTCCTATTAGGCTTGATAGAAACAGAAGGAAAAAAAGAGATGTGACGTCAATGAGGAAAGTAATTATTTCACTGGAAAGTTTTGACATTAATGAGAAGCTGGAATTTCCATGCCAGCAAGGAGTCAGGAACAATTTTTACTGTAGGTGCCAAAATCGAATCATCTGATACACCTGGCAAGGTTAGTAGCCATATAAGTGCTATCCAAAAATACTGAAATCTGTGAAAACAGTAAATTTCTTGGGATTTTAGGCACCCCAAAACAGCAGGGAATTACCATTTTAAAAACTGAAACGATTTTTTAAAGCTCTGGTTTGAAATGAGAAGCTCAATCAAAAAACTTCACATTTTCTCCTCCAAAATTTCAAACTATTTCTTTTTCTCGTGAAATTTGTATGCATGGTACTAGTACCTGTGAGATGGGAGTGTCCCATTAATTTCTATTTCCACTGTAATTTTTCTATGCAGTTCTAATCATCTACATCCTTGCCTAACAAAAACACAATGCAGCTCATCCTAATTCAACTTTTGGTGGCAGGGTACCTTTTCATCCAAGGAAAAAAGAAAAATCTGACATTTTTCCCCAAATGAATACATTGAGGAAGTATTCAATTAATTTGCCAGGTTACACAATAGGCAGCACGGTACGAGCGAGTTCCTTCGGCAAAGGAAGGGGAGGAAGGCTTTAAGCTGAATTTTAGACTTCATCAGCGTGTCATAATACATTAATCCTTCTCACCACTAAAAATTTATTTTTGAATTCTATTTTAACTCATTCAGCTGAAAATGGACCTATCCTTTCTCAGGAGTTTTCTTCCTCTTCTGATAAATTTCACTGTATTAATTTCTGCCTGTCATTGTCCAGGTTGTTGTACATTCCTTCGGAGTACTCCACAGGGTAAGCAGTGTTTGCTGCTGTTTGGAGAGGTTAATGCATCTGTTGTCTCTCTCAGATCATTTTTGAAGATATTAAACAAGCAAGTAGTACCCAACACTGGCCTTGCAGAACCCCAATGAATTTGATGTTACACCCAGAGACAATGCTGTGAATATCTCTACTCACTGAGAGCCATCAGTCAGTCCCCAAGACAAGCTTTTCTCATTACAAGCAGTCTACTGGGGTTTGATTTTTTGTGGGGTTTGGCTGCAGGGGGAGAATGGGAGACAACAGGAAAGGTGGCTGTTATGGTCCTTTTCAAGGTATCCAACTGAACTGAACAATCACTAAAAGAAGCACTGGGCAACAGTTAACAAAGCCATTAATTGTCGGAGGGAGAAGCTGAAATATATAAAGAACTCAGGGTGCTGACATTCAAAACCAGATACAGCTGAAACCAGGTAAGAGGACCAAACATCTGCAAGCAGTCTAACAGCTGGTTTTGAACACGTGACATTCCTAAAATGTACATCCAAAAAAATCCCCTTTGGATATTCTTAACAATTTGGAGACATCAGTCAAAATCAGTACAAATTAAAAAGAGGGAAAAAGGTCAGTGCTGCAGTACCCTCAAGAAAAGCAAAATGTTTCTGCTTTTTGCACTTATATTACTCAGCATTTGTAACTAAGAACAATCCTTGTGTGCTGCAGCAACCAGAATTGTTTTCCATCTGCTGCAAGGTTATCAGAACACACACTTTTTCCAGTTTCCAATTTTACCAATTTTCTCCAAACACAGCAGGTACAAAAGCAATTTCATTTCATTAAAAATTCCTTTTAAAGGCTTATGTATCAAGAATAAGAGACAACAAGATGAGAGTATTTGTAATTGAAAAAGTAAAAGCACAGGGAATCATTTCGGCATCTAAGGACAACATGAAGTAGCAGCAACTTTAAAACAATAACAAAGACAGAGAAACACAAAAACACCATTACCTTGAATTCTTTTTCAATGTTGGCCAACTTGGCAAGTTCATTGCTGAGTTCTAGAGCAGTGAGCACCGGATCTTCGCTGGACAGGGACAGATAAGCCGGACTGGCCAGTCCTTTGTACGCGTTTATTCTCGACCTAGAGTGACTGAAAGAATCATGTTTTTGCTTCTCTGTGCAGTCATTACATTTGCAAAAATAATCATGAGGTCTTTCTATCCTTGCTCCTTTCATCAATAGCATGTGCACGACTTCGTATTTTTGGCAGTGGGCAGCTAAAATGATGGGAGTGATGTCTGGAGAGAAGCGGGTACCGTCTTCGTCATAGGAATAAAAATCGTCATCCTGGAGCTCCTGCTCGCAAGGGCTCAGAGTCAGCCGCTTATTTACTGAAAACCCAGGATGATTCAAAATTGCTTCCACTATCCTAATGTAACCCTTGCTGATTGCAAGCAGCAGGGCATCTCCAATCCGTGCCAAGTTCTCTTTTTTTAACAGAAGTTCTGTCACCTCCAAATGTTCATTCCCCACAGCAAGCTGCAAGGCGTTTTGGCCCATGTAGTCAACGCAGTTGACGTTCAGCGTCTTGGACTCCTCCAGCATTTTGCGCACCACGGGGATGTTCCCGTACTCGGCAGCGTCCAGGAAGCGCTCCTCCTCGGCCGTCAGGCTCGTGCCCCTGTTGTTGAACATGAAGGCCGGGCCCCTGATGGCCTGCCGCCTTCCCTTCTCCCTCATCATGGTCATACGCCGGAGGGACGGGCTCTCTTCCACGTACCTCAGGAGAAAACGAGAGAAGGTAACGAAGTTTCACTATGGTGGTCATTTGTAACTTCCAATCTTGTGGCTACAACAACTCATTTTGTCCTTTGCCCGTTTGCTGGCAAGCAGCATCCCGTACTGGGATCGCTCTTGCTTGTCTGCAATCTGAGGGCACTCACAGGCTCAATGCCTCAGGCCATTGCTGTTCTCTTAGCGTGGTCAAGATTGAAGGATATTTTTCACTTCTTTTAGGACATTTCTCCTCTTCAGAAATCCCTCCCATATATAAAATGAAACCACATCTGCTATACTGCACTCGGTAGTAATTAATATTGTCCATCGCAGGCATTCAAGCTGATGGTACAAGTAAGGCAATGCTTCACGCTAACCGTGTTGTACATCACATAAAAGGGAGGTGAAAACACATTTTCTTCAGGATGTCTTGCCAAGCAACACATGATGAAGCCTGATCTCAGCTTCTCGTGTTACTACTAGAAACGTTAAACCTGGAATCTTCTACTCACGAGTCATTTTGGTCAAATTACAAATTTTTAGAAAACAATAGTACATACATGCTCAGCAGACTTTCTGCAACTAAACTGCTCACAGGTTCTAGACACCAGGAGTGAGCCAGTACAGACTGGGACCAGCTCTCACTCCAGTGGACTCCTGCAATGCTGGGGATTGCGTTGGGCCTGTTTCTACATCACCCATTTCAGGAACTGAGAGCATCTGTGTATACATTCTTGTACCATAATCAAAAAAAATGGAAAAATCAAATAGTTAATGAATGAAAATTGGGATAACTGCTGCACTAGAAAGAGGAAACGTGGGTGTAGGAAAGTGAGATGTTTTAAAGGAAAATGAGAACCAGGGGACCTGTCAACTCTCCCCAGAAACCAGTTGCAAGAGAAGAAAGAGAGGAAAAAGAAGGATAGCAGGTGAAAAAAATGGATGAGAAAGCTAATTTGGCAAACACAGAAACTGGAATTATGAACCAGTGAAGGTACTGGCTGAGAGAACAGGCAGATTGGTTGCTGAGCTGGATCTAAGCAAGGCAAGGAAACGAGAGAGGGGCAGGGGGGTTCAGAGCAGTGAGACTGGATAGAAATTGCAAAGAAAAGGGACCTAGGATGAGAGGTTGAGGAGCAGACACTGCCTAGCTGGAGAACATAGCAGCAGGAGACAACTGCCTGGCAAGGTCTGAAACAACAGAATGGATGGGATCAGGCTAAAGTGGTCACAGCTGGGGGAAGAACAGAAGCATTTGTGCCTGCCAGAGCAGGCCAAAGGCCTGGAAATGTACTCAGGATACCCTAGCCTTCCTTCACCACCATCTGCACATAAATAACAATCCAGTCAGCAATCCCCCTTGCCTTTTCTAGTCCAGCTCAACAGTGAGGAAGGCAGCCTTCAGCTGCTATCAGTTAATCCAGTAGCTCAAGGGACAGAGATCACTTGAGATGACTTGATGGTGCTCCCCAGTATGACTTAATGGAGGGTGTGCTTTGAATACATATAACACACTATATATATATATATATATATATAAAAGTTCCAAATTTCTTTCTTAGGTCCTACACGCCTCTGTTCCTCATCTTTAGAAAAAGAACAGTTGGCTCCCATCTTACAGGAGCATTGTGAAAATTAATTTTTTTCACTTTGTTGAAAAACTCAGACACAGGAGTAAAAGGCCAGACAGAAGAACTGAAAAGGAAATTAATCCTTCTACCCTCAGTGCATTAGAAGAGATGTGAGTCCATGTAATGAATGCCAAGGGCAAACCAAAATATTAAACAGCCCTTTTTAAGCAAACTCTATCAGCCTGCAAAAAGGACAGAACCAAGGGGAAAATGCCACATGCACCTTTGGGCACACAAGGGCTCTGCACTAAAGTGGACACAGTAGCAGTGGCATGGGCAGCTTCACAAGGTAAATATCCAAACTGATGCAGGTTCAAATCCACAGACAGAGAAACAGCCTCCTAAATGCTGGTGGGGGTTGTTTTTTGTGGGTGTGATCTTTCAACAATGAGCTCTGCTCTGTTGACGCTGCACAAAATATGCTCACTGCCATCACTGGATGCAGCACTGCTGGCCCCAGGAGTCCCCATTGGGCATAACTAATTCCATCGAGGTTGTAAGGACAGGCCTGCCCTTCCAGCTACCTACACCAAAATGTAAAATCTGAATTGCTTTATCGCAGCTACAGACATCCTAAAACCCAGGCCAAGCCCTGAGCATTTCAGTGAACACAAATGGGCAGCTCAGTAGCACGTCAAGCAAAGAGACTGTGAAACTGATTAGCAAGGGCAGGTCTCTCCTGGGATGAAGCATTTGATCTTTTTTACCTTTTTATCTGTGGCTGGCATTTCTAGACCATCTGAAATAGCCTGAGTGGCACTGCAGTATAAGCAATGCTAACTACTATTTACTTTTTGGAAGATGTGGCAAAACTGCTCTGGCAAACATGGCATGATCCATTCTTCCATTTTTTTTTTCCACTTCTGAAATCACTTTCTTTTTTTTTCCACTTTCTTTAAATCTATAAAAAGGCTGCATAACAGAGAGGATTTTTAACTCTGTTAAAAACAGAATAGATTTAATGTCTTAAACCTCAGGCATATTTCCCACTTAGGAGTACTCAGAAATAACGACTTGAGCCCAGAGTGCACACTGTGAACAGCCACCTGCACTGCTATCTTGTTCCCCAACAAAATCAGAAGTAAAACCAGATACATTGTCTTCTTCATAGTTTCTTTTTAAACAAGATCTTATTGCCATTTATGCTGTTACACTTCCACTCTTCCTCCACATCCAAAATCACACAGGTACAGAAATGTAGTGTTCACTGTAATGTTATGAAGAAAAAAATTATAGCAATTAAAAATGCAACAAAAACCAAAAAAATTGACTCATGCTGACTTCTTGCTTTAAGATGACTCTAAACTGCCACTTTGAATCTAATTTCTATTTTATGAAATACACAATACACTTGTCCTTTTATATTCCGTTTAACTTTTCAGCATATTTTGAAACACAACATTTATTTTCATTTTATCTACCTTCCTTTCAAACCCCACTATCTGGGTGATCACTGAGGTGATTCATCTGACTTCTGCAGAGAGACACATATCCTTTCAAAGGTGTCCTCTCAAGAGTGGCTTCCTAATAAGGAAGCTATCCCTAACTGACAGAAATGATCTACCTGAAGTGACTGCAATACCTTCTCAAAATAAAGATGCACGATGCTTGGTATTTTAATGACTAAAATATTGTCAGTACATCCCCAGAAAAATGAAAAGCAAAAAATCTTGTGCAGCACCTCAGGGCCAGGAGGCTGTTGTGTTCTTCCATACTTCTCCCTTCTTTTCTTCCACTTTTCCCTCAGCAAATTCAAAGACTTTGAAGCCAGCATAGCTCTGGTCAGAGAAATGCATGCAACAATCGGGCACAAGGTCTCCTATTCCATTTCCTGCTTTCCTCTTCTTACATCTAACATTTTTAGCTATCCCAAAGTATGAATAAAATAGTTAGAATTTTCGCTTTTAAGTGTTTCACAATTTTCAGCATATTTTATATGTATTATTTGCCATCTGAAATAATCAAACCACCAAAATCTCAAGTTGCATCTCTCAACATCATTATACTGCCTTAAAAAGATGATTAAAATAGAACTAAGTGTGCATTAATTACTTGTGTTCTATTTCCAAAGCCTTTAAAGTTCAGATACTCAGCCTTGTCTCTGTAAGGTGCTGATAACCTACGTTTAAAAAAGAGGGAAGGAGAGATGGGAATCATGATGCTCCTCTTCCCAACTGTTCCAAATAGCTGAAAGAACACACACACACAAAAATATAAAAATATCTGTAGAACTCATGGCAAAAAACCCCAAAAGAACCAAGTAAGAAAAAAATGCCTGATTATTCTGTATTAATTAGTCAGTAGAGATAAAGAAGGATGGAATTGGTGATCAGTCATGTTAACTGAAGCCTACCTGCCCCATCATATCTGGACAAGTTTCACTTGGCCCTGAGCCTGCAGCAGTTAAGCAGCTGCTTTGAGGAACTGAAAAACTCCACTGGAAAGAAGGAAGAACTTCAGGAACTGTACACCAGCCTTCAGGATCACTCATTCACCAGCTCTGCTTTGCAGCAGAACTCCCACACGAGTGAGGCCAAGGCTCCTAAAGGAACACATCACCTTTCAAGACCTTTACCTAATGCTCAGTGTCACAAGCCCTCAGACAGAGCAATGTTACGTGCACTCTGAATAATTCATTGGTTCATTACAGACCTGGAAAATACGAAAGAAAAACCTATCCTACATTATAACATGTTTATGCTTACCTCAAATATTTTCGTCTAAAATGCATGACCTTCATATTGGAAATAAAAAAATTATTAAAAAAAAGTTTTTCCAATGAACAGTCAATGCCCATTTGTCTCCTGTTTTCTGCACACATCACATTTACCTTACATTGCATCGTAACCTTGACGGGTCAGAGTTATTCCTACAAGGAATGTACAAGGCAAGACATTTGAGCAAGACAGCAACTGCAAAGGGCTGGGAAAAGCACAACAATCCCTCTGCTTCTGCCCTGGGCTGTTTCAATTACAGATTTCTACTTTTTTACTCCACCTACCCCTTTCCATGGTCGTCGAGAACTGCAGCAGAAAAGAAACGTAGGATGAAAAGTTGACCTGAGAATTCCTTTTTCCTTTTCCTGCTCATTATCTACAGCAATCCAAAAGATTTGCAGTCTTGTTTCTAAGTCTACTTTTTAACACTGCATGCAGCAGAAGCAATTTTAAAGGAAAGGAGAGTTGCAGGAGAAACAGAGATTTCATCCTGGGCCTTCCCAGATCCATAGAGCAATTTGAGCTGAAGAACAGGCTGTTACTGTCCCTGAACTATCAAGTGCAATAAAAGATGGAACCAACAATCTATAAGCAGTTTTCCCCCCTGCTAAACTACAGCACTTTAGTGATCCTGGTGCCGTTCTAGCCCTGAAAAGGAAACACAGTCCAGTGCTAACAGACAGATCTGATCAGTACATAAAGCCAACAGTGTTTAAAAGCAGCAACACTGGAGTCAGCCGAGCAGGAGATGCAGATTGTGCCTTTTGTTCTGCCAAAAGTCACCTCTGAGGTTCCGGTTTTAAAATTAAAGACTGGTAATTGCCTTACAAAAGTGCTCAGACATGCACATACAGAAGAGCAGCAGTTGTAGCTGATGATTCCCGAGATCTCTCAAACTAAGCGATCTCAAGTGTTTTATTTGTTACTGTCACAAAAAACCAGCTCTTCCATGTGAGGAAGCAGCTCCAGGCTGTGAGCAGGGCCACAAGCAGTGCTGGAGGGGCAGTGCCCCATCCTCACTTTCCAAATGAAGGCTTTCCCATCTCTCCAAGCTCTGCTACAGCCATGTGTCAGAATGGGCCACCGGTAAATTTGTTTCTTCACCACCTAAACAAGTGTCTCCTTCATGCATGTTGGCTCACATTCAAAAAAATTTGGGAGTCCCTGCACCAAATCCAAAATGCATTAAATGAGAGCTTCCTTTTCCCTTCTGTGAGCTACTGCCCGGGCTTTCCAAAAGAGGGAGGTTAACTCAGCTGAACAGCAGAACATAAATCAGGCCAGCTGCAAGATCTGACTGAGGTCTATACTCTCCCACTGGTCTGAAACGACATAATCCATCATCCAAAATGCCCTCATGTCATCTCACAGAAGTTCTGGCTCCCTACTTGAAATATTTAGTCCATAAAAATGGAAAAAAAAAATTACAGTGAGATATCAGGAGGAGGTGTACATGCTCTTAGGGGATGGAACAAACTCCTGCCCCATAAAACTATGCAGAGCTTTTTCTGACCATTACCCTTCACCAACCCCTCAAAGGAAAATACCAACCATCTGAACTCCTGTGGCAAAGAAAGGACTATATATTGATGGCAGGAGGGCATCTACACACGCACAGAATAAAGCAAAGATCTCACCAGGAAAGAACCAAGTTAATAGGGCTGTACCAACAAAGAATTTTAAAGCTCTTTTGAAATTTAGTCCTTTCTTTGTGCTCTGTCTCTCCAGCCAGAAAACTACACTGTGATTATCAGAAAGTCAGGTACCTGATGCCTACCACATTTCATTTACAGGTTTTGTCCACGTTTTTCCCACTGGGGCATATAGCACCCTGTGAAACAAGTATTAGATCCAGTCTGCAATCTTAGTGGGAATCCGAGGTTAATTACTTTTTTCTCCAGCAATACTTGGCACAGGAGGGAGCCAGCTGTACACTGACAGGCACCTTGCACAGGCTGCTGCTTTCAGAGATTTCAAAACCTAACGACGTCTGCCTCCTTGGGCAAACTACCGCACACCTTCCTGCCTCTTTCCCCTTGCACCTTGTGCTGAGTGTTTAGACTACAAATCCTTCCAGCCAAGGATTCTCACTCTGTGCCTGATGTGTCAATCTGGATGCTCATCCTTATCTCCTTAACATGCACAATGATTTCAGGCGTTAGCACCAAACACAGAATGTTACTCCAGGAGAAAAATCCCACTGCTGCGCCAAGGGTGACCACAGGCACATATCAGGGAAAATACAGTTCTGTGTCTTCTGTCTCTATGCCTCAATAGTTCAATAGACTCCTACTACTTTCATCCATGTCAGCCCTTTTGTCAGTCCATTGAGCTCACAGGATTATCTACCAGGGAGCAATTCCACGGGACAGAGCTCACTTCAGGCTCAAACACCTATAGCTGTGTGAATTGAACCCCAGTTTGATGCCCCCGTGGTGTAGTACCCATTTCTTAAACACAGGAATATGTCAACCTTTCTAGAAGGACACTTGGGACCCAGAAGTTGAGGACTCATAGCTTACAATTCATCTGAGCCAGCTTCAACTGTCTAAAAATAATGTGTCCAAGTCTCTTTTTATGGCAGATAAAGACAGGCACCTCCAAAAAAGAAGATAAATGACTATGCTGCCTTTCCCACTGCTATTTCCTTTCCCATTCCATCATCTACATGGGAGTCTAGACAAGTAACTCAAGCACAACTAACTTTCTGACAGCTGAAGACATGTGAAAGACCAATTCACTCCAAGTGCAAATTGCTGGGCACAGGGTATTTGTGAAGAATTTCTGCACAGGGATGGTAAACTCCACTTTTACTTGTGGTTATCCCATTCCAAGCACTACCCTAATTATTTCTGTATTTTTCAGTTGTCTCTGGGGTGATTTTAATTAAGGCTTCTACAAATGCTGGAAATCTTATCTTAAAAGTCAGTGTTTGCTATCTGGTAATTAAAATATTTAATTAAGAACTAAACGTTGTCCTGAAAATATAAAAAAGTCAAGCAATCCTCTGAGGTTAAGTCTACCTAAACTGCAGCGTGTTATAAAAACTAGTGAATAATTCATGGACAGCCTACATTTTGCAAGTCAGGCAAAAGAAAGTTAATATCCCTACTAGTAAAATTGAATGCATTTATCCTGCAGTAAGTCTAGTTGCATGAACAGCATCTCTTTATATACCTAGATAGACAGATGTTTATGACTGCATCTTTGAAAATAAACTGAAATTTTGGAAGAGCACATCCAAACAGGATAAGGTGCATCTCCAGAACTAAGGCTTTTCTGCACACGTGTCCTAGATTTCTGTGGGGAATTTGGTTTTATCGCAGCATAGATTTAAAAAAAATATATAGGGGTAAAGCAGATGCATCAGCAATGGGTTCTCTAAACCTCAGCTGAGCCAGTAACTGGGCAATTTCTCGGCAGCTACGCTTGTATCCAGGGGAAAATAAAAAAGGGCCGGGGGAGCGAAAGGAAGGGATGGCACGTTCTCTGCCCGGCACACACCTGTCCCGGTGTCGGGGGGGCCGAGGGCGGGCAGGGCCCGCGATGCCTCAGGGCGCTCCGCGCCAAGCGGCCGCGCTCGCTCCCGCCCGCGCCCCCGGGCCCAAAACTCGCCGGGAGCCGCACCCCTGCTCCGGGGAAGTTGCCGGGTGGCCCCCTGCGAACACCCCCACCGGTCCCCACTTACAGGGTGCTGGCAAAAGGAGGGGGCGGGTAGTATCCATAGGGCTCCCGGAGGGTTTTGACAGCTCTTTGCGGCGGCGGAGGGGGCTCCGGTCCCCCGTTGACGCCTCTCCAGCCGCGGCGCCGGCGCTGCTGCTCCTCTTCCTCTGCCCCCTCCTCCTCCTCCTCCTGCTGCGGGGGGAAGGTCACTCTCCCCTGCTCCTTGCTCTTCCTGCTCTTGCTTGACATGGTCAGGGTCCCCTCAGGCGGCGGCGGCGGCCGCTGCTCCCGCTCCCGGCCGGCCTCGTCCGGCAGCGTGTGCGGCAGGGAAGGAGGCAGGAGGAGGAGGAGGAGGGAGACACGAGCCCTGCCCGGCGGGGGACAGAGCACCTGGAGAGGACGAGCCCCTCAGCACAAAACCAGAGCCACCCCGCCGCCCGTCGGGAAGGCGGCGCGATGCGCAGCCCGGCAGCGGGCGCCGGGAAGTGCCGGGGAGGCGAGCAAGAGACAGGGCTCCCGGCGGCGGCGGCTCTGCCCTCCTCCTCCTCCTCCTCCTCCTCCTCGTCCTCCTCCTCCTCTGCCTGTCATCATCCCTCGCTAGGACGGCATCGTCACGGAGGCAGCGGGGCCACGGAGAGCGCGCCCGCCTCCCGCAGCGAGCGCTCCGGAGAGGAGGGGACGCTCCCGTCCCACCTCCGCCCCTCACGGCCCAGGAGAGGGGGGGCGTGAGGGGGAGGCGGGCTGCCACAGGAGCGCTGCCACAGGAGCGCTACCAATGTCCCTCAGCCGCCCGCCGGTGCCGCCGACCTGAGGTAAATCCTGTTCCCGCCAAGCCGGGCGTGAGGGGAGCCCTCAGGAGGTGCCCGCAAAGCCGGCGCCGAGTCCTGAGGGAGCGCGGGCTCTTTGGCCCCGGTACCAAAGTGAGGCGGGGGTCTGCCGGCAGCAAGGTGATGCTCGCCAAAACGGCCCAAAAGCGACAACAGCCCGGCCAAACCTGCACAAAGCTCGGCAGGTACCTAGAGAAATATCCAGCCCCACACTGGAAAGAGTTGAAGTTGAAATTTTCAGGTAAAAAAGAGGCGCTTTCTGACTGACTTACCAAGCGAGCCGAGGTTCCCCGAAGTGTTCCAGATGTCTCTGCCTTAGGCTTGGCTACTTTAGTTCTGTGTGGTGCCAAGCGGAAAAACAGTGGGAGGATGCTGAGACGCCTATGGCGTGTAATCAGAACTAATTATGCTCTATAGAGCCCAGTCACAAAGATGCCGGCCGTACAGAGATGTATTACCTCTTCCATTATTATGAGGAGGTCTTGTTGGTGCGTTATTTCACAGGGAAAATGATTTCATGATAGGAGGGCAACGCCTTTAAAATCAAGGCAGAGCCTGTATGCTTTTGTGTGCAGAACATACAGAACAGTAGGTACATATAGAGCACGTGTTAATTTATAGAAAATAAAGCTATTACTTTGTCTACGTGCTGCTGAGATGCCATTTTTCTCTTGCTTTAAACTTTTTTGGAGCTATATTGTTATAAATTTCCATGAAGCTGCACTCAGCTGCTGCTGAAATTGAAATTAATGTAAGCTTTCCAATTACTTCAGAGAAAGTGGACTTTCAATCCACATATCACCACTTAGATGAAATTCCCATTTGTGAGCGTCATCAATTAGTCTTAGTGTAAAATACGTATTAGCTCACACTGTTTTCAGTAGCATCCCTGGTTTTGCCTTTGTTGTTTTCTGTATGTACACAGTTTATCCTTGTGAAGCACAGGAAAACCCAGCCAAGAGTTTCACAGAGATAATTTACTCAGCTACAGCTTTGAAGGAAGAATTTGGGCATTGTTTTCATCCGTTTAATTAACTTGCATCTTGAACTGTTTAGGGAAGTGGTTTTTTATGTCTTTCCTCACATGCACAAGCCCTGTGAGCTTCAGTGGAATTATGTGCACAATAGAGCAAATTTTGCTCTCTAAGAAACTAATATAGCTATTGTAACTCTGAAGTGCTCGGGGTTATTAATTTAAGACAGTCTAAGTGTCTAACCTAATTATACATCTGTATCAGTGTTATACATTTTAGAGCACACCCATGCAGCAATCTGTCTGCATCAAACCTTGTATTCTTGCAGGGATCCTTTGACTCAAAAAATGGTACTGCCCAAATTGTGTTCCTTTTATTAAAAAAAAAAAAAGTCCTCTGTTATTACAGGGGTCTACAGGAATGGACTTTCAATTGCCTTGAGTATTTCCCTTGAGAACAAAACATAAAACTACAGCTGAAAGTCAATGAGAAATTCTCTTGCCTCACAAATGTATGCTCAGCGCAAGGCTTTGACATATCAAGGTTTGTTTCGGTTTGTTTGTTTGTTTGTTTTTCCCAGAAATAGCTAGAAAATGGTTTCAATATTAGTTCTTAGTTTTAAGGAAGTCTTATTCTTGCTTTCTCCATTGCACCTCCCATTACTAATTTGGATTGAGTTCTGTGGGCCGTGTTTTCTCCTTACTTGAGTATTGTGTAATAGAGATTGGTTTGCTGTTCCTATAATGAAAGGTAATGTCCACTATTTTATTATCCAGGTCACTGATAATACCTTGGAATTCACCCTTGGAAGGATGACTTGGAAGTCTTCCCTGCAGAAGCCTTCATGATACGTCTCTTCACTTCAGGGGGTAAGATGATAACTCCCTGAGTAATCTTTATACTGAAGGACAAGGGTAATGTAAAAAGAATTTACCCAGTCCTTTTTTCTTTCTCCCCATACTGTTGCAGAGCCACCAAGTTGAAATACATGGGTCCTAATATGTGTTTAGATTAAGTGTAATATTCCCCTTTGTTTCTTTCCATGAGATCCAACCTAAAATCAGCTAGCATGGCAACAAAAGAGTCAATTGCGAATCTGAAATGTACTTTGTATGGTTATAGTGTTAGAAATAATGCATATTTCTAATTGGAATGTGAAGGGTAATTATCTTGGTCACAGTGAAATGGTTTAAAGAAAATTTACCACAGCTTCAAGTGTCATGCTGCTGCCATTGGAGCAGGAACGTGAGAATCCTCATATGATTAAACTTCAGCCATCACTGCCTTACCTGACAGTAAGAATTTAATAATCATTGCTGTGCCTTGGTGGTATGGTTGAGGCACTGAAGTGCCAGATTCAGACAAATAAAACACATGAAGCTGCACTTCTGAAAATGCAGAACAAGTGAGAAATCTAAGAGTACTGAAATTGTACTGGTCAGGGCTGAATGTCCCAGAAAACTGATTTCTGTTCATGACTCATGTTTTTGAAAACATTTATAATTTCATTAATGCCAATGTTCTAAATACTTATTCTTCGAAATATTTCATGTTATCATAGTATCAAACAGATGTTAACGTAGCTGAGTTGAAGAAAGTGAGGGAGAAAAGATGAATAAATCTGAAATAGCAGGCAGAGCAAGGAAGGCAAGCTTGTGCTGGCTGTAGATTCAGCTGGGTAAAGACTTTATAGTCAAGGGCTGCCAATCCAGTACATTTTGTGAATGCTGACTTGAATTCACAGGGTTTGGAAGTGATGTCATTTTAATCTAGAAAAATGCTTCCTGGAAGTTGCTTAGACAGGAGTGAAATAATGAAAGGAATACTACCCTGAGGACAGAGCAAGAGCAGAAAAGAAACCAAAGAGTTACAGCTAATAGAGAAATATAACAGGTGTCGTATTTTACTACTAAAGGTGCTAGATTATTCATCATTTTCTTTTAGAACATGGACTTAATGCCAGAACTATTTCATGTTTGGTTTGGAATTGCAGTCAAAATACAGTCCCTCATTCTTTTCACCAGACTGACTTGATCAAGACAGGATGGAATTGGAGTGGGGCAGGGCTTTGTTTATATGGATTGGTTACTGTCTGGCAGAATATTTGTGTCGTCCTCAAAATTATGAGTTATATACAATTCAGATTTCAAAATTTCCCTTGGCAGTGTTCTTCAACTGGAAGGGAATGATCAAGAAATAGCTTTTCTAAATTGAAACAAAGTGTCTCCTAAGAACCCACAGCAACACATTTCCTTGAAATATTGTCAGAAACGTGACTTCTGTATTTCTCTCTCCCATTCTTTTTCAGCTTCTTAAAGCTGAATGAATGAAGTAAAGATCTGAAATAAGAAAATACGTAGCACATCTAGCATGTATTATAATAAAATATCAGGAAATATATTCGGGTTCTTAGGCTAAACTACTACAGCAAGAAGACCTTGCAGGTCTGTGAGGTACCTAAATTAATAGATAAGCACTTAAGTAAGACTGGGAAAAGTGATGGGGAAAGAGATCATTTAGGGAATTACGCCCTGGGGTAATCCTTACCAGAACTTCTCTGACAGGTACATTAACATTGTTAATCTGAAAATAAATCTAACCTGTTTGTTGAAAATTCTATTGTATACACTAAGAGAAGCAGGGTACCTTAACGAGGAGCTGGAAAAGAGAAGGAAGACGCCTACACTGATACAGTTAAAATGGTGAAATCTCTTTATTCTGCTGCACACATTTCTTATATATGATAAAATAGTTTACATTCCAATCCTGACTAAGATTTTGCCTAATTGGCTCATTGTTTTAACTTGTCTCTGAAACCCTCTATAATTGGTATACTTCACAAAAACTTAGATTAGACTAATTTCAGCTGCATCACAATCACAGGCTTTTACAGGCCTCTGCAGGCCTCAATTAGGCCACAGTTTGGACAAGGCTGGATTGCCCAAATTCTGCAGGGGCACTCCGTGTCCCCACTTAAGGAGGAATTCCTCTACAACTAAGACCTCCTCGTTGGAATCAATTGATTTAGATTTAAGAACCAGCAACATGCAAGAAACTTCTAGTAACAATTTCCCTTGTGGAACAACTTCATATGTTACAAGCCAAATTATTATTTTCCTGCTTTATTTAAAAAAAAAAAAAAAAAGAGTATGAAGAGTATGTTCCCTCAAGAGAAAAAACTGTTTTTTATTTGCTTGAAGTGACAGGTGAAGAGAAGCAAAAAGACATCCATGGTAATGCTAGAAATAGAATCCAGGTCGTGCAGTACATTGAACCCTTCTCTAACGTGTGTGTACTACTTTCACAAAAATTGAGAAGTTGGTGGGAATAGCAACAGTGTAATGAAAGCAAAATTGGCCTTCTTTGCCTCATACTGGGAATTTGCCTACTTGCCAAGAACCCAGTGTTTTCAAGGACATTTAGCTCCTGCATCAAGGACTTCTATGAAAGTCTAAACAGGTTAAATCAGCATGAAGGAAAAAGAAGGAGTGATGTGATGTCACTGATCTGTAAGCAGATCTCAGCCTCAGAACTAATATTATGGTTTGAGGCTTTTTACATGAGATGAAAAGACACATTCCTGAGATTTGAGCCTGTAATTTCAGGCACCCTGTGCAGCCATTCAGGCCCATGTGAAGTGAGTGGGTATAAAATGCTGCCAAATCACCTACTGCAAACCAGGCCCTCAGAGCTGTGCATTGCAGTGGTATTATGTGGTCTATGTTATAATAATAGAAGGCCACTGAAATGCCAGTGGTACCATTAGGTAGACACTGGCTACATTTTCAAAGAGAAAATGGACAAATACTTTCTTTTTTTTGGCATTGAGTGACAACTCTATGTACATTTACATATTTGCACCTATCAGTTTCCTGAGGTAGACGTGTCTTTAGACAAATACAATCCACTTTTGGACAAATCCACAGGATCCTGAGCCTGTGCCAATTAAGTTTTATTCTTCTCTTTTCAGTCCTACTAGTGGAAATCAGACGTTAGCAGAAGTGCCACTTGGAAAGGGACTGCCAAATCAATTCCCTTATCTCTGCATTGCTCTGGGGACAGCATGTAGCTTATAACCTCTATAAAGTTTACTTTCCTAAGATTTGTCAGCCAATACTCCTTGAAAATGTAAACATGAACCTTAGCCTACAGCTGAGTACTGGGAACCATGTGATAAGTAAATTTATTGTCACAAGCCAACATCTTTAACAAATCATTTTTCTTTTTGACAGTGATTCAAATATGGGTGGGTGAGTGTAATGTGCCTTCCTGTCCCCTTGCTGGTTGATAGCAAAAGTTGTTGCATGGATATTTCCAGTGTTTCAGCTAAGGAGGCTGAGGGTTGCAATGGATGTGTGGAGCGCATAGCTCTTATTTTAGCAAGTTATCAATGATTTCCATGCTGTGCAAGTAATTAAGTCAGAGTGGTTTTGGACACAGTTTGATCTTTTTCTTATTGGGAGATTTGAGTCACTGTGGGGATCAGAACAGGGGAAGCAGAACATAATAAAAATAATAGCAAGAGGCAAAAGGTCAGATGACAAATTAAGACGGTTCACGGTCATTTTTAAACCCAGAAACAAGTGGCTTCTTCACGCTGTTTGGTGTTGTAATATATTTTAATTTGTAGACACGTTCTCACTTCTGACTCCTTAGCAGAAAGAACCTTAAACAGCAGTTCCCTGGTATGAAAGATAAATCTGAGTGACAGGCATGTCTCCCTGAGGAGGAAGAAATCCTTCATCCAGGTCTGCACCATTGCAAGCTGCCTTGTCCAGGGCGTCTGGCAGTTTTGACTGAAAGACTGCCTGATTCTGTCATAGTTCAGAGCCTACTTTCCTTAAATCTCATCACTGGATAAATACCATCTAGTCCTAACTGCCTCAGAGCATTAAACTCCTCTGGTTGGAAGAGGAGTAAATACCACAGCGCACAGTGTTGATTGAAAGTGTAATCTCTCCTTCCACGGGCTGCTGTGGAATAGGTGATAACACTCCACTAGAGGTGCTCTCTGTTTGAGTGACAGCAACTCACGGGTCATCCCAAAACGCTGGTTTCCATCCTGTGTTAGAGAGATGGACAGCTACAAGGGGGAGGAGATCAGAGGAAGGTCCTGCTAGGTACTGTAGCTGTGCTGTGAGCGGGAGCACATCCTCTTGCGCAGCTCCAGAGTCATTTGTGGCCAAGAGAAAAAAAGCCTTATTATCTGGTACAGCAAAAATCCTGTTTCCAGCTCTACAAAATAATTCCTACCCTTGAAATGCTCTTCAGTGCTGAGTGAAGGGCTGAGCACTCTGAGTGTCATCATTCCCGGGGGAGCAGGAGATGATATTGGCAACTGGTGGGTTAGTCTTAAGCCTCCTGGTAATAAACTTCTTACAAAGAGGCCACATCTCACCTCTGAACTAAGATGCAGAGACATTCATTAGGAATTAATCACAATTGATAGCAGAGGCATGGTGAAGCCTGAAGTCTGATTAAAGCAGCCACTGGTGCCAACACCCTGCTTTTCCATAGCATTGAACGTGTTTACCTCAGGATAAGTTCAAGTGTTCTATAAGGTTTGGGATCCCATATTCTGTGTTATGAAATGAAAACAGAAATCCTATAGATACTCCCGTCTCAGTTTTCCTGCCTGGTATGTAAGAAAAGCCGCTTTTCAGAAAAAGAAGTGAGCATTTCTAGCAATTGAGAGGTGCTCAATAACAGAGAGAAGAAAGCCCCAAGCAAACAGGATATTTGGAAAAAGACTATTCCTGTTACACATGCTGGTAACAATCTACAAAGCAACTGACAGAGAAGATGAGAAAGTATGGGAAAAGGGGGATATGACATTATTATAAATTATTGCCTGCAGGCAATTTAGAATATATTTGAGACACAAAATCTTTTGCCGTGAAAATTCAAAAAACTCTTCTGTTGTCAATAACAGGTAGTGTCCCATTTAATTTATACGTGTTTTGGGAAGGAAAAGGTTTGTAGAGGTGAAAATAAGGGAGAAGAACCTCAGCACTCCTGTTTTTCACTGGTCCCTGTGGTACCCCAGCATGTGTGACCAGGTGCTGACACAGAGGTATGGACATCACATTTCCCACTTCACTTTCCAAATTAAGGAAAGAAAAAAACCCTTTAAGGATCTTGTCTGTTTTTTGGGGTTTTTTTTGTTTGTTTGTTTGGTTTTTTTTTGTTTGTTCATTTGTTCTTTGTGAGTTCAGGTCAGTTCCATCAATCCCATTGCAATCAATTTCAGTGAAGTCTGAGATTCATATTTGGCTTTCAGTAGAAACAGCAACCCATGGAAAGCTGGGAGAAATTTTCCTAGGGTTTCAGAGCAGAGTCAAGTCCAGCTGGGCTGGTACCTCAGACAAACTAAGGAGAAAAGGTAAAACTCAGGGGACCCTCACATGTTGCATGAATTTTTAAAACATCCATGTCCTGGTTTTTAGAAGTAAACTGCAACTACAGCTCCCATTAAAACTCAGATGATGAGACCTGAGGTGCTTATTCAGCAGAAGAGTTTCAGTAGAAGGCCAAGTATTTTGTGATAACATGACAGACAGCCACAAGGAAGTGTCTTTCATGCAGAAAGCATTTATATGTCTATAATAGAAGTATTTCCATCTCCCTCAGTATTTTTCATTACATTACCAGAGCTGCTGTGTGGAAACTGCCTGCAACAATGTGGGCATTGTCTAGGAATCCCACCCCCTCAGCTTCCAGGTTCAGCTAACAGGGATTTCTTACCAATAGAGAGTTCAAAGGAAATTCATCTGAATAACCAGAGGTAGAGTAAGCCCTGAAAAATTGAAATCCTAAGCATCAAAATTAGTCTATAAGGGAAAAGTGATACAAATGGTTTCCTTATCAGATGGAACAGTTGTTGACAGAAATATGTGCCTGGCAAGTAGAGATTTTGGAAAACTGGGAATCTGCACACTCTGGGCTTTGATGTGGGCATAGAATTAATTTGAAGAGATTAAAAGGTTATTCAAGGGCTTGTTAAAACCAGATGAGTAAATATACATTAAGTATACATCCTATGTGTAGAACCAGTATGTTGAAAGACTTAAACAAGCATTTAAAAAATTTGCATTGTGGCCAAAATTGGGTTCTCAAATTAGTGAAATCCCTTTTACACATGTAATTAACAAAAAGTAGCTAACCTGCAGTATTAGATTAAAAAAAGAAAACTTCAAGAGCCTCACACACTTCAACTTTCTAGCATTTGCATTGTAAAAAGGGGAGTGTGAAAATTATTGTGAACATGAGCAAAGTCCAAAAAAGGCCAAGAGTGATACACTGAGTTGTCCCCAAGCCAGTGAGATACATAGGAAATGACTGAAATGGTTTGAGGAGGAGGCAAGAGTTTGTTTCAGCCATCTTCAGAGGCGACATCGACACAGAAAGGAGGTAGATATTGAGAGGGAAGAAAGCATGGGTGTATCAGCATTTTTGCCCTCCTCTCTCTGTGACATTCCCACAATTAACACAGCACAGCTCATTAGACCCTGAAAGGACTGCTAGACAGTGTCCTGAGCAGTGTCTCTCTGCAGCCCTATTAGATTAGATATGGTGAGCCAATTAAATAATCAGCATCCAGTTTTGTGGAAACCACAAATGAAATCCAGATACAAGGCGCAAGATGCCCTTGACTTGCAGGAACTGAAAGATCCTTGTCACATACTGAGATGTTAAACCTGACTGTACAACCCACGAAGAAAAATAAGCAGGAAATTTTGTGTTCCAAGGTACATAAAGCTTGCTTGTTCCCATATAAGTTCCCTGCTTATATTCCTTTACTTTGCCCATCTTTCCTCTGCTGCCATCCCCATGCAATACAGCAATAATTATCAGTAGTTCTTACTGAGGCATCCGGACCCAGTTCAGCAGCAACAGATATGATTCAAATATGATTCAAATGAAGGAAATTCAGTGGAGCACTCCTGCAAAGCTCAGATCAGTGCATCCTGTTCATAGCTGTTTAATAAAAATATCCTCTAATGTCTATTTAAAATCAGAAGTGATTCTTTAATACTGGCACGAAATTGTGGAGATTTGTGACTACTATTGATTTATTCAGCTCCTGAATTGAAATAGAAATGGGAGAGGTAATGAGAATGAATGTGAGCAGCGTTGTGCACAAAAACAATTGACAGTTCAAGAGAAACAGACCCAACCAGAGCATAAACACAGCCTTAAATGTTATTAAAATATTAAACCGGTACATTGGGTCATTCATGCCATTTGATTACTTGAACATTTCCAACCACATGGGACAAGGACTTGACATGAAGGATGGAGTGGCTTTTGCACAATGGACTATTCAAATTGAGAAATTGGCCAAGTGCATGAGGGACAATTTGCCTTCCTTTGAAGCATCTTGCATTTGCCAAGCAGAGGGGACAATATTGGACTTGATGGATCATGGGCTTAATGGAGCATGCCAGATCCTACATTTCTATTAAAACTGACTGGCAGAGGGCATTGTTCCAGACACAAATTTGGGATTGAAAGTAAATGTATATATTCTTCTGAGCCTTCCCTATATTAAAAAAAAATACAAGCTGCATGATTTCTGTTAAAACACATTAATTTTATGTAGCTTGATTTTTTGGTGCATCACTCTGATTTACAGATTTATTTATGAGACATATGATTTAATATTATTATTAACTGTATTACTTTATTATAATAATGTAAGGTGTTAAAATTTGTGTGGCTGAGAAGTGTGGTGGTCTTGTGACAGAAGTACTTCTAGGTAAAATGAAGGGAATAGTCTTGGGAAACCAGAGATACAATTCAGTGATAGCTGTCTTTATAACCTTTCAGCCAGTGTAATGCAACAAACCTACCTAGCCCACAGCCATAAAACCTCTTATCAGAATTAAGCCATAATTAAGAAATAAAAAAACCCCATTTAAACCTTTTTACAGGCAAAGGCAGGGCTGGAATGGATAAGTATCTCAGGATGACATCATCTTCCTCTCCATCCTCTTTGTGGCAGGTCCACACCCTTAGATAAACTGGCAAGGCAGGGCATCTGGTGCCTGGCCGCTCATTAGTGCTACAAAATGCTCTCCCTAAATCTAAAGGGACTTGTCTTGAAAGTAATTAGGTGTTTTACCTGCTTCTGTCTTGTCCTTTGTTAAAAAGCTACTCTAGAACCTTTCATCTTTGTCCAAGTAAATAATTTTCCATGGCAGAACACCGTTGTTGTTGTCTAGGGACTACATGCAGCAACACAGTGGATTTGTGCATGTCATTTTTTCAAGCTGGTAAACAATTGCAGTATTAAAGGCAAAGAGCCTTTAAAATTCATCTCCCTCCAATTTACATCATTATTATTAAATTGCCTCAGAGCTCAGGTGAACATCCTGCAGTGAGCCATAGCAGGAGCAGAGAAGACTATCACACTGTATAACTTCTAAATGAAGTAATGAATTAAGAGCCTTCCTACCTCCCTTATGTGTCAGTGGAGAAAAGGAGCAGCTCCTCCAGTCACCCTAAATGCCTGCATTAGGGAATGCAACAAGGGAATCTAACTGGCTTTCCAGTTTAGCCACCTACATTCGGTCCCTGAGGTCAGGTGTTACATTGTGGTCAGAAAGGGGAAGCTCTGAAAGGGGTTGCTTTAACCAGCCTTATCTGAGTTTTTCTGTACTATCACAGGCACATAAGAGGCATGGTAAGAACTTTGAGACAAGAGTTCTACCAGAATCCACTGCTGGAATTGGGGGTTTAAATGCCAAAAGGGTTACTGCAAGATTTCTTCTGATTCCTACCAGACTGGTACACTTCCTTGGGGAAGGATGCAGGGAAAACACAGGTAGAGGACATGAGGGAGAAGGTGAAAAGGTCCCAAGTACAAAAGTCACCTTGGATTTCTATTCAAAGCTTGCAGTGTTCAGCTCCTCCCCTCCTGGTAATCCCAGCCCTTCCAGGGAGCTTCACTTGTCAGAGTGATGTGAACATGACAAGTGACTGCTTAGCAGGGCCCATGGGCAAAGTGCAGAAAGGAGCCCTGAGTACACCTGAATTTCGTGCTTCTTAAAAGTATTTTCATTTGAGACCTTTCAGCATTGTGCAAGCACTCGCCTGGGAACCCTCGTGTTGCTATATGAACAGGTGTTTAATGCTTACAAACTGCTTCATTTTTTTCCAAAGAGCTTAAAGAATATAAATAATTGCTGTGGTGTACCCTCTACTCAAAATGTTAAGTTCCTAACAAGTTTAGGGCCAGATGATCTGCCTGCGCCTTAGAAAAGGTTTGAAAGTGCTTTCAGAAGCAGTCATAGCTGGCAGCTCTAAAGAGATGATGATAATTTCTTCCCTTTACAGCAGCCAGAGAAGACACTGAAAAGGCACAAGCTGTCACAAATAACAACTTCCCTGTCACAGGACAAGCAGGATTTTGTGAGAGCTGGAAAATGATGAGCCAAGTAGTAGTTTTTCACACTGACGACAGCTTGAGCACAAACTGAAGTAATCCCTGAGAACCCTAAAAGTGGAGGTAGCAAAGAAGACAGTGGCTAATAAGCCAAGACAGTTACATGAAGAGGTTTCTTCTCAAGTTTCCAGGGCTGATGATTCCTGCTGCTTTCTGACCATGTTTCTCTGGAGCATGGAGGTTAAACAGGTATGTCTCTTGATGCTGCAGATGCCTGAAAATGCCTCCTGGCTTCCAAAACACAGTAAAACCTAAGTTTTACTACATCTTTCAGCTTGAAGGGATTTATGAGAAGCTTGCCCTGATCTGGGCAGCTCTGTGCAGCCAGCGAATATGAGGTCTCAAGGGCTTTCCTTTTTATTAGAACAAACCCATTAGTTTTATGAGCTTTTAAGTAAAGCATTGGCAAAAAGCAAAAAATAGTAGCTGATATAAAAGATGCATACCTCTTTATCTGTGCATGAGAAATTAAATAATTTTCATTAATTTTCAGGGATAAAAAAGAACTTTGACATACATCTAAAATCAGGCCAGGCTGGAGATAAGGCAAATAAAACATTCTGTGCAAGAGCTGCTCTCAACCAACCAAAATGTTCATTTCTCATTCACTAAGGCACAGCTCAGGCAAATATATTCGGGTCATTGCCCAGCTCCTTTGCTCTGAATTTGGACTGGCCATCTTGCTGCTGTATTAGCAGTCACTGTGCTCTATTCCAGAGAATGCTTCTGGGAATACATTTTTGTGTTGTGATTGCAGTAACAGTAAATACAACTGGTCTTTCAGACTGTGAAATACTGAATATGCACAGGTCACTCCACTTAGTCTGGCTGCTTTCTAAGTGCATTTCCTCTCCTGCCTTTTGAGACAGCAAGGTCAATAGGTTGGCCAAATGTGATGAGAGTTTCTTACTTAGGTTGTGGAAAATGCCTATTCATATACATGCAATCCTAGTGTTCAGAACAACTTATAAATTATGCATCAAGCTTTCTTACCTACAAAACCATTAAGGTAATAATAGAATATGGCAGGGGTTGATTAGAGGACACCACATTTAAATGAAAATCTCCTTTGCTACAATGGAGGTGTGTGAAACCACGGATATGTAGGACCGTGTATAATCCCAGCCATCTATTCTGTTCTCTGGGATCAAATGTAGTAGCTCACACAGATATTTGTATAGCCTGTTCTTATGCATGCCCAGCAAAGCAGATTCCACAAATTCTGTAAATTATCTCCTTATCGCTAAAATCTAGTTAAAAAGTTAGAATTTTAAAAATTATTTTTCCCTTGCCATGAAAAATTAGATTTAATTTACAAAATGAGCGCTCTGTAATTTGTTCTCTTGGTGCGCACAGGGCCCTGACAAAGGTTGGCTCTTGCTAACTTATTTCCCTACTCTTCCCCCTATTATTTTCATTTTTAATTTCATTGTGCAACCTGTAGATGAAAAATGGGTTTTTTGACTAAAACCATTCTAACCTAATTTGACCTACTCTGAGTGCCGCCATGGCACCTTAATAGCACAATCTTTTGAAATCATAGGCTTCAAGGACAGTTTCCCTACAAAGACCTCACTGGGAGTGCTTTATCCACTTATTTCCACAGCTGGTATATAAATATTTTCACACGGGATAGACTATTATATTTCTATTTTCCAGGTAGAGTGGTACAGCTTTGACATGTAGAAAAAGGTGTTTTGCAGAGAATCATGGAATAGTTTGGTTTGGAAGGGACCTTAAAATCACCTCATTCCAACCCCCTGCCATGGGTAGGAACAGCTTCCACTAGACCAGGTTGCTCCAAGCCCTGTCCAACCTGGCCTTGAACCTTTCCAGGGATGGGACATCCATTTATAAGCCTCCTTTTGTTCTCCCCAGTTACCCCTTGGCTGCAACTCATAAATTAGGGAAGTATCAGGCTTCTTCAGTATCTTTAGACAGATAAAACAGAGAGATTATGCATGTTCTTAAGAATAATAAAACAATTTCTGTAGCCATTAATAATAAGTAAATAATATTGAATTGATAAAAATAGAAGATCTAGCCTTCTCAAGCATTATTTTTAAGAAATCATAGTTCTAGCAGCATGATATTGGACTGCTTTGCTTTTGTATCTGGATTTATCAACATTTCTGGAGGTAATATCACTGTTTTAGCAAGAAAAATACTGTATGTTTTCACTGGCGGGTGTGCAACATTTTTTCACTAAAGCGGGGACCATATCACCAGGCATAGGGTTGAATGTACAAACTAAATTAAGGGGATAACTTTGCCATCTGATAAAGCCTGCAAGTCCTCATCTCCTGACCTGCCAGCTGAGGGATGTGCAAAATCCTTGGCCAGACAGATTGCGTGCACAGCCTTTAAAGCAACACATGAAAGAAATTTTTATGAGAACAGTATTTCTGCAGAACCTGGTGTGGAAGAGGAGCCTGCCTGCTGCTCCTGCTCTACCTACCCATGAAGCAGGTGACTGGGAGTATTTCCACAACTATCAGCCAGCATTTTCAGAATCAGGATATCCTCTCCTCCCCTTCTCTGAGAAAAGGTGCTTGCTGGGGAATTGCAGCTTTGCCTCATTCTTTCTCCCTGTTCTGCCACAAGTCTTGGTGATGGGCCGGAATAATGTCATTTGTCCTGATAATAAGAAATGCTGATTTCCTCACTGCTGTGAAGTAAAACAATAAGTTACTTTATGATAATATTTGCCTCGAACCACACTTAGACAATGCTCTGAATTCCCTCTGAGAGGCTAAACTAATGCTTCAAACTCAGCTCCGTGGGTTATTTATAGATCCTCTGCTGGTTGGTGATAATGATCCTCCTCAGGCTTAATTCGCAGGCAGAATAATCCCCTGAATTGGAGACCTTTTATTAATTGTTCCTGTAATTTTGCTTTGTGGGAGGAGAGCTACGTCCTACCTGCGTGCTTGGATGCTATTAACAAAACACCTCAAAGAGCATATTGTACTGTTCCAGAGGAGCCTGCCTCAGAGAACAGGGACCTGCAGTACCTTGGCTCAGATTCCCAAGAAACTGCCCAAACTTTATCCTGAGGAGGATAAAATTCTCAGGCTTTATCCTGAGAATTTGCGTACTCCGAACCTCCATGGCTGAGGCATCCTTCACATGCCCACAGCAGCAAGAGCCAAGAGTAGTCATCCCAAACCACACAGCCAAGCAGATGTGCTGTCCAAGGTATTCAACACTGTCAAATGCTAAAATAATTATTTTCCTCCTTTTTTTTTTTTCCTTTAATTTTTAATTAATTTGGAATGTAGCAAGCCCTAATCAGATAACAGAAATGATCGCTCATTATTCAGAAAGAAACAGATGCAGAACAAATGCTCCCTCTTCTTTAATGTGCCTTTGGGAACAAAGAAGCAGGAAAATTGGAAAATTGAAACTGGAGCAGAGAGTCTTAGAGCTTCTGTAAGGGAGGAATAATGTAGCCTTTACTGTACAGTTCCTCTGACCTCCTTCACTCGAGCCTCTTCCGTGACGTCCTAACTAATGGTGCAGGTCCTGTAGAGGTACTTAGGAGCAGAATGTGTTAATAAAGCAATTCTCTGCTTTTATTCATTCCCCTGAGGCATGTGTAAGTTTGGGGGGTTTATGCTGGTGTACGGAAAGGGAATGCATTCTTTGGGGTTTGTCATCATGTTTAGCAAGGTGTTACTTTCATGTGAATCTCACTCTGGCAAACAGATATTTTCCGAAGGGCTAAAATTATTTTCATCACAATTTTATTTCCTTCACCAGATTTTTACCCAGTTTTCTGCATATGTAAGTGATGAAAAAGAAACCACATTCCATGCAAATCTTGAAAAAAATGTGAGCACTTGAAAAATCATTGGCATTACAGATCTCCTACCAGCAATTCCACTGAAGAGTGCAATGAGAAAGCAAATGGCAGATTATTTCCTCTCACTTTTCATGCTTCCAAAAGAGTTACAGGTGAGAAGTAATATCATAATCAAGTCAGTAAAGACAAGCTTTACACTGCCCCGCAAATTAAGAAGGGTCAAAACTTTGTTAGAAGGTCAGGTCCTACACTAAAGGAAAAATAATTGTATAATCAGACAGTTCATTGGTGACACAATGGAGCATTACGTGCACCACCAATAGCTGCTAGAATGCAGCTCCACTCTGGAAAATGTTTTAAATTAATTTCTAATGGACCATGCCTGCAACAAGTTCTCATGAGATTCCTTCAGAGAAACATCTCATTGAGGGACCTGAGGAGAAATCTCCTTGGGAAAAGTCTTTCAAATTGCTCTTAAAATTAGAATGTTGTACTACCAGATAAAAAGACAAAGTTAAAAGTGCTGCAGATCTGCTGATAGGAAGAGTACCTGCTGAAATTTCTTTGCAGTCTCCCATAAAAGTTGAAAACATACATATTTCAAATGTTGAGGAACTGTTCTCTGTTAATCTGCTTCAGTGTTTCAAGCAATGGGAACCCAGAAAGAATAAATTGCCCAAATCAGGATTATGTTTTCAATGTGGATTAACTCTCAGAGAAAGAAATGCAGACATTGCAAAGTTAGGAACTGCCCAGTGAATGGGAGGAATATTCAGAATAATTAAACAAGGAATACTGAGAATGTTTGAGTCAGTGTCCTTCACAGGTATTTTGTATAAACTACACAGTATTACAGTACTGCACAGATATGTGCAGCAGTTTAACCAGATGCTTATGCTCAGAAATTAGTATTATAAAAGATAATTTAAAAATCATCTTTTTAACCAAATTTGCTGTATCTGTGTTAGCTTCCTGAGGCTCCACTGGTAATTCTGGAAAGGACCCTCATAACCAGCCACCCCATTTGATTTCAAAGAAGTAAGCTAGTAGCAATACAGTGAATGCAAAATATGTTATTTAGTCACAGTTTTGCAAAATATCTGCAAAATAAGTAAATAAACAAAACCCCAGACACTTTTTTTCAAAAAGTCTTCAAATGAGCCTACAAAACAACACTTACCACGGAACTTCATTAAAGAGAATTAATGACATAATCTCTCTGTGTGTTTACTTCTTCAGGACAATTACTTGAGGCAGGAAATCTTTAGATAAAAACCTTTAATGATGCTAAGTCTCCTATCTAACCTCCTTCCCGAAAACATTACAGTTAATGATGACAAATTCTTTCCTTTTGTATCATAATAAAATTCAGTCTTTGTATGTGGTTCAATAAGAACAAAAGACAATTTGCCTTCCTTTTTTCTGATTATAGATTGACACTGCTAATTAACTTACGAGAAGTTTAAAAAAGGTGGAAAAAAGTGTTTTTCTTCTTTTGTCAATGTAGCTTTTATTTCTTCTGAACTTGCAAACAGATCAATTTAATGAAAGACCAGCAAATTCAGGAGTTCTAGGGTACAGTGAATGAGGGATTAATTTGCTTTTCTCTTTCATAGGCTGCAAAGAGAATGAGATGAACCTACAAGATGCAATCGGACCAGGTGAGGAAGATGAAAGCATAGCTACAGATGGGAGAAAAACTACCTGGTGGTGTGTTCAATCTTGTGAGAGACAGTAGCTGTGAGAAGAATTTACAAACCAGGAAACTGGAAGGGAAAGCAAATACTGCCAGCCTGGAGTGTGGTATGTAGGTACTGTGGCAGGAAAGCTCATTTCCAGATAGTCCTATCTAAGGGCCACATGCTGCTTGGGAGCACAAAAGTGCCAGCAGCCTGCTTAGCTACTGATACTGCCAAATAGATTGGGAGTTTATCACAAGTTCTCAGTTACTACGCAAAAAATGAACTTGAGCCAGTTCTATTTGTATCTAATGAGAAAAGAGTCCATTTTGCAGAAGAAATGACGGATCTAGGGATAATGCACAGAGGACTGCAGGGTTTTTCTTCAGTTTAGCTATGATTTTCCATCTGAGTCTAAAGTAAGTCCTGTCAGTGATGCTAGTGGCAATGAGTCCTCTACTACCCAGAGGATTTGCAGAAGCCTTTTGCCCTTTAAAGGACCCCTGTTAGGGACATGCATGTAGAAGAGGCTCTGGTGCACTTTGATGACATCATGTACTCCTGAGAAGGTGATACCTGGGTTTAAACCCCAACAGTAATTTTAGCATTTCCTATACTAAGACTGTGTTCTGACAATCATTGCTGGGAGGGTGGTGGCAGCTTTAGATACACAGAGCTGCTTGTTACTGCTGTGCCAGAACTCACCCCAGCAGTCCAGCTGGGGGAACGAATCTCTGGAGTGCTCCTCATCAACATACATCGCTGCAGAAGTCAGCCCCTCTAATCTGTGCTGCTGCTGTGGCTGCCTCAAGTAACTCAGCTCATTTAACAGTGGAGTGGCTGAGGAGAGCTCATGTAGTCTGTTCCCTGGCTGAACTGTGGGGAGGGAACTGCCCTCAAGCAGCTGCTGCTGACAAACAGGAAAGACTTTCTGCACAGGGCATCTGAAGGACAGACACCTAATGCTGCTGCTTAGCGCTACCTTGGGCAGGCTGGAATCAATACCAGTTGCTTTAGAGGTTCCTTATCAGTCTGGGTAAAGCCAGAGACTCTACAGAAGCAGTACTTAAAAACTTGGAAAGCATAAAAGCATAAAGCTGATGTTTGAGGCAATGTAGGTCCACCAATACCAGAATTTTTAAATGAAAGCTCTTACTGAAACAGTAAATGAAATTGTCTGAGCAAATGTCCCTTAACATTGCACATGCAAAAGAAACACGTTTGATTCAATATTGCATGTCTTTGTCTTTTACAGGACCTGGGTAACAGTAAGACATTGATAAAGTTCAATCAGGAACTTTAGGAAGTTCTTAGCCGAACAGAAGGTTCTGGTAGGCACTTTGTTACTGGAGCTGGGCCAGGGGTGCTAAGGAAGGACTCCCACAGCTCAGAGAATTGCTGATATTTTCTTGTAGGTCCAGCACAGAATGTAAAACTACATCATAATCTTTTGAAGTACGTGCTGGAGTTTCCACTTTTTGCATTTAAAATACACAGCTCTGCAGTTCAGGCAGAAACAAAAACCAAAATAGTACATACAAGAGCGGACTCCCTTGCCTGAGTCTAAAATGTAAACAGAGGACACACCCTCAAACAAATACCCGTCATAACCCCCAAACCCAAACAGCAGCGCTTCTGAGTATACTAAATCCTGCTGTTGCCTACTGGTGTTATCAGCTTTTATTATCCCCTTCTCTCACTAAAAGTAAAATCATGCTCACTTTCAACTCTCAGATCACTGTTTTTTCCACACTGAAAGAAAACACCTTTCCCAGAGAGAAACACCCAAAGAACTCATTATTGCTGTAAAACACAAGAGCTCTGTTTTAAAGTGATTTTCCATCTTTGTGGTTGCTGGGGCTGGGCTGAGGTGGAGGTGACCATCAGAGGTGACGGGGGAAGTAGAAAAGAAGCTCGATGCTCATTTTCTCAAGGTGACTAGGTCTCAATTACGAGCTCAAGGGCTATGCTCTGTGTGATCATAGCTCATCCAGTTGTGTACCAGACACAGCCTTTCTAGCAGGGAAACTGGAGTATATGCAGCCCAGCACTCCTGGTGATACCCTCAGCTGAGACTGGTAGATCAGAGCTGCAAGTTTTTAGCACATGCCCCTGCTAGGCAGAGCAGGCATCACCTCTAAGTTCCTGTCAGACCCACACTGAGGCCTGTGTGTCCTGGGAGCTGGAAAACTGTTAATATCACCAAAAGGCTGTATCAGGGTCCCAGTCTGGGGTTGTTTGTTCAGTAGACAGATAACAACACAGCTGGAAAGCACACAGGTACAGTTTCCAAGCCCCTTCTGAGCTCTCTGCCCTCATCATAACTCTTCTCCTCTACTCTCGTGTTTCTGCAGAAGTTGTATCCACCTTGGAGAGGGGAGCAGGAGCTGCCAAGTCACCCTATCAGAAGCTCACTGCTCTGCTGGTGTGCAATTTCTCCTTGATCCTGCTCTCCCTGCCTCTTTACAATTTGTCAGCACCAATCTCCTTAATCCCTCTGTGTAAGATACACCCAGGGCTCTGGAGCTGGTAGGGGCAGGTGGGAGATGCAGCAGCAAGTGTCAAAGGGGGAAACATGTAGAAAATTGAGAGCAAATTGTAAAAAAATAAATCAGTATTCAGGAGGATTTTGTGTTTGCAGACAGTTACACTAAATCCATCACTTCTGTCATCATCGTCAGAGCCCTGTCACACAGCCTGTCCTGACTGGCTTTAGTGGGCTCCACATTAGATATGTAATCAATACAAAGTATTTAAAAAGCTGATTAAGAAACAGCTCCAGGAGTCTGGCTGACCAAAAGCCATTTTGGTGCTTGAATGATGCCCGCTGCTCAGCAGTCAGCTGCATCACTCTTGGGCCCTTTGCTTTCAGAGGATGTGTCTGTGGGTGACAGCGACGAGGAGAAATACACCTAGGAGACAGCATTTGATCCAGGGCTGCTCCCTGCCAGGAAAGGCTGACTCTGGGCTGACAGAGATGCTTGTCCTTAGATTGAAATACTAAGCTGGCATCTACATTGCACTAGGCCAAAAGAGAATAGGCACGCTTTTTTGTGGGAGTGCTGGTGCTAGAGCCAGCAATTTTCCTTTTTGCTGAGTCTGCAAAAGCAATGATTAATATGGTCAAAGGAATACTGTCAGTCTAGCAGAAGCCCTGTTTCTAAAGATTTTGAAGTCTCCCTTGTGAAATCTGGTAGGGGCAGAGTTTCTTATATTGCACAGTTAATACTGAAAACACCTTCCATAGTAAGTTTGATTTTTCGTTTCCTTCCCTGCCTCTTGCAAATGCAAATTGAATAAAAATAATAGTGTAAATTCCATAAACACATTTCAAAGTCTATCAACAAACTCCTTCCTGTGCATGTGTTGGGCCAGGGAAGTGGGGTAACTGCAGGGGGAAAGGAAAACTGTGCAGCTCCTTCTGCCAGAAGATAGTGCTTCCCTATCTCCCCATTCCGGGCACTGCCATAGGAAGCATCCAGGATTTCAGATAACAATGTTTGAGGCAGCACAGAAATGGTGACCAGTGTTCTCTTTTCAACAACAGTTTCAGTAACTTCGACCCATAGTTCAAGGGCACCTGCTGGTGCTGACTATTTTCAAGGATGGCTCAGGTAGACAGAGAGGACACACTGTGCAGACAGAAAATGTTGAGCTGTCATTTGCCAGCTACCCACGAGATGGAAAAAATGAAGAGCTGATTTTATTTGAAGGCAAAAACCACCTCAGTGTTGCAGGGTGGCAAACGGCAGAATAGTCAGAATATAATCAGGGAAGCTGCTTAGTTTCCTGAATGCAAATGTGATAAATTGCTTGTTTATAAATTACTTACTCCTTGTAAATATAATTACTGAAGTATTTATTAGTTAAAATCGCCACAATCATGAGTCTCCAAGCCTGTGAGCTGTGTATTAGCAATGCTAAGTATTACCACCACCCAGTTTTCATCATCATATTTTATTACCAATAAAAATACATTTATTTGCGCTGCTTTCTGCACTACCCAGGTGGGACCCACAGTGATTACACTGTGAAAGTGTCAGCAATACTTCCTCTGGGTTATATTAATGGTGTGCACCCTGGCTCCATGAATGTCATGGTCAAAACTTTGAGTGATTTCACTGAGAACAGGAGCAAGCCTCACATATGCTGCTCTGCTCTCTCCTGGCATGATCCCACTCTCCAAGCTGAGGGCTTGGGAGCTCCATGATCAGCTGACACCTCATTAATTTGTTCCCCGGATGTAGTATGTCTTGAAGCCTTTCCCCTTCTATTTCTACTGCTGCTTGTTATTTTAGTGACATTTTTAAAGTCACCTTTCAGCTCACGCTGAAGTGCTGTGAGCCTGGAAGGTAAGATACAGGATCTCTGCAATTCGACACTACAGCCTTTGGGAGTGGAGGTATTCACAGTGAATTGAGACACTGTCCTTACAGCTATATCAATGCTATATTTTCCCCATTTACCCTGGAAAGCACAGGAGACCTGAAAAATATGTGCAAAGAAGTCAGTTGACCCACTCACAGGAGCAGGCACTGCTCTAGCTGAGTATGGTCACCTCTGTGGCCTCAAAGCAATCCTGCCAAGCAGCTATCCATAAAAGATTGGGAAAAGATGACACTAGAGATGTATAATGTACCAGAGGATCTCCTAGGCAACTTTCAAAGCCTTGGGTCACTTAGGGCACAAGCATTTCAAGCACTGAACACAGGTAAGTTGCATTGCACAGTAATTTACAATAATAAACCATCACTGTTTCTTGTGTTTAATGGCTCTCCACAAGCACAATTTTGGCAGCCTTCAGTCTGGCTTTTGTCCCACAATTATTACCTTTACATTTCTTCTTTTACCTCTTAATCCTTTTCCTAAAATCTGCACTTAAGCATCATTATTCCCTCAGTGGCACAATTATATCACCCCTTAAAATCCATGTTGTATTTGTGCATGAAGAATTCACTGTTGGATTCCTCCATCCTTTTCACTTTTAAACCAAAAAATGAACAAGCAATGAAAGGAATAAACTCCCACAAAGTCTCAGTATGATCCTGCCACACAGCAGTGATTGAGACACCAAGTGAAAAGTAGCTTCTCCAACAAAAACGCTGGAGGAAGTTTAAAAGAAATGTAGGTGGATGTTTGCTGTTAAAAAAGACTTATTGTACAGACCTGGTATTAAACATGGGGTGATACCCCTGTGTCTGTCTTTGTACACCCAAACTTCAAGTCTGTGGGAATTTCCAAAGTGCAAAGAACATGGAGTATAAGCCAGAATTATTTGTAAACATGGGATAGCTGAGATTTTATATAACGAGCTACTGCAGATTTATGAATCCAGGAAAGGAAATAATTACAAAGGAAATTAAGTTAAAAATAGTTATGAACCACCAAAAAGAATGTGCTTGCACCTCTTTCTCTGGCAACAGAGTGTAACACCCACTTGCTGTGTGGCAGTTCATTCTTCTAGATAATTAGTAGTGCCAGGAATGGGGTCTCCAGTTTAAAAAAGAAACTTTACTTGGTAAATACTTCTCATTATATGTTCAAAATAGGTTTTAGATTGCCTAGACAAAAGGCTTATACTATATGCCTATACATCTAGCACAAAAAGCCTAATAATAGTGTGTTTCAGTATAATGCACTTCTTTTGAGAGCCGGAATAACTAAAAATAAGAGAAATTTTAAAGCCTAAAGCTAACCTACCATCTGATGCCATTTATTACCAGCAGAACAGCATAAAACGCAGTGTGTGAAATCTAAGATATGAACATTGGAGGATTGGACACAGCTGCTTCTAGTTACCCTGCAGATAACTATTTATAGGGCTGGAGACACACAATAAAATCCAATATAAATCAAGAATGCAACTGGCCAGGAACAAGATGAAGAGAAAGAGGTCTATGCCACTGGATATTGCTGTCACCTGTGGTGCATACAGTGGCACTGCGGCCATGTCAGGGAGCTGGGAGGATGTCCAGGATTTTTAGGGGCTTCCAAATACTGCCCTGAAGCCAGGCAGAGGTTTTTAGTGGGTTCAGTGAACAGATCATAGGAAAACATAACAGCAACCATTTTCTTAAGAGGAAGGAAGTTACAATCCATACCAAAAAAAAACATACTGAAAAAAGGAAGCAGTAGCACAAATAAGCTTCATGTGTGCACATCCAGCAAGTGATGTGGGGTAGAAAGGTGGAATTTTAAAATAATAAATGAAGGACTTTGTGAAAAAAAAAAAAGTGTGCAGGTGCAACACAAGGACACTCAAGTGTATTTTAGAGACTGCCAAGATATAGCAATGGGATCTCGTGGAATCCATACCTGTTTACTTGTTTTCACCTGTCATTTTCTGAAATTAAAAGCACCACTTTTTCACAGAAATTGGACATTTAGTGCTGTCTGAAAACAGTTTTGATAGATGAATTTTAGCAAGTTTTTGGTTTCTACAAGCTATACCCTGGGCTTGCTGAAATCACTGTTAATTTTGTGTGTGTGATGTCGGTTTCCTCACAGGATAATCTGTGTGCAATAGGTCTGAATGAGAGGCACAAGAACAGTCCTGAGAATCTGGCTAAACAACATTCGTATCTAAAATGCAGATTTTATTATCAGTGTTGGTTTACAGTCACACTGATTAGTTACACCAGAAGGAAAGAGTTTATGAAAGTGATAGTTTGAAGAAACATTAAAAAAACGAACATGTTTTGTTAGTATTCTCATATTTTTATTCTACTCTGACTACTAATCAAAGTAAAAATTATACTGCTTAGTTTGGAGGAATATGACAGAATAACCTTTATGTGAGGTAAGTTATATTTTCCTTTGCATTTTGTTCAGAGATTGAATGAAGATTACCTTGATCTTTCTACATTTTCCTTATATTCACATAAGATCTGGGTGCACAGATCCAGGCACCAGTAAATTACTCATGGAGCAAGGATGATTTCCTCAGTTAAGGAACCTGTTTGAGAATCAGTTTTTGGGTGCACCACGAAATGGGGAACTCCTTTGAAAGGCAGGCAATGTTCAGTGAAACTCCTTGAATAAATATGCTTTGCAAGTTAAAAAGACACTGAGTACTGAAAGGTCAAGTATGGAATAAATTAATTCTGTAATTGATAACAAGCGACTTCCAGCTCTGGCAAATTATGTACTTAAAACAAATTATTAATATTTGTTTGTTGTCTGAACTAAGTGTCTGGGATTTTATCCTCAGATGAAAAGAACCAAGGAATTTAAGATTTTGCTCTGAAGTTAAAGGATGTGGGTGTTTTGACCCAGCAGCTTCTGGCTTGTTGAAGTGAGTTTTCGCAGTGTTGTGAATATTTTGCATAAGGAATATTTATATTTCTTTATCTCTAAGCTCAGTGTTTGTTTGTTTTTAATGTGATCTAGAATGAACTCTTATAGTAAATACTGATGTTATTTAGAGGAAGCATAAATCAGCCATTGATATCCTCACAGCTCCAGCAACTTCAAACCCCTCACTAAAGCAGAGCTGAAGACAGAATTAAGTTTCATAATACACTGAGTGGTAGTAATGTGCATTTTTATTTCCTGTTTATTTGCAATTGTTGTCTCAGGGCTGGGAGCAAGAGGGAAATATTTAGAATTCTGAGTTGATTACCATGCTGCTCTTGGTCCACCGAAGGTGTGAGATGTCTGCACTCTGCAGCCTCCTTTGATACCAAATGCAGCATCAGGAAAACAATTCCCTGGTATTCTTAGAGAACTGCCAGCAAGAGGATTGCCTGACAAGGGCCTTTCAATCTGATAAGGCTATGGAAGGGCTCTTTACAGCCTCCTGATTAAATGAATTGTCTCCTCAAGTAACTGATGCCAGTGAATCAGCTTCCAGCTCCAGGATGGTGAATACCTGACTCTGCTTACTGGGCTGTTGCAGGATTTTTAGAGCCTTTAGAGATTTTTAGAGATTTTTTTTTGTGAGTGTCATTTAATATAAGTTGGGCAGTGTCAGTTGGGAAATGCCAGGGCTGCCCTAACAAGGTAAATGGTTTAAGTCCCAGAAAAGACTATGAATATTCACAGTCATTTTTGTTAAATAGTGTCAAGTACCTAGCAGCTTCTGGTTCTGTCTGAATAAATTCTGGCAGCCTGGACATCAGCTTGTCTTTGACCCTTGGATGGCATCACCCAAAGATAATGTAATGGGCTAATTGACTTGGGAGCTTTTAGAACAATGTTCAGGGTAGTGTCTTCCACTGCAAAGCAGAAGAGGCATAAATAATTTAAAGACAGAGCTTTTACTCAACTACTCTTTGCTTATGAAGAAAGTCTTGGAATTTCAGGCATGAAAATATTCAGGCATGAAAATAAACATACTGAGGTAAATGGTAAAGCCACCAAATGTACAAGAAGTTAAAGCATAGAGGATGTAATTCTCCTTAACTTGAAAGCTGTATGATGAGACAACATTTATAAAATGTCTTTTCAGTTGCCGTGCTGATAACTAGAGACGCAACACCATATGCTGGGAAGAATTAAGGATGAAATACCCTCTGTTTTCTAGACCATGAGAAAAATTTGGGCAAGATTGAAATGTTATACCCTAGAGACAACATTCAAGCCTGAGCCATTCATGCTGTGTGCAAATACATAACACCAGCAGAAGCTGCCAGTTTTTCCCCAAAAAGGAAATGAGCCTCTGGTATGTTACATAGCAGACAGGAGTGGAAGAACCCCCTGATTTAGGCCCACCCTGCAAAATGTGAATCTAGGTATTACAATCATTTTGTTACTCTGCATTAAAGGTCTTGAATTGTGTTGCAGTGCATTATATTTCATCTGTTAACATCAAGCTGCCTCGAGAATGGCTCAATGTGTCAGGAGAGGCTTTCCTGGTGCTTCAGATCTGAGTCATCAACTGGGTCACAGAAGACAAAGGTAATTAATCAATTAATTTCTCCCATGACATGAGCTTTAGGTATGTGTGGCTAAGGTATCTTGAAGCTTTGATTATTAGTTTACCCTTTTAAAAGTAATTCCTACAAATAAATTATTGCCTGGAATCCCAGTGTGCAGAAGGAAGGACTGAGAAAAGCGATTTGGCATCACTCCTTATTGGAAAGAAGATGATGGAAAAACTCCTTTAAGAAGAGAGAGAGTGAAAAGAAAGCAGGGGTAAAATATCAGGAGCTAATTTGTAGACACTCCCCCAAAAGGTCATGGGAGGCAATGGAAGGAATGAAACTGGTGATGGAAATCAGCATCAGAGGCAAACATCCCAAAAATGCAATCTTCAAAAAAGCAGCAGGCAATCAGGCAGGGGTGCTGTGAGAATCCACAAAGCTCACGTCAGCACTAACCTAGAGCAGCCACCAGCTCCAGTCCCTGTCACACCCAGTCAACACCCCTGCTTCCAGGGAGCTGCACTCAGGGGTCAGAAACTTGCACATAACAGCAAGAGCTCAACTAAAAAAAGAAACTCCTGGCACCCACTTTCCATGGCCCCAGGATGGGATGTAGTGACTCACTGCATTGCGCATGTGCAAGGCATGGTGAGAGCCTGAGAAGAACCAATTTCCGTGAACCGAGTAAAATGATGCTGAAAAAATAATTCTCAGGTGTAAAAATAGAGGGATCTGAAAACAGAACAGATCTAAATCTAAAAATTATATGAATTGTTTGCGCTAATTGCTAAAATTACTCTTTTTTACCAGTTTTGGAACTAGTTCTTATTCTTGCTGCATTAACAAAGAAAGGAACAAAGACCTAGAAAACTGCAGTGCTGCTGACTGTCCTAAGGCAAAGTGAAGCTGTTAAATCACAGGTTACAAATACAAACAGGGGTTTATTTTTTAGATGAACATTTTGGATTTAACCTGACCTTTGCTTAAAAATACTGCATGGAGTAACTTCTGGGCTTGATTTTCTCTGTTGCACAGGTAGACTTAAAGCCTCTCCATTACCTGCCCACCAATGGAATTGGAATACGACCCAGAGTTTCGGCTGTCCTGACTTTTCTATTTCAAACCTGGTAATTTTAAGTTGTGGTATTACACTAAGAATAGAAAGAATTTCTCCCTCTGCCTTATTTTGGTTGTTCAGGGACACATTCTGCCCTGTATTGAGAAGAGTTTAAAAATAAGTCTAGTCAAACATAAAATATTTTTGTGAGAAGAAAGTGCCCATTTCTTTTACAGAGAATGTAAATATTAGTGTCCCTTTGAAAACAAATAAGTTCAAAGGTGTAGAGAGGGAAATATTTTTCCTTGTGTTAATTCTGTATTTCAGTTTTCCAGCCAGGCCTGTATCAGCGTTAAAGCTTTTACCTCCAGCTTTTACAGCAGGCACAGGCCCACCTTCCCCAAGTTCTAAGGATAGCTTTGAGCTAATTTTTGTTTTGTGTGACCTATCTGTGTGGACCTCATGAAAGCCTTTAGGCACCATGTGGATAAGAACATTTGGAAGAGCCTTCCATGACTCCATCCCCCCAGCACAGCAGATCAGGGAAGAGTGCTGGAGTGCACAGCTCTAGCAACAGTGGGGAAGGAGGTGGGAGGAGGGGCTTCAATATGAAAACCAGGAATACTTGAACGATATTTTTCTTACTATGCTTAGTATGATGGGAATGTAATAGGAAACAGCGAGGGTAAACCTCGTCAGGTAACGCTGGCTTTGACGGTGGCTCATCTGCTGGGTGGAGGATGCCTGCACCTGCTCTGGCGCCTGGATCTGAGCACAGCTCTGTCCAGCAGGGTGTTGGGGGCAGCTGGGGTCAGGGCTCACCTGTGGTTTGTGGCACTGCTCAAGGGATAATCCTGCCAGTGCCTTTCTGTGCCAGGTTAAGAGCTCCTGCCAGGCCCCCAGGGGCATCCATGCCCTTGTGCAGCGACTGGGATCATGCCCGCTGTTTGCTGATCCAGCTGAAGGTTGGCTCTGCAGGGAAAACCATGCGGAATGCTTGAGCAGACATGAGCCAGGAGGCAGGAGCACGTGGCAGAGAGGAGCCACAAGCCCTCTGCTCTGCTGGGCTCAGTTTCACTTCGGCCGAGCAAATCCAGGCAGCCCATAGACAGGTGTCACCGTCAGGCCAGTGAGAGCAGCAGCATGGCTGAGGGAATCTGTGTTTCTCACCCACAGGATTTACCAAGGGGTACACCAGCCTTCTCATCCTGGTGCCCAAGGATGGGTACCCCTCGGGAGACACGGCATGGTGCAGCTTCTGGAAACCTCGGGGGCATTGAGGGAATGTGGAACTCAGCACCAGTGTTGACAGTGTGCAAGGACCTCGTGGAAGAAGGTACATGTACACACACACACACACACACCGAGTCACTGTTTTGCTTTCCTCTAGTGTACTGCTGCAGGCTGGAGGATGCACGCCTGGGTGATTTTAAAGAAATCTATGTGTTTCATCATGCCCGGGCGATTCAAAAGAAATGCCTGTACTTTTAGTTGGCTACACCTGGCAGTCAAGTCACGGCCACACGTGTTAAAAAATGTCTGAAAATTCACTTTCTGTCTGGTTTCAGGGGACCAGTTTTCTTCACCTGCTTCGGAGGGCACAAACAACGGGCGGGAAAACGAACTGCCCGTTACCGGGCGCCAGGGCCAACAAACCCTTCCGGTGCCTCGCAGTTGAGCGCTGCGAGGACGAGGGCGAGCGGCAGGTGCCGCGGCCGCGCAGCC
>VXBQ01010227.1:438621-456413 GCA_013400175.1 Phainopepla nitens
GGGCGAGCCGGGACCGGGCTGCGCTCCGCTTCCCCCCGGGATGGGCTCGGCGCGCGGGGGTCGGCCCCGCCGCTCGCCCTGGGCCTGCCGGGAACACGCAGCCGCCCCCGCGCCGGGAGGAGCCGCGGTTCGGCGCGGGGCTCTGCCGGGCCGGGACGGGGAGGAGGCCTGGCGCCTGTCCTTCGGCCCCGGAGCGCGGTGTGGCGACCCCCGGGTGCCGGTCTCGCCGTGCTTGCCGTGATCCCGGCCGCTCCGCGGGGAGCGGTGCCGGGAGAAGCCCCTCCGGTGTCGGGGATTCAGTGTTCTCCCTTTGGCGTGGGTTAACGCCGTGCAGAAAGGGTGTGAGGCCAGGGGGCGGGAGCTCAGGCGCCTCCGGTTGTGCTTGGCCTGCGAGGGAAGTTTCCCTGTGCTGGTCCCTTGGCGGTGAAAGGCGATCTGTGGTCGTGAGAGGGTTTAGCACACACACAGAGTGATTTAACTGGACGTGCACCTGGTTTTTGGTGTGTCTGAAGCTGTAGTGGTAATGATACCTAATGATGTTATGATAACGTGCTTGCACTTTGCATTATCATAAAAAACCCGATGTAATTACCAATGTAACACGTACATAACAGGTATAACACGTAACATAACACTGATACGGTGGAGGGGTGTTTTGGAGGCGGCCATGTAGCAAGTATCTCAATCACAATCTCTGTCCGAACTGACACATCTCCACAGTAGCCTTCAGTCAACTTCGTGAAAACTTCCCAAGTTGGTTGTTGCCTGCAACGTGTAACTTTATCAGGGTTAATATTGAAAAGGCCACAGTTGTTGCCACGTGAGTTCTGTTGTGCCACTTAATCCAGTAATTCTGCTTTCCTGGCTTGTTCTTTTTATTGCAGCCATGCAGGGTTTTCCCCCCCTCCCCCTGCTTCTTATGTGTAGTGACCAGCTAAACAATGGGGCCAGAAATTCTGGCAACTGAGAAGAAAAACTGGAGTGGAGGAGGGAGTATTCCTCTTGTTTGTGAAAGTATGCTAGTAGGTTATTCAAACAGCCTTTGATAAAAACAGTATTGAGCGCCCAGTTAGGCAGTTGGCTCTGAATGGATGTTCAGGGATGTTTGTTGAGGATCATGGCCTGAATTTGCCCATTCAGGCAGTGTTCATGAGTAGGTTTTGCTTGTGGTGGATCGTCTGGGCTCACTGTGTCAAGGTATGGATACATTTAGGGAGCACTCTTGTCTTTGTGCGTGGCGTGCTGAAGTCACTCACCCTTTTGGGAATGCTGTTAGGGAACTTTGGCATGTGAAATGTGCAGCAGCTGCTGTTTGGTGATTGCTCTTTTGCACCATTTTATTCCGTGGGAAATAGGCAAGAGGTTAATGCTTTTGGTTAGCAGCATGCAGAGTTATCCTGTGATTACTGTGACATGCATGTAATACCTTCTCCTAGTAACTTATCTCCTCACATAACTTATTTTGGCACTTGTTGCTGCACCAAAATCTTTGTGGTGACTCCAGGCTGCGATGAAGCTACTTATATAGTTAAGGGAACTAAAGGTAGTTAGCTACAAGACTGACTCTTAGTTGATTTATGGCAAAGACACCCCCTTTCCCCAAACTGTGGTGATGTATCAGAGGAGAAATTTAGAGGAAGTAAACTTCTGGAAAAATTCATGGATGTGGAGTAGATGACTTAGTTTCTTAGAGTATTTCAAAGGTACAGTGCTGTACTAAATTAAAAAAGAGGAGGGGAAAAAAAAAAAGTTATTGCCTTGTTGTTAAGACCAACAACAAAGGCCCCAAAGGCAGTATTTTATTTTTCTCTCGAAGCTGAGGAGTGTGCATGAGGGAAATCCTTATTTATTTCTACCATTGTGAGCCTTTAGGTTCCATTGTTTGTGGGTTTTGGGGTGGTTTTTTTTGTTTTGTTTTTTTTGGTTTGGTGGGGGGGTTTTTTTGTTTGCTTGTTTTTTGGTGGGTTTTTTTTTTTGTTCTTTTTTTCCCCTCTGCTGCATCAAAGCCTGGCAATGTAAGCAGGAAAAGAACTAGCTCTCCTGAAGAAGTCTGAGAGGCAAGGTTAAGCAGTATATTTTTACTTTTTAAAAGTTAAATGAAAAATCATCGCAATTCAATCAGGGTTTCCTAGGCTAGCAGTGGAAATACTCCGTGTTGGTTGCCATAGCAGGAGTTTGTCTTTGATCTCTTCTGCAGGAAAACTCATGTCATGTACTAATAAAAATGGATAAACAAAAGATACCACTTGTGCTGTGAAACTCTACCTCATTGGGTGGGCTGTTGTGAGAATGATTTTTGTCTTGTATCTTACCGTTCCTTTGAGCATGCTTTAATTTTGATTTAATTAATTTTGAAGCAGACCTGTTATTTACTAAGCTACTGTAGTGCAAATTCTGTTTGGCTAAGGCTGTCCACACACCGGCTCAACCAGGTGTGGCTCTGCCAGCCTCTGCTTTCAGTGCAGCTGCTTCTCCTGGGGGTTGTAGCAGGATTTCATCAGTATAATTAAAGCTCTAGTTTATTTTGTTTACTGTTTACTGCTAGTGGAACTTCAAGCACTGGCAGACAGGGAGGAAAAAGACCTGAATCTTTGCTGTTTTCTTAAAAAAGCTCAGAGCTGCTCGTTTTAGTTTGGTACCAGGTGTGAAGGCGATGCAATTTGCCCTGTGGCAGAATTGCTCTATGGGTGCTGTCACTTCCCTTGGTTTTTTTGTGTGGCTTTTTTTTGTTGTTTGGTGTTTTTTTGGTTTTTTTTTTTTTTTGAAAACAACTTTCCTTCTTTTCCTTCCTCTTTCCTTTGCTTGTTGACTGAAGAGTAGCTGAGTTTGCTAAGATGTGCTGAGATGGGTTTGAAGTGTTTGACCTAGCTGGAGAGTTTTGGGACAGGCGCCAAGGTTGGCAGCTTTTTGTTTTGTGAGATGTATTTAATGTGCTTCTGGGTGCTGACAGTGTAAGAATATCCTGAGAGGAAAATCGTGTCTATGTTTTTGAGCCTCCTTTATAATATCAGTTACTTCTGTAAGCCTCTGATTTCATAGCAGAAGTGCTGGAGACCCTTTGGAAGGCAGCAGTGGAGAGGGTAACGCAAAAATGCCGTTTCTTTCCTTTCAGTAACTGCCTTAGGTATGGCTTCTTCTTTGAGTTAAGGCATCCAGACATGTTATCTACATGCATTTATTGAGACCAGGGGGATTTGCCTCCTGTCATGTAGTGTGTCACTTTGGGTGTAATTGTAACTCCACTGATGATTAATTGCTGTAGAAGTTGGGAGTATCCTCAGAATGGTAGTTAACCTCTAATAACACCAATTAACGTATATTTGGTAAGCACTTGATTTCTGTGAATATCTGAGGGATATGTCTGGCAAATTTAAACTCCTGGTTTATTCCCCCTGTGAATTCCAGCATAATAAGGGAATTGGCCGTGTCCATTATTTCCCTACTCACTTCATGACCATATAAAAGTATTTCTTCTCAATATGAAATGTCGGTTTTCCCCCCACCTTTGGACACCCCTTTAATTCAGCTGTTTCTACGAGGGCATGCCAGGAAAATGGCTTTACAAAGGATGTGGTAAACAGACATTTCTTTTTTCTTTCTCCTTTTCTTGCCCAGCTCAGGACCCACATCACCCTGATGCTGCCAGGCACTGAGTAGAACATTTGTTGTCTTTGTGCTCAGCTGTAGGTGCAGGGCAGACCTTTTACAGGTGGATGCAGCTGTCCTTGCCAAGTGGCTGCACTCTGGTCACTGAGTTTCTGGTTTCTCTCCTGCCAGCTCTTGCATATATGCATGGCTCCTGTAAATTTTTTATGACTTAGCTCAAGCAGAGGTTTGTTCTTGGTGTTGAGTTAATTTGCCAGACTGAGGTTAAAACGAGTTTACCTATCTGATGTGGCTGAAATGAGTTTATAAAGACTCGTAGCAGCCGCTTTTGAGTATTTGGCTTTTTATGGATGGAATATTTGCGGTGAAAATTGGACTGGGCTTGTAACATTGGAAGCAGGCTGAGAATGAAGTGCATCCCCCTCAGGATTGTAACTTCCCTTGCATCTTTTTAGTACTGTGAAGAATGGCTTGTGTGTGACACAAGTAATTCAAATTCACTTTTTCACGTCTGTTAACTATGTCTTTTTGCTATGAAGACAGCCTGGCTGACCACGAGGTGCAACTTCACAGTAAAATTGAACCCTCATATCTTTAAGGCAGTCCAGTGTCTGCCTTGAGCCTGCTAAGTGCTCCAAACATGCACAACCCGAAAAGCAGACCCCTAGTATTTCACTTTGGGCATCGTAAATCAGGGATTTGGCCTTTATCTTTCCTTGATTCAGATATTCATTTGGAGAAACATGACTACACAATGCCCTAAAGGACTGCTGTGAAGATAAAATATGAGTGTCAGTGTTCTGTCACCTCATTGCCACAGAATATTCCTTTTCTCCCGTCTTCTTCCCAGGAGAAGACTAATGCATTTTGTATTTATTAACGTGGAATGTGGTAAATGAGAGCCACAAGTGACATAATGAATAGTAAAAATGTGTTTAAAAAATAAGGCTGGGGGGAAAGTGAATAAATCCAAACACTTATCATGGTTTTGGAATGTGTTTCAGCATGCTGGCTGAACTGTCCATCACAGAACAGCGGAGACCTTGAGAAAAGGTTATAAATAAATGCAGAGATACAAATGTGAAGTTCTGTGTTTCTGTTCCTCTTTGTTACATTTTCTTTTGTGTGTTTGCATGGTTGGCGAGAGTCAGTTTCACACCCTGGGGTCTCATCATTCCAGCAGTAGTTCCTTGTAGAGTTTACTTCAGAGCATGCAGTAGACAGTAGGAAAGAAGGTTCCAGGCTCAGCAGCCTATGGATCCCCCTTCCTGGAGAGTGCAGCAGTTTGCTCTGAGGGCAAAGTGCAGTTTGCAGCCAGGAGTAAATGTAGCAGAGTGTGGGCAATGGGAGGCCTGCAGGATTCAAACCCATGGTTACAGTGTGCAGGGCATGGAAAAGGAAGGCTGCAAGGTCCAGGATATAAACCTATGGTTACAGTATATAGGGGCTGGAAGGTGCAGGACTGTGGACAGAAAGAAATGCTGGTTACTGAAAGTGGCAAATATCTGTTCTAAAAAAACTGCATCTCTTCCTCTAAGCAATCCTGATGGTCCAGATCCATCCTGTAGGCCTTAGAAATGCACGGGGACGTTATGAACAGTGTGTACTCCTTAAGTCTCTGCTTGTATCTGCTTTCTAATTCCTAATCTAAGTGGATTAAGCACTAGATTCCTCTGAGAGGTGTGTTGAGAGCTCACATCCAGTGCAGGTGTTGGTACTGCCTGGTTGTAGGCGGTTACACTTTTATTGCCAGCATCCTCCCTCAAGGAACTTGATCAAGGACAAAGACTACTCTAACGAAAGAAAAAGAAAAAATAGCGGGCCAGGGTGTTAAAAGATCATTTTTGAAGCTCAAATATGTTGTATTGACATATTTGTATATGATGAGTGATGGGGGATTCCTAAATTTATTTGCCTGCAGATAGCAAATGTATCCCCCAAAAAATTTAAAGTATGTCCAATTGATGGTTGTGGATAGTGATAAAAAAAAAAAAAAGATGAACGCTGTCTTTTAAGTAGCTAAGTATCAAGATTCAATACTTGCAGTCCTCAAGCTGTCTTGCCACAGTCCTGTTTAATGAATTTTAATCATGTCTCAGTACCATGTAATTTTGGGTGATAATTTCTTCGGAAAAAGCCATGGTTTGCTTCCTTGGCGGGATAAGTATTGGTGGTTGAGGCAATAGACAGACAGTCCTCACCTATTGACAGCATTTCCATGGTGGTCTTGGTCACAACAGAGTGACCCTGCTGTCCTTTGGTGAGAACAGGAGAGAACAAGTTCTTCCATCCTTTTCTGCTGGATGTGCTGATTTGGCTTTCTCTCTTTACCCTGTGATTCAGGGGTTAAAGGCTCCTGGAGGCTGCCTGCAGAGGCATCATCTGCTTCATCATACAAACTGACATGTGGCTTTTTTATTAAGGTACTGGGGATGTCTTAAAGCAAATCACAGTGCCATTATGTGATTTAATTAGCTGTTCTAAAGTCCCTTCTGAAACAGCAGCTCCTTTCTTAGTCTGTGTGCATGTGTGTGGCGTTTATTCCTCTTATTTCTCCCCCTTGTAGGGGAGTAAGTTGGTGGCTTTTATATCATCCCTGCTGGAAACTGGTGTTGGTTCATTGTGTTTCTTTGTTGTTTCTTTTTGCTGTTTGCTGCTTTCGTGTTCTTTCCGCTCCCCATTCTATTCCTTCTTGCAGAAAGGCTAATGAACAAATTATTAACACTTGTTCTTGGGACTGTACTCGTATTGTAGTTCTAAACACAGGCTCTTGGCTCAGGGTGCAACAGGAGAAACAAGTGCATTAAAGGCAGATTTTTTCCAACTTCTTCGAGTTAAAATAATGAGAGTAGTATGAGTATTAAAGGAAAAAACAGATGAATTGCTACATTTATTGCTTACATTTGCAAATACTGACTATTCCAAAGCTGTTATGCTGCTGAAAAACTAAGGACTCATCAATATTAGTTTGTGTTCTAGAGCCCTTGATGGAGAAACCAGCAGAGACTTCATAACAAAAGGGAATAAAGTCTACTCATATTTTTTGAGGGTTGAATACTGTCAGGAAGACAGGCTGCTAGAAGCTGGAAGGTATTAGAAAACAAAGAAGCAGCAGAATTAATGCTTCTCTTTTTTTGTAAAAGGATTTGACAGATAACGTCCAAGGGAGAAGGCTTCAAATGAAACCAGTGCAACAAAAATACTGCTGTGTAATTACAGATGTTGCTGAGTTGAGCCATTCCCTGCTAATCACATTTAATTAATACAGCCCAGTTGCAAGGTGATTTATAGGTGATTTGAAGAAGTGTGTATGATCAGAAGGACTGGTTTTCTATTCTCTTTAACAGATCAACCAGGTAGTCAGTTTTTAGAGGAGGATGCAGATCCATCCTTAAGTAGAATTAATGGACACAGTGGATCAGGAGGTTTTGGGAACTTTCCATAACTCCTGGAAGTGTCTCCTTTGGCCTTTCCTTCTGCAAGGGCAGGGATTTAGTCTCATGTTACATTCTTGCATGTTGGTAAGCTTAATACAGCCTCATTTTTACTTTTATGTTCAGTTGCCTTTTGACTTACTTTGTGGCACAACAGTTTTAGACATCTATTTGCTTTTGTATGCTGAGCAGGGCATTCAGGGTACTAAATTTGGAGAGCATATTTTGTTGATATGTAGTTTGTTTGGGGCAGTCATGTGCCTGGAAACTGTTCCAGCAGAAATGAGTGGAAGTGTTTCTGGAGCTCTGGAGTAGAAGAATAGGTAGCTGCGAATCATGAAGTTGTTATTGAAGGAATAAAACAGGTACATTGGTATTTGTGTGAAACAGACTGCTGGAGGTGATTTAAGATGGTATGTTGTCCATTTTTTTCCAAACTGCACAATGCTTGTTACTTTGATTTTGAAATGGTTTTCTTTTTCCTTCAGTTCTATAGGTGCTGTTGCAAAAACAGTGTAGCAATGGATCAAAGAAAAAATGATAGTTTTGTCCCAAGCATCACGCAACTGGAAGACTTCCTGACAGAACATGACTCCAATGTGGTTTGGCTGTTAGTAGGTAAGGTTAACTCTTCTGTTTTGGTTAAATTTCTCTTATGATACCATAACAAGGGATTAGCATGACAGTCAGCTACAGTAACTTCCTTATGCCGCTATGTGCCTACCTGCCATTTAATCTGGTGTAGTTTGGAAAGTGATCTAAGGACTATTGTGTTTAATGACACAGCTTCCACACTAAATTGTGTGCCACAATGAGCCTTTGAGCCAAGCTGTCATTTAATCAGTTATGAACTGGATTTGTAAACATGCCTAATTTTTTTTATATATGCTGATTTTTTTTAATATATATATACCACTAGGGCTATTGCTTATATTGTTGTAGGTATTTTTAGTTTCTTAATCTATAAACAAGTGGATCAAGGACAGCAAAATAAATATGAAGTTTTACTCAGGTCCATGTAAGAATACTGAAAGTGTGCAATGAATTCAGACTTTTTCCAAAGGTAGATAATGCCTGCTTTCCAGCCTTAACTCTTTGACTTGGAGTGAGGGGCAGCACAGGAACAACAACTTTATTTTTTCACTTTCACTTCTGACAAGTTAAAGCAGTCTGTTGGCTGTTGTCGTACTGGAATTATTTTTCAGTAGGCAAAATTAAATAGAAAGGACATAGGTAAATTATTTTAGGATGCTTATTGTTTGTTATTTCACGTTTGATGTGTTGAAATGCAAAGTTTGTACTCAACATAGAGTTCTCAGTGTAGTCAAGATGAAAATAGGGGAAGTCCTGGTAGTAGCTAATGGTAAAATGTGGAAGAGATGCAAATAGATCTGAAAATTTTGTTTTCAAAAGCTCTGACTTGCTTCCTGTTATGAGGTTTAGATAGGAACACATTCGAGTGATGTTTATTAGCTGACCCAGTTTCAACCAGCCTTTCCTCCTTTGCTTTTATATGCTGACCTATGGCATCCTGTTATAAGGGAACATAAAAAGATATCATTAATTTCCTCTCCTAAATGCTGAAATAGCTAACTACTGGTCTCAGTAAAAGGTGATGAATTCCAGAAATGAACCTGCACCTCAAAGGGCTGTTGCTCACTTCTGGAGTCATTTCTGAAAATCACATGCAGTAAAACTTTGGAAATGCAATTTCCAAAACTTGGGTTCAGTGAAGAGGCTTTTAAAATCAAGAATATAATAGTGAAATTAATGAAGTTTATGGGATTTGGTGAAGGAAAAGGCTGTAGTTTGTGGCAGAGGTGACTCTAGTTCTGAAGGCAGTGGATCAGGATTGGAAACTGCACTGATTTCCCAATTTTTCTCATTATGTTTCACGTTAAGAGGGCACCTTCTTGACTTCAGCCATCTAGCAGTGTCTAGTTGAACTTTAAGCTCAAATCAAACTTTATGAACCCTCAGAGTGTGAGTCATCCCACCTTTCTCCCTTCCCACAGAAGACCAGCAGTGAGGAGGTTACTCACCTCGAAGTGGGCGAGTTAAACACTGTCCTTGGAGTGTGCCTGCCCTCGGTGCCAGCTGGGGTTTGTTTCCTGGCATGTAGCTTCCACCCTCCCTGCTCTTTCCCGTGTGATCACCCACACAGATTTGATTTGTTTAACGTGTCAAGCAACTTATTCAAGCCCGAGGGTGTGAGCTACTTGAATTTTGGTCACACTGGATCTGTTTTCCAGCAAGGAAATGACAAAAGTCATGGGGAGTCATTTTCACCTTCTCTTTCTTTCAGCAAAATATTGTTATGAAGCAGTGGAGTATCCCACTGGAAAAAAATAAAGGAACAGTGGAAGAACAGATTGTTTTTGTAAATGTTTTGTAATTTTTTTTGAGTAATCGTCTGAACTCTCTTCAAAGTGAAGGTATCATCCTCCTATGCCCTTTCTGCACTTTAGATTTTCCATAAAAATTTTCCATTTTTAGAATAAATGAAAAACTTGTGTTACAAAGTTCAGGTTTTTTCCCTTCTCTGCTTTGGGTGAAACAGAATGGTAATTATCTACAAGGTGAATCAGAACTAGTCAACTCCTTGGCAGTACCATTCCTTTTGGGTTTGTCCTTCTGGAAGCTTAGAGAACCCTTGTAATTAGAAATAGGTTACTAGCTCTTAATCAACTAAAGTAAAAATTACTTTGGGAATTAGCAGACCTAATTTTTTTTTTTTAATGAAACCATGTTTCTCATTGGATTGCTATTTCCTTTTTTCCCTATCAAATTCCATGCTTGAGCTGTTGAGATATTTGTGCTAACCCAAGGGCTGGTACGTTTCTCTCAGGATGCATCGTTGTAGGAAATGGTTTCATATATGATAATGTTTCCTGTGCTAATACATGAAAGATTAGAAATTGAAGTTACGGTTCACAATTTGGCAAAGAGCAGGGAAGGGATGTAGTATGACTTTGGTTGTGTTGGTTTTTTAGGGTGTTGTGAAATACATGTCCATGTGGGACAATGCATGTTACAATTCAATCGATAAAATCTAACTTCTTAGATGATAAGTGATGTAATGAAATAATGTGGTGCCTTCTGCAAGTCCTCTGGGACAACAGGTTTTTGGTTTTTTTTATATTGGGGGATGGAAGAGCAGTGAAGAATCTATATTTTTCTGGACTTCCCATTTCTACTTTTTCCCCCCTATTTCTTTACACCCTTCTCACACTATCTCTCTGAAAACACCCGTTAAAGTGTCCCATCAGTTTCAAACTTTTTAGAGAGCAGGAAAAACACTGTTATGCCTCATATTCCTAATAGGTAAGGTTTTTATCTGGGTCACTGTACTTCAAAAAATGCTTTAATTCATTGTAATCTTTCAACAGCAACAATATTGTCCTGTGGATGGATTATCTACCTAACTTACTATAATTCCCGGAACATTGGACTCATTTTAACATTGGTTCTTAACAGATTATATAAACATGGCTACATCCATATTGGTAAGTTATTATTACTGTAATGCCCCTCTTTGCTGCTTTTTATCATACCTCAGTTTGCTAAAAATTTGAAGTAAACTCAATGTTCCTTTGTTAGAGCAATTTGAAAATATTCAGTGGATTCAAAGCAGACACTCAAACCTTGAGTCCCTGTTGCAGCACTGTCCTTGCTTTCAAAATAAGCTGTCAACAACTAATCACAGGTTGATCCATACTGAGACTATGATATGTAGAATTGATACTGGCTAGAACATTTTGCATCAGGATCCATTAACTTTTTATTAAATATTTTAGACTTTTTTCAGTAAAACAGGTCAGTCCAAACCACTTGGGCACTCACCCACTTACAAAAATATCTGGTACTGAGTCACAGAGGGCTGTAGCCCACAGCCTCACTGATCACACTTTCAATTTTCTTCCACTCGCTCCTCTGCCTTCCTCTGTCTGCTTCACAGGACAGCAATGACGTTAGTTCTGGTCTTTTTCTGCAACTGTGCATCATAAGTCTAGTGAACACTTAAAACCAAAAAGTCCCACTCACACTTCACCTGCCAGAGACACCTTTGCAATTCATTTGCTTATGTCCTCAAGAATCTTAAGAACTGTATTCCAAACCATGTTCCAATCCAGCTTTTTTGAAGAGTAAAATAGATGAAATAGTGGCTGCTACGCTTGATCTATAGGCTTTTATTAAAATTTCTCTGTGAAATTGCCATTAAGTAAGGACAGCTGATATGGCTGGCCAAATACGTGATACTCTTTATAAACCTCATCAGTAAGTACAACATAACAGTAATTAAATCCATGATTAACAGCTTGGTTTCAGTTGTTTAATGTTGGTTTGGGTTTTTTTTTCTGTTTTGTTTTTTTTTTAAATTATGGTATACTTAACTTTCTGTGAGTGAGGTGAAAAGCCTTAGGAAAAGTCTGGGCTATTGCATTACCTGCTGGTCTTTTCATACTTACTAATCCTTCTTGCTGTACACATAATTTGTCTTAATAACTGAACCAAAATCCTTACAGCCATTTAAAATTTTTAAAAACAGTCCATCAGCAATCTTTTATTTCTCTGATTGCGGTCTTGCACAGAATGGCTTGAGACTCTAAATGTTCAAAACAGCTTTTCTAACTCTTTTGAGCTTTGCAGGGCACCTGGAGGTTTCTGAGGGACTCATGTGCTCAGGGGCTTGGTTGTAGTGTTGGGTGGTGCCAAACCCAGCACCCTTTAGTTGTGTACTTTGTCTTCTGTGTTCTGAATCTCTGACTTCCCTTCTGAGGGAGAACTCAAGATACCTAGTTAACCCATTTCAGATAATTTAATGCTGTATTCTCTCTGTTCACAAAATCAACAGCTTTAGGCTAATAAACACTCTTTTTAATATAATTAGGTTCCTTTTCATTCTCTGTGCTGTCTGGAAAAGTCATGGTGCGTGAAATCTATTTCATCACAGAGGACATGTCCATCAGGTACAGATTTCCAAGGGAGTCTACCTTCTAAATAAGAACTTTAAATACAGGTCTAAATAGCACAGATCTAAATGTAGTTTTCCAAATGAGCAGTGTATTTATAACTGTTAGAGTGTCTCATTTGGTGCTGGTATTTAACAGTCCTACATAGTTGTGAGCTTATTTGCTACTTTAGCCTTATCATTTGGAAATGAGTACTGGATAAGACTGTAGGTGTCTTTAATATTTGTCAAATAAACAACTTTGGAATATGAAGGAGAACTGGTTTTTTTCATTGATGTCTTTGACTCCCTCATGCTCCTGCTCTTAAGTCTGGAAGATTGATGTTGGTCAAGTAGTTGGTATTTATTTACTGGGATTCAGAAAAATTTGTTTTTTGAACTGCACACCAGCCAACAGTTTGTAGTTTTGATTCTTGCTGTTAGATTTGGAAAGCCTTGAGGAGGCAGTCAATATGGGGTTTTATAGGAGTTTCAGCTGAAGCAGGAATTGTGTAACATACCCCATGCTGTAGTGCTTAGGGCTTTCATGTTGCTTGTACACTGCCTCAGCTGCAGATCTCTGCACAAACTGCGTGTAGGATGTTGGATTGTCACTCTCTCAACTTCTGTTTTATTGCAATTTATTTGATTTAGAATTCAAGATGGATTTATCATTTTTCGCTGGTGGAAGATGTACAACCCTAAGCAGAAGCAGCACGGTAGGTTTCATGAAAAGGTTTCAAAGTTTAAATTTACAGAAACACACTTCCTTTGCACAATCACAGGCATGCAATTGCTTTGTTAATATGTATCTGAAGTCCACTGGATCCGCAGAAGGTATAGATTTGTTCACTGTTGCAGAGTAGATGAAATAAATACAGGATTCATTATTGGGGACGTGAACCCTTCTTGACACAAACCATTAATCTTAATAGTTGCCTTCATTAGCTGGAGTCCAAGCTGCAATTGTCTCTGTATTGAAGTTGATAACTATGATGAATAGAGATGTCTTATGTTCTGCAAGTGATTTTAGTTTCTGAGTTTCAGTGAGTGTTGTGCTTTCAGTATTTTAGCTGAAGTGTTACGGTAAGGGATGTCCTTTAGTATTTGACAAGCCTGTGTCTTGATGACATCTATGGTTACAGAAGTGGGCAAGGGTGAAAAATTCATTTCTTTTTCTTCCTTATCTCTAGCTGAAGATGGATGATTAACACAGATGCAAGAGATTAATTGTATCTGCAGAAAACACAGAGAGAAAGCATAAGTAGCCTAGGGTTGTGTGCTTAATCATTTATAGGATTAGAATCGTGGTGAATGGGACTCGAGTCCTGCCTCTCTTGACTTTTGGAGCCATCGCGGCTCCATTACTCATTCAGGGAGGTCCGGAAATGTCAGCTATCTACAGCTGAGTACACTAATTGAGAGGGTCATTGAACTTTACAGGGCTTTTTTTCCCCCACCTTACTTCTGGAAGTGGTTTCTGCTGGTGTGAAGCCTCTTAGACTTGTCAGCAAGTTCGTGGAGCTGTTGCTGTGTCAGTACCAACTCAGCAGTGGCAGCAGTTCTGCGTGCAAAATCAGTCAGGTGAATGTGAGATACCACTCTGGGCAGTGATAGGAGTTTGGAAGAGTTGCTTATGGCTATTTACTGAGGCACTGCTCACTCTCTGAGGTGGTAGGGCACAATTCAAGTTCTTTATACCATAAAAAAATAATTCAAAAAGTGTAACCTAGTCTTAGAGTTAATTAGATTTTGCCAACCAAAGGTTACTGTCCAACAGGTTTTCATAGGGTTGTCTTCATCTGCTAGTTAAAATATATTTCTCTAGTGGCTCAGAGAGTGAAAAAATGAATTCAATTTAATGCAGTGAAGATGGTTGCCTGTCCTCTATGGTGGCATTTTTCCTTGGCAGTATTGCAAGGCTTTAAGTCTTCATGCTGGCATTTAAGGCTACCTGATTACTGGACAAATAATCCAAGTAACCACAGAAGTGAGAGGTGTCCAGGTCTGACAACAAAGTAGTGTGACTAAAATGCTCTTTAAGTTTTCAGTCATGCTGGGACTTGGGGTTTTTTTGGGACTTGAGAAATGGAAGTGGTTTAGGAACAAAAGCTGGAGGATCATGTTGTGGATAGAGCACACCCTGATGACTTGGCTTAGGTGTCACAGCCCATTTTCAATTTTCACATTGTGAAACAGTGTTGCAAGTTGGTTGTACATAACCTACATAAATGCTTCTTTGAATCATTTAGTATCATAACATTCAGATTTGCTTCTCTCTTTTTTCTTGCCCTTTTCCTTTTATAAAAGTGTTTTAGCCAACCAAATTGATGTATGGAGGTCAAACCTTATTTTTGTTGTTGGGAAAAAGAGATACTTGTCTCTTTAAATCCCCTTTAAAGAAATGAATTAGTACATTTGATTTCATTTAGTAAATGAAGTCTAATGCTTGCATCCAGGAATTGAAAAATTACATTTATCTGTGTTCTTGATGCTGCTGAGCTCTCCCGGGTGAGCAATTGTGTGTCCCGATCTTTGTCCATGTTATTCTTTGCCTGACTCTTATTGATGCAAGTTAAGGTTGGCAACAGATGGATTTGATGGTGCTTTTATGAAAACAGGAAGGAACTGAAGCTGGCTCATTAACTTTTCTCCTTGTCTCCTGTTCAAGAAAACTGATGTCAATGTGTTCTGGAAACTTACTTTCTATATGTATATATTTTTATAATTATATGGAGATTTCTGGTACTTTAGGTGTGATGGGGGAAAAGTAGGTTGTTGTTGGGACAGTGTTGCAGGGATGTGTCTTTGGGGAGTTTATGAGTTATCAAATTGGGTGCATTTAATCAAGCTGATGCCTCTAAACATTAGATCATGGGCATCTGCATTTCTTCTTCTGACCCTGACCAAAAATGTTTGATCTGAGTTCTAATCCCTTGTGTCTTTGGGGTATGCTGCCTTCAGTTTGTACCCCCTGAGTTACAGACTGGGGACTGTTGTAATAACCATTGATTCTTTAGCTGCCTGGAGTCTGTTTGACTTAGACCACATGAGGTTTTTAGGGCAGCTCAGGTCTCTTGAGTCAATGTGTAATGGGCACTCTTTCAACTGGGTAATCAGGGGGAAGTGGTGCGAGCTTTTCCCTCACATTAACTGCATAATTAGGTCACACTTTCTGAGGCAAAAGTATGTCAAAGTATGTCGCAATCAGCTCTCTCTGTGATCAGCAGATGTTAAAATAGGTTTTAAGGATCAGAGAGCCAAACTGGTATAACAGTTGAAATTTTAAATTTGTGGGAATGTTGACTGATTGTGCAAAATGAATATGATCCTGTTAGTTCAGCATATTAATGTTTTTTGTTTCTCTGTGAAAGAAAGCTTTTTCTCACTTCAGGCATGCTGTACCAGAGAACTTGGCTAGAAAACCATTTGGGTTTTGAAATGGAATTGATCTCAGTGATATCTGTGCTAAAAAGCAGAAATTTTCACCGAGGCTTCTGTTCTGTGCATCAAGAGGGATATTTGTTTGTTTTCATACATGAAACTTAAAAACTTCATTTACCATTTTGTGCAGTTTCTGTCTGGATTTATTTTTGGACTGTGACCTGGGGGTGAAATGCCTTTCAGATTTAGTATTTTGTATGCAGCTGTCTGATTTGCCGAGTTATACTGATTTGCTTAGAATGCTGTCATTATTTGGTGGTGTTTTTTACTTTTTTTTAATATGTACTTCAGCAGCTGTTCAGTACTGTGTGGATTAGTTTTGCAAAATGTGCATGTTTGAGAAACTGTAAATATTCCAAGGGAATGTCGAAATAGAATTAGAACCTCTTTTCCCACTACTTGGTTAGATCCAAAGGCAGAAACTCGACTGTATATTATGGTGAATGACTTTGAATTTCACGTGTACAACCGCTCTGAGCTTTATGGACAACTTCAAGAACTGTTTGGCTTGGATCCCACAATAATTCCAGCAAAGAAAGATGATGAGAGAGCACAAGTAAATGGGAGGCAGAGAACACATGCCAATCTTGAAAGGTAAATAATTATTCATTTTGCTATTTTGTCCATGCTTTGTTCTGCAAAGTGCTGAACTAATCGGAGAATGTTTTGTTAATGTGTGCACGAGGGAAGCATAGCTGAGCGAAATTGCACTGACAAGCCTGACACTCTGAATCTTTTCCCTTTCCTCAGACTTCCTACCAGTAATAATTAAAAAACACAGCCAAACAAACCAAGCACTCATGTTTGATAATCAGAGACAGGCTGAAAAATCTATTTGAAATACAGTGTGGAGAGGAAGCATGTGTTGAAGAGGATTATGCTGGCAGAATAATAATGGTTTTGCTCAGTAGAAGTAACAGCTGCTCAAGGCATTGAATAGGCAGAATGTGAGGATCTGCATGGTCGTGTGTACAGCTACACAAACTGCCTTCTGTTAATTCCTCTTTTTGGGGTGCCCCAGAACACTTGGCGTGGAAATGTAAGGAGTTGTATGTGACTTATGTGCAGTGCAGTCAGATGGTCAGTAAGCAGCCTCTCTTTGGGCAGCACCACACCAGACTGATTTACTGGCAGGAGCAGAGAACATCTTATGTGACTTGAGTCCTGCCACTGCTGCTGGCCAGTTACTAAATTACAGAGTGGGCAGCAGCAGGATGCTGTGGCAGTCCTGAGTTTGAGTAAGGGCTCTACCTCCCAGCCAGTATTGTGTTTTTATCTCAAGCCCTTATTGACAAGCACAGGAAGGATTTCTGCCTTTGAGGAGCATGTGTCTTGGGAAATGAAAAATCCCATGCCTCAACAGGAGTACTTAGAACAGGCCAAGATCCTCTGAGGAGGATTTATTTAACTATTGCTCTGAGCTAAACCAGGCATGCTTGTTTCCTACCTATGTCAGCAGCAAGGTGTAGCTCCATGTTCTTTCTGCTGTTCTCCCAGGCTCGGGAAGCCTGGCAGGTCATTTGCTAGCAGGTCCTTTGCAGGAGGCATCCCTCTGGGGAAGGAGTGTTCTCCAAGATCTGTGCCCTAAGACCTCTAGAAGGAAAATCTGCAGAAAAGACAAAATAATAACCCCCTTTTTTTCTTTTTTTAAATATAGTGTTAAAGTAAAAACAGAATCTCAAGACCCCTCTTCTTCATGGAGATCACTTATTCCAGTCATTAAAGTCAATGTGAGCACGGTGAGTGAACAGACCTTTATAAGGAAAATATTTATCAGTATTTGCTTAAAAACGACGCTTGCCATTCATTTTTCTTACACATTCTATTTAAAGTTTTTGTTTGCCTTCATGCTTTAAAAAGGTTAAAATTGTACCGTCAGCATCACCCTGACACAGTCAAAAATCCTGCTGGTGCTGGTGGAAACAGTTGTGTTCTAACTTTTAGGAAATACTCGTACCTTAGACTTAGTAATGATTTCCAGAATATCACCAAGTAATTAAATTGTGGGTGTTGTACAGCATGAAGTGTGTTGGGTTTTTGGCAGGTGTTTGGGGTTGTTTTCTTTTTTTCCCCTGCATATTTTAATATTATATAAATATATATTTGGAATATTTGGACAAATATCCCTATATATTTGGAATATTTGGACAAATATCCCTATATATTTGGAATATTTGGGCATATTCTTTAAAAGTTGAAGTTACATCCCAAAAACCACACCCCACCTCAAAAAAATGAACAATAGAAAAAAGAACCAGAAAAACTGTTATTGAGGTAGTAGAATTAAAAATTCAGAGTTTAACATATAAGGTAGTATTTTTAGATATGCACAGGTTATGGCCAGGACTTTTGTCCAC
>VXBQ01010227.1:456827-555095 GCA_013400175.1 Phainopepla nitens
ATAGAATCATAGAATAGTTTGGGTTGGAAAGGTTTCTTTGAAGGCCATCTAGTTCAGCCCCTCTGCAATGAGCAGGGATATCTTCAACTAGATTGTTCAGAGCCCCATCCAGCCTGGCCTTGAATGTTTCTAGGGATGTGGCATCCGGTGTCCAAGGCCTGTTTTCCTTCTCTCAGGTGCTAGAGCTGTACTCAGGCTTTGCCAGCACTAAATTTCAAGCTGAGATGCAAGGTTTAAGGTGTTGACTTCTGTAAAGCTGATTCATGGTTTACTAAAAAAAAAAAAAACCCAAACTGGGTAAAAGCTGTGTAATACTTGGTAGAGGGGAAACCATGTTATCTTTTGAAGACAGATTGCTGATCCTTCTACTTTTGTGTATTCTGCATAAGCAGGGTTAGGCAGCTTGAACAAACTGAGAGAAGTCAAACACAAGCCCAAGCGCTTGCATGAAGTAATAAAGTAAACTGTACATCACTGGTACCTTAATTGGCTTTTTATCAGCCAAATACTGCTGTTTGTAACATGCCTTTATGTTTGTCAAAGAACATTCTGTGGCTGTGTACAGAATCTTGCTTTTCCAACATGACGACAAAGGAAATTTCTGAAACTAATATTGAAAACAAACAAGATTAAAATGAAATAAGATTAAGATACTCAAACTATTAGCTTTTCCTCCTGCTTCCTCTAAGTATTTGCTTTTTATGCTCTTACCATCCCTGCAGCTCCTGATGGCTCAAGGATGGCATCTGTGCACAAAATGTGCTCTAATTTACTGGGCAAATTCAAAGAATTTCCCAGTTCACTGCAAATGTAGGATGTTTTGACTCTTTAGAGCCTGCCTTCTTATTCTGCTTTGGCTTAAAATTTAAGCCGGTTGTTTTAACTTACAGAAATTGCTGCAGGCAGTGAATATATAAAAAACAGCTAAGTTTGATGACATTTGTAACAAACTGAAGAATCAATACAAACATCAACATTTCACCTTAAAAACTGTCATTCTGTATTACAAACATCCCTCTCAACACCTTCGCCACCCTTTGCAAATAAATCCTTGGAAATCCAAGGAAAGAAGGAAAAATGGTGCTAGGAAAAGCAGGTCAAAGCAGAAGAAGTTTGGAGCCATCAGGCTCAAGGTGTTAGTTCAGGATAGATCTTAGGGAATACTTTAGATTGATGATAATCTCATTGTCATTTATTGCCATTATCTAGTTTGTGTTAAAGTATTTCATCTTTCGCTGCCGTTGTTACTCTCAAAGTAAACTTAGTTTCAAAGTTCCTGCACTGTTGCTTTTGAAGAGTTTCTGGCAGTACATGATCTCTTCATCTGCTCTCTTTCATGTTTTCCAAGGTTTCCTGCCTTTGAAAGTGAGCTGTGGTAAAATGGGCAATGTGATCTATCAGGTCACACGCTTAAACTGTTGTGGGAATGGTCTTTTTTTTGTCAAGAAATGACAGTTTATGAAAGTGGCTGAGAAGCTGCAATAGTGTCTTTTGCAGTAAAACCAGAATTATTAATATGTAAATTAAAGTGGGAAAGGGACTGTAATATATATATAATAGTGTTAGGAGAAATGTTTCATCTCGTAGTTTTATCACTTAGATCCATTTATATTGAGGGAAGTATTATTGAGGCAGAACGGCTTTTTTTTTTTTTCTTTTTTTTTAACTAATTGTCTAATTACTGAAAGTCTTGTCCCTTTGGTGTAGAGGGCTATTTTAGTAAGAAAACAATTAGCAGGTGAAAGAACAATATAGGACAAGGAGAAAGGAACTCTTGACTGAAAGAAACACAAAGTAAAACTTCAGTAGTTACTTGTGGTTTAGAATATCTGAGAAGTACCTTTGTGGAGAAGAACCTGGTATCTTCTTGCTTGAGTTAACTAAACTTTAAAGTTATTTAATGTAATAGTAATAATAATAATAGCAACATTATGACCAAGGGTTTGTTTTTTTTTCTCAAATCATTATGCAAATCCGTTTTGCTTAATATGTTGCATTTAAAATTACTTGAATTCATAATGATCAATCTTGGCATGTGAATTTTTACTCTTTATCTTTGCACTCTTTCCTTGCAGACCACCGAGGCTGATGGGTGAAGGTTTTGTTGTAATGCAGTCCAATGATGTTGATATCTATTACTATATGGATGAACCAGGTACAATCTGTTAAATACAAAGATAGTTTAATTTTTTTTTAATGGCGAAAGATCTTCATGCTAAGAGAATTAATGCAATGTTTTGGAGCCAATAGAGGTATTATAAATACGGTTTTGCTCTGACTGCCCTTAAAGTATTGCCTGAATCTTGAACAAAGACAACATATTTGGTAATGGTGCGTACAGGCAGCAATTTTGGATCATTTTTGGTCATATTTCTGGGCCTTCCACTGGAAATCTGCATTGAATTGTGTCTTGATATTTACGTACTGTAGCGCTCTCAAATAAAACTGACATCAGGACACTTTCATTGTCTTGTGCTTAAGCAAACATTTCTCATGTTAATTTGAAGCAGCTTCCTTTATGGATGTGTTTATTATTTTATGTAATACAGGTCTTGTACCGGAGGAGACGGAGGAAAGTAATGATGGAGAAGCCAGCAACGAAGACAGCAAATTACAGGACCTGCCACCATGCTGGGGTTTGGACATTGTGTGTGGAAAAGGGACAGACTTCAACTATGGGCCTTGGGCTGATAGGCAGAGGTATGACCAAGATTTACAGCTTTCATTTTCATATCCGGTATTGTTGAGGAAGCTTTCTCAAGTTTCCATTGTGTGATTGCTCAGACTTCTAATATGTATGTTTTAGGGTAGACCAAGTCTGAAGGAAGAGTCCTGCCACAATGGTTTAAGATTAGTAAATTCACTGGTGTTTATCTTGTTGGCCTTCCAAAGTTAGGATTACTGTCATTATAAAATTAATAGATTATGTTGTCTTTTTGTAAGCAAAGTATTTTTACTGTTTATCAAGTGCCACATACTCAAAGGTCTAACTTGTTAATTGGTTATCTTTAGATTTATCAAGCTCCTGTTAGCTAATGTGGGAATAAACTGCATATTGATGAGGAAATCTGAGGGAAGGATAAATCTGGTTACGACAATGATGAAGGAGGAATAATTTATCCCTGCATAGCATAATCAGTTGCTTGCTGTTATCTCCAAAGTGTTTATTATCTAGTTTTTTTAATACAAAATATTAGGCTAGAGTTCTACTGTTCTTCATTTGGCCCTGGATGTTTTGCACATGAGCATTTCTGGTGAGGACAGCAGGATTGTTTAGAGAGGAAAGGACTATTAAGCAAAAGTGGCATAATCAGTGCTTTCCCTCTTTTTCCCTGTTAATTACAGGCTGGTACTTGGCCTTCACTAATTCTCCTATGAAACTGTTATGATTTACTGTCTCTCAAGAGTGTGAGGATGGCAGCCCAGAGTAGTCATTAGATATGATAGTGCGTTTAAGAGAAAATGTTGCTTTCTAGAGCCCTTTGCTAGAAATACGAGGTCAGTGAATCATTAATGGTACTTTTAATACTCCAAAGAAAGCTTGCCCTATAATGGAATGCTTTTTTATAATCTTAACTGGCTCAGTAGAAAGCAGTTCAGTGCAGAGTGGACAGAGTTCCTAGACACATATCAGGAACACTTTTGCATCTTGCTATGGATAGATCACAGAAGCTTGGAAATTTTAAGCTGCTGCAACAGCCATGTGCTGGGTGCGGGAAGGAATTCCACCCCCTTGAAACCTATGTAAGCTCTCCTCTCTGTGCTTCATCACTCTGCCTTTCCTGTCATGTATTTCATGGCATTTTCAGCTATAAATCTGTAGAAATGTGGTTTCCATTCTGAGGTCCTAAAGTTTTGTATTTTCTTTATTTCTGGGTTTACATTAATTACTTATGCACAAACTGAAGAATAGATGGATTACTTCCTACTATGATTTTGTAGCAGATTTTGTAAACCAAGGATTAGAAATAAGAGGAAAAACATGGTTTGTTTGCCTTCTGAATTAAAATTTATGGCTTTTGTCCAAAAGTTAACTTCTTGCCATTGACACTTTGGGAGATGTCAATAATGAGTTCGAAGTCTTCCATGATGAGAGATTTTTGACAAACATTCTTCCTTACCACATCCACTGGTTGTCTAAAGACTCAGCTAAGAGGAAGATAATTAAATTAACCAAGTAGATGAACAAATGTGTATATATTTCTTCTGTGAGCAAAAAACAACTCTTTTTTTTTTTTTTCTTCTTCTTGCTCCCCACTAGGGATTGCTTGTGGAAGTTTTTCTTCCCACCAGACTATCAAGTTATGAAAGTCTCAGAAATTGCTCAGCCTGGCAAACCAAGACAGATCCTTGCTTTTGAACTGCGGATGAATATCATTGCAGATGCCACCATAGATTTGCTTTTTACCAAGAACAGGGTAAATAATGAAACCTTATCAAGAAATTAACTTTGTCTACTGCGGTTGCACTGTGCAGAGTTTTACTTGTCTCAGGTGTTTATTACAGAAAAAAGCTGGGTGATTTTATGTCTTAGTCTTTTATAATTATGAGGAAACCCTTCAAAGAGAAATATATTTTGAGAGGCATTATTTTAAGTTTCTTTTAAGCTTTAGAGGTACATCTTAAGCCGTGCCAGCTCCTACAGTCTTGAGACTTGATGATCTGGGCATGTCCTGTGCAATCTTAAATTCTGATGAAGCTCACCATGATGAAAAAACAATTTCTTCTGATATTGAATGAAGAGATGACACTGAGGGGAATGAGACTTGTATGTGTAGGAATTTGGAGTTTTCATCTCCCTGTTGCTACTCACCTATGTGGGATACAGCATCACTTCACTGTACACCTGTTTTGTTCTTTCGTGGGGGGACTGAAAGGGTTAGAATTGTAGTGTTAGAAATGTCTATCGGTCTGCCCTCCCAGGCCTTGGATCAGAGTATTTTATGCTGTTTCTCTAACAGGACTTTAGTCAGTATTTGTTAAGCCTAAAACCAGTGTTATTCTGTATCAATGCATATTGATAGTTCATGAGTGATTTTTCCGAAGCCAAGAAAGACTTTAATCCTCAGGGGCTTTAGTCCAGGTGTGGATAATGACAGCCAGAGGCATAAATAAACCTAGAAATCATGTTTGGACTGTTTTGCTTTCTTGCAACACAGGAAACGAACGCTGTGCATGTGAACGTTGGTGCAGGATCCTATTTGGAAATAAATATTCCCATGACAGTGGGTGAAGATGGTGAGTTAAGACTAAGCCTGATTTGTTTCCCTACTGTTTTTCCTGAACAGTTATCTTAATTCCTGTGTGTGTGAATGTCTTTTTAGTGTTTTTCCTTTGTAATCTTGAGATGTATATTCCTAAGGACAGGAACAAAAATGCTTCCTTGTACAGCTCACTGCCAGATATTAAGGCGAATAGCCATCAGGATACTTCTCAGTAGTGGACTGCTGAAATCACTGGTAAAAATTGTTTAAATACTGGTGTAACTCTTGTGTCTGAATGATCATGTGATAACTTCTGTTTGCCAGGTTATTCACCTACAATTAAAGGGCAGCTCCTGCATGTGGATGCCACCAGCAGCATGCAGTACAGGACTCTCTTGGAAGCAGAAATGCTGGCTGTAAGTGTGCACTCATAAGCACAAAGCTTCAGTCTCTAGAGGATTTTTAAGAAAGAACATACTTTTTTTTTCTGTGGAGCAGTCTTCAGTTTCTTAATGCAGGAAAATGCCTTTTTAATGTGTTTTGCAAGACCTTAATATATAATGAATTTATATATACCAACATAATTGTGCATGTGTTTAACCTTTAGTGACTTAAAAACCCTAAACCTTTAGTGACTTAAAAAGCACTAACTTGGTGTATAAATTACGTATTTACAAATGTTGCCTCATTTACTATGTAGCCATGTGTTCATACAGGCTTTGCCTCAATAAATGATTACGCTCACTAGCTCTGTTAAAAGATGTGTGTGCACAAGTACTTAAAAGCACTCGAGTGTGCTTGAACTACTTGAGACAGGTTTAATACTGCATTATTCCTTTGTTTGCCTAATATTTCACTTCTGCAGTACTGTAATTGTGATTACCCTTCTTACTGGTTTTTAAATGAACTTATTTGAATGATGTTTTTAATGTTTGAATTTGAACAATCGGTTGAAAAATAACAATTCGAATTGGTTGAAAACAAACAATCAGTGGTTGAAAAATACTCTGTTCTAGGGGGTTTTCTTTTGCTGTATTGTGAGAAGTGATGCTTTTGATGAAAACTTTGCTTTTTAAATTGCTTTATACATCTACAGCAACACATGTATCTGAAACTTATAGTATACCTTTCCAAAGAAATGAATACACTAACACTTGACCTTCAAACACAGAAGGAGAGACAGAGGTTGAATTATTAAGGAACTGGAAGGACCTTCTGTTCATCCCAGCAGGAAAACAGTTTTAATTATTCAGTAGGGTACATATGTGAAAACTGCTGAGAGACAGGGTCAGGCACTGTCGTCTTTTCAGGTAATCCTGATGCTTTAATTTCTTGTCCACAGTTCCATATTAATGCCAGCTATCCCCGGATATGGAACATGCCACAGACATGGCAGTGCGAGCTGGAGGTTTATAAAGCAACCTATCATTTCATCTTTGCTCAGAAGAGCTTCTTTACAGGTAACCTCTTAGCTGAATAAATTACATGTCACATATTCTTTCTTTGGTATTACTTTTTAAATTTTGCTGAGTTGTGCAAGGTCAGGTTCTCTGATTTCATGTATTTAAGGGAACAAATTGTTGCTGAGTCCTAAAGTTCTTGATGCCTATAGAAGGTCCAACAACATGATATTCTTACATTTGAGTAGAAGTACAAATAATTTCATTTTCTAATATCGAAATAAATTTGATTTGCAGTTAAGTGATCCTAAATTTCTTACTAGAACTCTTATCACGGCTACTGATTTGCTTAATATTTGTCACCCATGATGTTTATTTCTCTTGATATCTCTTTGCTTGGCTCATTTTCAACTACTTGGGCTTTGTCCCTGTGGCTGACAGATGATGAGGAGAAGTAATTTGCTCCTCAGGATTCTGGCTGTGAGGAAGAAGACAATGCAAGGTGGTACAGCACCACCCAACTGCTGCTGGAAGCACCAGCTGCAGTAATGGAAAGAATACAGCCCCATCACTGCGGTGCTACCTTGGGCTAATTAGCCCTGCTGGGAGGAAGGTTTAATTAGTGCAGGCATGGTGCCATGCTAATAAAGTTATCCCCTGCGTGAGGCCAGAGCCATTGTCTGGGTAGTGTCACAGTGCCCAGTGTAAGTGCTGCTGTGGTCAGAGCAAACATCAACTTCCTCAACATGAAAATCCTCAGAAATCACTCACCTGATAGCTACTAACTCACCTTTTATTACTTGGTGTGGGTCTAGATTTGATCCAAGACTGGGCCAGTGACAGTGCACCTGATATTTTTTCGTTTGTTCCATATATGTGGAACTTCAAAGTCATGTTCCATCAGTTTGAAATGATCTGGGCAGCAAATCAACACAACTGGATTGACTGTTCCACCAAACAACAGGAGAATGGTGAGATCACGTTTTTCATTTGGAAGAAGTAGCATATACAACAAAAATCATCAACTAAATGCAGTATATATAAATGTTTATACAGAATGTATATACTAGAATTACACCCAAAACCTGGTGGGTAAAGAAAAACACCAGTATATATTTATTTTTTTTGTTTGCCTGCAATTTCCTTGTGCTAAGTACAGTGTCTTTCTAGAAAGAACAAGCTGTAGGTAGTAAATACTTTCAGAATAATTGATTACAGTAATTTATTACTCCAAGTACAGTGCAGTTAAATGGTAATATTCTGCATCATGAGTTCTTTAATATCTATTAATTATTTCTAGCTGTATGTTTGGTATTTAGTCTAAAAACAAAATAGGGAGTAATTTTGACAAATTTGTTTGTTTGTTTTTCCTTTTCCTTCTCAGTTTATCTAGCAGCTTGTGGAGAAACCCTGAACATCTTTTTTTCTCTGCCTTTCACTGACTTTGTTCCAACCACATGCAATACTAGATTCTCCTTAAGGGTAAGATCTTTTGTCTTGTAAATGTGAGACAGCTTCCCTTACCTTCTTGAATCAGAAAATTTTGAATTGACTCTTTCCTGAAAGAAAAATAGTCTTTTTCACTTCCAGTTCATAGAATTTTTCTTGAAGTCACGCATAGGTAAATGGTTTCAGTTTGCTTGTGTGGAGCATTTAATCATAGGCTGTTTTAATTTATATATACATATCTACACAAAAATGAAAATAATTCTGAAAAACACAAACATGCTTCACACATACATATAGATACACATTTAGTATGTATATTTATTATATATACTTAAATTGTGTGTCTGTTTATGTGTTTGATCACTTGGAATTCTGTTCCCCTTTATTTATGAAATGTGACTAATGTGTATTCAAAGATAGAATTGAATACTGTACTGACTACCCCCAAACCGTTTTGGAAAGCCATTTTCCAGATTTTTAAGAGGTTCTGTAGCATAAATAATGGTCACAGAGTGTTTGTAACAGGTGCATCTAAGTCTTTGAATTACTACACTTTTTGTCTTCCTTAAAATAGAAGCTGTCTACTGCTGCTAAAAATAAAAAACTAGTTGATGGTGATGTTGCCAATTTGGTATAATTTGATAGCAAAGAAATCCATGTTTCATAGGTTTCTTTCTTTTTACAGTGTTAGGTGTGGAGTAAGCTTGGTTTAGTTATTTAATTTCTGCAGTATGGTTTGAACCACAGAAGAACAGAGATCACTAAAAGCTGTCCAGTGTTTTATAGTTTGCTCTGGTTATGTGCAAATTATCGGACTTGTAAGCATTCAGAACTGTAGAGCTCTTGGGATTGTACTAAAACTTGGTGGGAAACAGGTTTCTTTCTGTTTCTTTCTGTCTAATTTTGCCTGTAAGATAAAGATGGCGGCACATATGAACATGAAAATAGCATGAGCATTATGCATAAAGTGATTGTAAATTAGCTTTCTTGTTGCTGATGTTTGATTTTTAGGGAGAAGATGTTGATCTTCACTTGTATCTGCCTGATTGCCATCCTAGTAAATATTCCCTTTTTATGCTGGTAAAAGATTGTCAGCCCAATAAAATAAGTCCCGAGTCTTGTATTTCTGCGGAATGTCAAAGTGGGCAGAAAACGGGCAAACCCAAATGGAGGAACATTACTCAAGAAGAGTGAGTTTTATTTAGATATCTCTATTTTTATTTATATCTTTATGTTGACTCTTCTTATTTATTTCTTTTGTTTATGAGTCATGAACTTTTTAGGTTGCTTTAAAAATATTTATAGGAGGTGTTGTGCTTGAAATAAAAGGGTGCTGTTTCCTTTTGAAAGGGCTGGATGGGTTGAATGCTGGACGGTCCCCAGTGTTGTGTTCACAATTGACTACTCCTGGCACCCAATTTATCCTCAGAAGGCAGATGAGCAGTTAAAGCAATCCTGTAAGTGTCACTACCTTTTCCTTGTTAGTATGGTTCATTTGGGACTCCGCAGGGACTTTGGATCATGCTGCTTCCATGTGCAGAGATGAACTTGGAAATGAATTGCTGTTTTATGTCTCAAGGGAATCTGTTGATCATTAGAATGCACTGGGATTGATTTAAAACCCGACAGCATTCCATGCTGCTACATTTCAGCATGTGTCCCAGTTCCTTGTGTGAAAAAGAGGATACCCTCTGCAGTTCGCTTCTCCTTGTCCTTAACAAAGTGGATCTCTTAAATGGGTTGTTGCACAAGATAAAATATCACTCGGTATATTGAACATCGGTATATTAAACAGGAAGCACAATATTTTTGACCATATCATATTCCTTAGCTTTTCTAAGTTTTTTTTTCTTTTGGCTGTTGTGATCTCATTGTATCATTTAGGTATTTAAATACATTATGTCTGAGATGTAATAATACTGTCTTCCTTTATGGATATCAAACCTAATGTCATGGTTCAAGTGAACCATCAGAAATGAGTGTTGGACTGGTCAGTCAAATTCTAATATCTAAGAATTTATTTTAACTGTCTAAATATTTATAGATAACAAATATCTTTTAAGTATGTGCTTGCAAAAAAAAAGTTATAAACACAGAGATTTAAAGTAAGTTAATTTAAATGCAGAGGGAGGTATGTGGCAAGTTGTGGGGTTACATAAAACTCTTTCAGGTTGAGATTCTAGAAGCAGAACTGATGGAGGAGGAGTGTTAGAAGAATAATGAGGGCTAATTTGAAAGGGCCACAATCAGCAGGTGTTAGAAGACATGCTGGATGGCATTTTTAGGGTTTGAGTTCCAAGAATGCACATCTAAAAGAACTCTAATTTGCAAGGATGAAGCAGAAAAGGTGAGATTGATTTTTGCAGATGCTCATTAAGAGCTCTTGTGAGATTGTCAGCTTGTGTCAAATGTGCATTCCTCACATTCTGAGAACATTTCCTTGTAATCGTAGCAATTGAAACCTGCATTTCCAAGTTTGTACATACCCAGGTAATTCATCTGCAGCTTTTCCTTCAGTGATTAATTCAGCAGTCCACCTCACTCCTACTCTGTGGTGCTGATGGAGTCTGTTTGTTGCAGTACCGACATCTGTATTTTATTTTGAGTCAGTCCATAGAACTCTGAGAAATATGTGGCATTACAAAAGATGTCATTTCCATGAAAAGTGGTCATCTCACTGCAGCATTTGGCTGATGTATAACTCATGAGATGGTGCAAGCACTGAGCAAGAATGTAGACAATAATGGGGAGTATAAGCCTTGGAGGTTTCTGGCTGCAGATGTCTGTAGTTCTGTACATGCCAGTTCTTCCCATTAAACTGGCACCTGAAATCTTCCTCCAGCTGGAGCATCAATTTTTGATGGTTTTCCCATAGAGTTCTCTACTCCCCAGCAATCAATTCACATCTCCAAAACACTTCCAGATACTCATTATGTTCTCCTTGCCTTCCCTCACTTAAGAAAGACAGTTTTTGGGCTCTCTTGTTCCTAACTACCTAAAGAAGGGGTAGGAGATAAGATTTTAATTTCCAAACTGTTTTGTGACTGGAGTAATTGAGTTGTTGACAGACAAAATTTTGGCCTACAGAGCTACTAGTTCAGATTAGATTTTTAGTACAACTTTGCACTTTGCATGTTTATTCTTTTGTTTATCCTGCAGTAGCTGTGTGGTTGTGGGAAATCTGTTCTGCTAAAATGAAAGCATGTCTCTGTTTAACTTCAAAAGCAAGATAAATACACTGAATACTTTTTTTCAGAACTTGAGGGATTGTTTTTCTCTTGCATAATTAACATTGGCCAAAATATTTGATATTTTCTTGTCTTCCCATAGTTAGTAGAGATGAAAAACCAATTCTGTAGCATGCTAATGTAATTATACAAGTTAGGTGCCAAAAGTTGTATATTTAATACACATTCCTGTTTGCTGAACTTTGTCCAACAGAAGCCTGAGTTGTAATCAAAATCTGTTTTCTGCTCTTACTCTGCTCCCAAGTGTCAGAAATGGAAGAAACCATGTTGTCTGTGCTAAGGCCGTCGCAGAAAACCACCGACAGTGTGATTTCATCTCCCACAGCTTCCACCCGCCTTCCCCTCGACCCCTCGGAGCTGCCCCCGGATAAGCTCCATGTGGAGCTGGAGCTCTCCCCAGATTCCCAGATAACCCTCTATGGACCCTTGCTCAAAGCCTTTCTCTCCATAAAGGTAGGCAGAGGAGCACAACTTGGAAAATTCGTACTTGTAGGAAAGGGAAGTAATGAGAATGGAAATGGAAATTTTCCATTTGAAATGGAAAATTCGAATTCTGAGGAATATGTGAATTTGGATGAAAACTTTGAATAGGTACTAGTTCTAGTTTAGAATTACTTTGGTGATCTGCTGTAACTGGGATGAATTTTATTGTCACAGGCTAGTGAGAACTCTTCTTACATACATACATATATATAGACGTATACTCATATCATCATAATTTTTCTTTCAAGAAATACTGCATGTTCTGGACATGTGCAGAAAATTTTTCTTCCAGTTTTCCACTAATAAAATAAAAAATATTCCATGATTATGACTAGAGCTTCTCTAAACTCCAGTTTTTATGCAAAGTTATACCAGAACCCATGCTTTTGGCGCATTTTAAGTTCTGCGGTGTGTCGTTTTTCTTAATTAGATACCATGACATTTCTGGAGTTAGGATCACTTAGGGGACTGGGGAGAAGGACTGGGGAGAATAAGGTTAACTGAAAAAGCTTCTTCAGTAAATACTGGAGAAGGATTATGCATACTTTTCTTGACATTAATCTATTATGCTTTAGAATATGTATTTGTTTTGATTTTTTTTTTTTGGCTATCTTTTCTTCTATGACTGATTTTTTTTTTTTTTAGGGTGTCTGAGTTTAATTCCTTCCCATCTCCCTCACCCTCCTTTGCGGTGACAAAAGCCAAGGAGGTTGAACGTGTCAGTTCTGTTTGACTAACAATAAAATGCTTGGGGTTTGGTTGATTTTTGTGGTTGTTTTTATTTAGTATGTGTGTGGTTTTGGATTTTGGTTTTTTTTGGTGGGTTTTTGCTTGTTTGTTTTTCTCTGAACATCTGTTTCAACCAGTACAGATCCAGGCTAAGGTAAGGCTTTTGGAGGGTGGCATTTTGGAGCAGAGGTTGAAGAATTTTCTGAGACAGATGATCAATATCAGAACTCACTGACACAGTCGTTTTCATGAATTTCTATAAGGTAGAGCATGTAAGCAAGGAATAGCAGAAAATACTGTAGAGTATAGGACTTGCAAATATGCTCGTTATTTTTTCATGTTGTTGCTAAAATAAAAAAGGATTAAAATTAGGCCAGTACTGCATATTGAAGACTTGATTTCTCCTGGTACAGAGCAAATGAATCCATGTTTCAACTGTTTATTGAATCCTCTTTTTGAAGCCCATAAATTCAGGAGAGAGTTCCAGCTTTTCAAGCAAAGCAGCACCTTTTCAATGCTTTTTGCCTCTGCAGGTAAATGCAAACAGTGCTGCATTAGATCCCTGATTCTATAATGATTTCGTTTTTAGGTGCAGATTTCTCATTTAGCTTTTCTATTCTAATTCTCAAGAGAATTTTTAGATTAATAGCTTGTTTATGAAAATGTGCATTTATTGCTCTTTTTAGCATTTTTGTGACTCTGTATAGAACTTTTTGTCCAGCTGTGCTGGGACCATCTCTTGAAAGATTTCTAGGAGGGTTTTTTTGTTTGTTTTCCTGACTTTTGGTTGTTTTCAATTTGTTTTCATTGATCTTTTTTAACACATGGGGTAGAGATCCCTCGACACACATTGTCCATGCAGCTTTGCTAAGCCTTCTAGCCTTGGGAGGTAGTTTTTTTGGTGCAGCACACCCTGCTAAGGGTTTACTGTCTGGAAATGAATGATTTATAGGTCCTGGCATTCGCAGCAGGAGTTGTCAGGAGTGAGTTACTGGAGCTCCTACCACCCTCTGCTGGGTCTGCCTTATTAAAAATCACTGTAAGAAAATTCTTCTTGAGAGTTTAGCTTTTCTTTTAAGGGAGAAGATGTGATAAATTGCCAGCAATCTGATAGATTTTCTGTTTCCCAGTAGAATTTGGCAATGTTACTTTGACCTTAGATAATTGAAGAGGATTTGCTTAGACAGAAGGTGGCTTTTAGACCCAAGCAAGAAATGTTTATGACCTAATATTTCAGAAGCACGTTTAAGACTTTTAAGCTTACTCAAAAAAAGGTTCAGAAAGTTGGATGAGGGTGACTTCCTGCAGGATGTGTTTTGTGTTCTTACTCTGTTATGTATCTTTAAAAGTACAGAATCTGTTGAAAAGTGTCAGTAATAATATTTCAAAACAGATACTTGGGTTGCACGTGTCTCAAATACCAGTGCTGTGAGAACTGCTGAGCTGCCTTCATTTTCTGCAAAGCACAATGCCTAAATTTGCACATTTAAGCCATCCAGTTTGCGCCAATAAAAAGTATCTATGTTCCTTTAGCTGTAGGTTGTAGCTATACCTCTTATTTAGGGATTAAAACCAGAAGATTTGATTTCTGTTTCAATTCATTACCTGCAAGTTGTTTGTTTGTTTTCAGTGTGATCATAACAATTCCTTTTCCTAGGAAAATTATTTTGGGGAAGATGACATGTACACTGATTTTGAAGAGGTTATTTCAAGCCCTGTTTTGTCCCTGTCAACATCCTCAAGCTCTGGCTGGACAGCTGTAGGAGTGGAAAATGACAAAAAAGAAAATGAAATTTCAGTCAAGCCCGTTCACCCTCTTACTTTACGCCCCTGGGATATCACTGTGCTTGTTAATTTGTACAAAGTGCATGGGAGATTGCCAGTGGTAAGTGCTTTATAATCATAAAAGAATTTGCTTCATGTAATTTTTAATTTTTTTTTTTTTTAGTTTCATAATCTGGATCCACATTAACTGCCTGGAACATTTAGTTGCTCTGGTGCTTACCAAAATGTGTAGATACTTTCTGCTGAAACTGTGTCTGTCTAAACAACTTGGAGACAGGATTTATTTTACTTATCTGGGAGGCAGAATTGGATAATTTTTTAATGTTTGTTATTCCCAGAACTTGATTTGTGTGATATTTTTAATTGACCATTATGATTTCTCTGCTGACTAGCAAATTTGTCTTGTAATGGTGCAGTCTGCTCTGTGCTCTTGAGTTCTGAGGGAACCCCACATAAAACATTGGGTTCACCCAAATCTTTTGGAATTGCTGCTCACGCAGTTGTCAGAAGGTTTTTGTAGTTGCACAGGTTTCGTTTTGAGTGTTCAGTTAGAGAAAAATTGGCATACTTCCTGCTCACAGGTTTGCAACTAATAGTAAAGTTTCAACCATGCAGTGTACTTTCAGGTTCTGAAACACACGTGTTTATTTTTTTATTTCAGCATTGCAGTCCAGATGGTCCAGAGTGCCCTACAGCTTTCTTGGAGAGGCTGTGTTTCGAGATGAAGAAAGGATTTAGAGAAACAATGCTTCAACTTGTACTGTCTCCAGTGAATCTGTTTCTGAATGACAATTATCAGGTAGGCAGTCAGTGTTTGTATGGCTGTATTGTGGAAATTGTGTTGATTTTAAAATTGAATTCTTTTTTGGTAGGAATTTTCCTGTTGTGCAAAGGTTTCATTAAGGCTTGTGAATCATAATAAAAACCTGATGTGTGTTTTGTAAAAATCTTTATTTTTGTCCAGATCTTTTGTCATTTTGTCAGTAAAATAAATAGGATTAAAGTAGGCCAGTATTGCATCTTTTCCAAGAATTTCCTCCCACTTCCTTGTCCTTTGCAGCGCCCTGCAGTGGACGAGGTGCTCCGGGAGGGTCACATCAGCCTGTCAGGCCTGCAGCTCCGTGCCCACGCCATGTTTTCTGCGGAGGGGCTGCCCCTGGGAAGTGACACTTTGGAATACGCCTGGCTGATAGATGTGCAGGCTGGAAGCCTCACAGCCAAAGTGACAGCACCACAGGTACCATCTAGAAACCATTCTGAAGTACTCAAGTATTACCCTTCTTTCTAAAACTGGTGTAGTGTGGATTTCTGGAAAGCGTGTGATCTGTGCCTGAAGTAATCTTTACTTTATAGCTCTAAAGTCTAATCATTTCTGTAAAGGGACAGGAGATGCCAAGAGAGCCATTGTCACAGTCATGTTTTGAAGTAGGAGGCAAATGAGATCATTTGTGGCAATGTAGGTGTAGCTGCTCACTGCGTAACTTATACTCCTTGGTCCCACTGGAACATAGTTTGCTTTCCCTCTACTGCACTTTGTTAGGTCAGTCTGAGCACTAACCCCTTTTAATTTTGCCATTTATGTTACATTTATCTTTCTACCTAGGTGAATGGCTCCAAGTACACAACAGGCAGATCTTTTTGATTTATTTCTGCTGTGGTCTGCCAGATCTTTAAAGAAGAGTTGCTTTGCTGGTGTATTCTGAGGCACAAGAAAAGTATATATATTCTATTTAGTAGTTAGTATTTGCTTTATTTATTTTTTAAAGACACTTCTACATTTTCTTGTTCCTCTAAAAATTAGTCTTATTTTCTAGGATTAAGCACATATTTCATTGGGAGACTTCTGCAGCAAATAAAATAAGTCATACAAGCAAGTTGAGTAAATCTAAAGAATGGACATTTTCTTGCTATATATATAGACATTTGTGGTGGTTCTTTCCAAAATGCTGCCACTGATTTAGATGATCTGTAGGATTTGCTCCACTGCTCTATGGTTCAAAATTAAACTTAGTTGATTGGAAGTACTCCACGGTTAAAGAACATTTCCCAAGGCTTAATGCAGCTGAAGGATTTTCTTCCCTTATAAGGCCAATCTCAAATGTATGCATCATGGAGGGTTTTTTTTTTAATTGTCAGCACTTGAATTTTCTGTTTCAGGTTCGATGGCTTTTTTCCTTCCGTAGTGTGATGTATTGCAAGAATTTGTGAAGGGACTACACACTGAAGAGAGGAGGAGAGATTTTGTGCAGGACAGTCATAGCTAGATTAAATTCCATTCAAATTAGTGCTGATTTGGAGTGCCCTTTCCTTTGGCAAGCCAAAGAAAACCCATTTGCTTCTCATAACAGAGACAGACAGTCATGAATCATTTCCTTTATGAGCGAGCTAACTATATAAAAGACTTAAATCAACAATAGGCTAATTACTAGGTCTAGCAAGAATCAGCGGTGTTTTGTTGAGCCAGTTTCCTCCTGTGCTTTTTAAATGTAACTTTATTGCTTTTATAGAAGCAAATCTGACGTTTAAATTATGAATGGTAATGAAGTACCTTGAGCTATTCTTTGTGATAAAGTTGAGGGAGTTCTGTCTTTACAATGAAGTTCTCAGCTGACTGTGAGAGCAAAAGCTGCTGCCTTTTATTAAGAAATAATTTAGGAAATTGTTTAACGTCACGGTGCTTTTCCATGAAAAAGCACAAACTTGCATGTTGTGATGCACATAAGGATAAAAATCCACCTTGAGTAGCGGGAAGGTGCTGCAGCCAGGAGGGTGTGCTGAGGCCTCCTGCTCACATCCCAGCCCTTGGGGTCGTTCTCTGTTCTCCATGGACCACCACAAGTCCGTTTTATGTGGGTGGTGATGGACAGTGTGCTGTTGTTTGCTTCTAGCTCGCCTGTCTTCTGGAATGGGGGCAGACCTTTGTGTTCCACGTGGTGTGCCGGGAGTTTGAGCTGGAGAGGCCCAAATCCGTAATCCTGTGCCAGCACGGCATCGATCGCCGCTTTTGTGACCCAAAGGTACCTTTTCACCCATCCCTGCTGCTCACTGGACATTCTCTGGAACCCTTCAGAAATCCACCCTTAGTGTTAACAGAACATAAATAAAAGATCTGCACCAATTAAGCTCCTAATAGGTGTTTATGTATTTTTTCCCCTTATTCTTTCTTTTCCCTGTTCCTTCAGACGAACTCGGTGCCTGGGCCATGCCCAACGTCGGATGACTTAAAGTACACCATGACACGCTTAGCCATGGATGCAGCAGATCTCTATGTGGTAGAACATGGCTGTGCCACCAATATCAAGGTAAAAATATTTCTCTTAACAGCAATTAAAATACTTTGTCAATACAGAGGTTTGTATTTTTTGGTGGATTATCTACCTGAATTGATGGCTTGCTTGCATGCAATGGATTAAGCAGAATTTCTAAAACTTTAGTGACAAAAGTCATTGTGGATTGGGCCAGGAGTAGGTCAGTTTGGCTTCTACTTAATAATTCTATTAATTATGTTGGCAAATGGTAAGGAGGAGTATATGTCTACCAAAATAAAAGTGGAAGCTGCAGGGTTGGTGTAAAATAATTTAGAACACCCCGAGCAATATCAATCTCAGTGTTTGTACCTGAGAGTCGATAAGAACTTGTGCTGTGAATTAATAATTCAGCAAATGGAAATTATTGATATGGATCACGTACAAGTCAGTGCTGGCTAGCTTATGATCCTCTTTTGTGAATTTAGATGTATCTTTGGTACAGAAGGGAGAAGCGTTTGTGCCACTGCCTGACTGAATCCTCTGTTCAAAAAGGGCTGTGCAGAGAAGAACAGATACTCTCTCCATTATCCTACTGCACAGGAAAAAAAGGGAAAAATTTACTCAGTGTAGCAAAATACGAGTTTAGATACAGCTGAGTTATGGTAACAACAGAAGAAAACTCCCGTGCTGACATAACTGAGTAGTAATTGTGCTGTTAGTTAATAAATGCAATTTTAAATGGTAGACTTAAAATTAGAAGTTTTGGGCACAGCTTCACATTGTGAGCAAGGATCTCACTGGTAAAGGGCACTGGTAAATCTCACTGGTAAATCTCATTAAAGGGCACTGGTAATTATTTTAAACATTTTTTTAATGATGTGATATCTCATAATTTGAATGGCTTGCTGCCCTGTGGCAGTAAAAAAATATGTTTGAGCCTCCAAATTCTTTTGAATCCAATATTAAAAAGAGCCATCATAAATATTAACAGTGTCTGCAGGCATAAATATGAATGGCAGTATTTTCAAAGGCAGCTTAATAACCTGAACCACTCTAGAAAATTATATCCTGAATGTGTTTTATTCAAATTAAAAATAAAGGCCCACTGAAAACCTTCTTTTTTTTTTTAATCTGTAACAGAGATGAGAAACAAGAATTTAATATTAACCCTGTGAGTAGCTCTTCCATGGCTGGGTTATCTTTCAGCTTTTCTTGGTTTAGAGTTGGAAAACTTCATCTGAAATTTCAGGTGCTTCGTGGTGACCTTTTGTAGAGGACTCAAGCTGTGCAGGGAACTTGATCCAATGTCTTCAGATTATATGAAGCTTGAAGACTAAATAAGTTTGAAAGTTTCAGATTTTTTGGGTTTTAGATGACAGTGAAGAAGTTAGTTGAGTTTTTTAAAGTTTCATGACAATGTCTACTGACAGTTGTTTTCTGTTTTGATCTGCTTACAAAAGGATACTTCTAAGTAAAATTTTTTTTTTTAATGTAAAAAGTGAATGAGATTAATTTCTAAGCTTGCCTTCTTTTGTGTGTGTGCTGACCTGCAAATAAAACTGCTTCCCTAGAGGCAATTTTACTGACATCTTTTTGGGCTGTAGTACAGGATGTGTGAACTGGTTTAAGGTCACTCTTCCTTTGTTTCACTGACAAACAGTCAGAGCTCCTGTTGAAATCCTGTTTTCAGATGGGTGCCATACGCATTGCAAACTGCAACCTCCACAACCAGTCTGTCGGGGAAGGCATCAGCGCCGCCATCCAGGACCTGCAGCTCCGGCAGTACGTCGAGCAGGTGAACAACTGCAGAACTGGCCTCCAGCCAATACTGAGGAGGGCATATTGGCTGGAAGCTGGCTCTCTCAACCTGGGCCTCATCACTGCTGACATTGCTTTAGCTGCAGATCATCCTTCTAAACACGAGGTGCAGAGGCATTTTTTGGAAACGCACGATAACCGAACCAAGAGGTGAGCGTTGTGGTCGAGGGAGGTGCATGTGAGAGGGATAGTTGTTAATCTTGCTTTCACTGAGCTTCAGCATGGTCATGTTTTTGTTTTGTTTTCTGTTCTTCTGCCTTTTGTAGGTTGTGGTTTTTGTGGCCTGATGATAATTTGAGAAATAAGAGAAGCAAAAACAAGTGTGGCTGTCTTGGTGGCTGTCGATTCTTCGGTGGCACCTTAACGGGACTGGATTTTTTCAAACTTGAGGAACTGACACCTTCGAGCAGCTCTGCTTTCTCTAGCACAAGTGCAGAATCTGATATGTTCTATGGGCAGTCTTTACTGCAGCCAGGAGAATGGATAATTACTAAGGAGATTCCTAAAATTTTAGATGGTGAGAATGCACTGTGCTGTATTTTTACTCTATTTTGCCCAAAAGTATAATTTTGTAATATTTTGCTATTTGTAGTGTTTATGAATCTGATTAATAAGTACAACTGCTTGTGCTCTTGTGGCCTGACCCCTTCTAAGAGCAGACAGAACTTGAGCAATCTTTCACACAATGGATTTTTATATTAACATGCACCTCCTTTCTGAGTAAAAAGGAGATTTTTCACTTGTTCTGCTTATATAGAAAGCAGCCAACTGAGACAATCTGATCTTTCGATGACGCAATTTTATTAATTTTTGTCAGGACAACCTGCTGGTATGTGCATGCATTTCAAAACTAGGGCTTTGAGTCCACTGCAGTTGTGTTATCAGATATTCAGTTTTTCTTTTCCTTCCCTGATCCTAGGTAAAGCAAATGGTGTCAAAAGAAAAGATTGGGACTGCAGATCTGTGGGGATAGAAATGGAAAGGAAAGCACAACACCTGAGTCTCCAAGTGCCGCTGCGCTCCCACAGTTCCTCCTCCTCTTCGGAGGAAACAAGCAGCTCCAGCGCTGCTCTGCCCTTGCTTGCAGGGGAGAAGGACAGCCCCTCATCCACTGCTGAGGATCACCTGGGACAGAAGGAGTTCCTGCCCAGTGCAAAAAGGGAAGATGCTCACGGAAGGTTAGTACTCTTGTCCAGCTAGGCGTGTAATTCAACTCTTGAATGCTCTAAGATGTAAGAAAAGCCTTTGATTTAGCAAATTTTCAAGTGTTAATGGTGCTGCTGAAATATGTTTGCTAGTTTGAATGCCAGTTTGGATCCCTAATAGGGGATGGTTACCCAAGCAAGGTAGAAGATCCAGCATGTAAAGACACCAGCACTTGCTGTTAAATGTTTGGTTTTACATCCTCCATATGTAGACGAGCGGCAGAGTTCAGTATATAACCAGCTTTATGAGAATAATGACTATGCTAATAGAGAGTTACAGAACCACCGATGCATTTGACAGCTGCTGGAGCGCAGGGAGAGAAGCGTTAGTAATGAAACAAGCAAGTGACGTGTTGGTTTCCCTTCCCAGTGTGGTGGTGGAGGGTGCAGAGGGCCGGCCCGCGTCCCCCGGCCCCCAGGAGAGGCCCGTGGGCCAGTCTCCCATCAGGTCCCCCCTGAAGAGACAAGCGTCCGTGTGCTCCGCGCGGCTGGGCAGCACCAAGAGCCTGACGGCAGCGTTCTACGGGGACAAGCAGCCCGTGCCCGTGGGAGTGCAGTTCAGCAGCGACGTGTCCCGCAGCGACGAGAACGTCCTGGACTCCCCCAAGCAGAGGAGGAGCTTTGGCTCTTTCCCCTACACGCCGTCAGCGGATTCCAACTCGTTCCACCAGTACCGCTCCATGGATTCCAGCATGTCCATGGCGGACAGCGAGGCTTATTTCTCAGCTGCAGAAGAGTTTGAGCCAATAAGCAGTGATGAAGGTCCAGGAACCTATCCAGGGAGGAAGAAGAGAAAAAAGCAAGCTCAGAAAACTGAGTATAGTAGGGGATCTATTTATCACAGTGTGGAAGGACCCTTAACGAGCACGGTCCATGGAGAAATCAGTCAAGATATGAAAACGTTGCCAATTAAGACTCATCCTTCCCAGGCTTCATTTGTTTCAGCTCTGGGAGGAGATGACGAGCACGTTGACAACATGTATGTCCTGGACTCTGAGAAGACTGTGGAACGTGAGCAAATCACTTCCCAGCAGCCTGTAATGGCATGTTACCAAAATTACCTGACACAGTTCCAGGTGATCAACTGGTCGGTAAAGCATCCAACTAACAAAAGAACTTCCAAATCCTCATTGCATCGCCCTTTAGACCTTGACACACCAACGAGTGAAGAAAGTTCCTCATCATTTGAGCAACTTTCTGTCCCAACTTTTAAGGTATGGAAGGGAAGAGAGAGGAGTAAGAATTCAAAATAACTTAAAATGGCTTAGTACCAGTTGGGTGAATGACACACGAAACTTGAAATTTCTTTGCTTTTAGTTAAAGAATACCTTGAATTTCTGCCTTCAGATCATGGGGCTGAGTGGCTGGAAAGTCGTGGGCAAAATAAGATGGAGTTAGAATTCTGTGATGTGTGTTCTGAATTAATGGTTGTTGCACTTAAAAATGCTACCTGTTGAATGATATGCAGCTGGAGGATATTTGTGTGTTTTGTTGAAAATACATTATACAGAACTCAAATAGCAGTACATTTAATACTGATAAAGTGTAATTCAGGCTTTCAGTGCTTTCTTTCAAAATAAAATTGCAACTCAGATTTAGGAAATGATTTTTTTTTTTAAGTGACCGTGAGCGTACATGCTTAAGGAAGGAGCTGAAATTAATTACATGAAAAATAATGGAAATGACTTGATAGAAAACAGGTGTTTGAGCTCTGGAGTTGAATTTGTTATCATTTCGCAGAAATGGTTTGTGTTGATGCAAACCTTATGTAGATTAATATTTGAAGGGGTTTTTTAAAAGCAATAAATCAATATTTATGTAAAAGCAGTATAATCTGATTTTTAAAGGAATTTAAAAAGCAAACCTAGGAGTTCCTGTATCCCATATTGGAGAATCTGCTTCTAAGGGTTATTTTGAGAAAAACAGCTTTAAGGGAAATTTTTAAAGATGTCTTGGTTGGGGTTTTTAACATATATGGAAGGAATGTAATAAACTTCTTTGCACTTTTATCTTAGATTGTTAAACAGGGTCTCACGGCTAATTCATTACTGGACAGAGGCATGCAGCTTACAGGATCAACATCTAAGTAAGTTGAACACAGCCTGACATGATTAGCGTATTTTTCAAGAGTAGGATTTTCATGATACTCTTCTGAAATATTTTGGCTCCCAGTAGCCCTTTCAAAATTAGATTTACAGCAGTAGTTTTCAGTCCCAGATCTATTTCAGAACAGATCATTCTATGATGAAATATTTGGATTTGGTCAAACAGAAAGTACACAGTGCAAACATTAAATTATTTCACTTGTACATTTTCAAGATTACGAATGGTGATTTCATTTAGATATATTTAGTTTAGGTGCTGATGGTAAGTGTCCATTTCGTTGCCAGAAGCTGAACTTGAATCTAGGGGGGCCTTACCCTGGGACTGTATTTTTATACTTTCTGAGATGTACGGCAGAAGAAGCCTGCTGTTATGTGGATTTTATTAAGAATTAAACTGATGCCAGAACACTTTTGTGTTTGTTTTTACAAAGTCTGATCATTGATGTGTGTTTGACTTGTTTAGCACACCTTACACTCCCTTGGATAAGAAGTCTGCAGAGAATACAGATGATGAAACAATAACAGAGGAATGGACGTTGGATCACCCGGTCTTCCAGACGCGGACAACGGCAATCGTGGAAGTAAAAGGAACCGTAGATGTAGTTCTGACTCCTCTTGTAGCAGAGGCACTGGATAGGTAATTTCATTTTGTTGCTACTAAAAATTGTCTAAAATCACAGCTGTTCTGCTCAGCAAAGGCTTAGGTAAAAGGATTGAATAATGTGGCGGATGGAAAAGCAGGGCCTGGTGCCCAGCAGATGTAATTCTGCATTTCCTATGAGGTGGCTAGAAGAATGGGAAGTGCCCTTTGTGTCTGTCAGTGCTTGTTTTTTTCCTCTGTAGTGTTAATGACACGTGGCTGATGGTGTGCCATATGAAACCTGGAGTTTCAGTGGTCTCTTGTGGCTGTTTTCCCCTCGCAGGTACATTGAGGCCATGGTGCACTGTGCCAGCTCCCGGCACCCGGCAGCAATCGTGGATGATCTGCACTGCAAAGTCCTCAGGGATGCTGTGCAGAACAGCAAGACCAGCTTCTCAGAAAATGTGAGGAAAGAACAAGGGAAATCCACATGGATTTTAGAGAATGCTCTTTTCCATATCTTACATGGAAAATGTTTTCACTGAATTTAGTGTTTTGACATGTAGTAGCTAAATGCTATGTTAATTTGGTACGCATACTTACATGCATTTTCATAATCAACTCTTACATATTGTCTTTCCCTGTCCAGAAATCTTTTACAGGATTGAAGTGTTTCTGTTTTGGATAGTCTAGAGTAATTTACATGAGATCAAATCACACATTCTGTTCTTTTAATTTACTATAGCTGTAATACTAAGTATCACATTCATCTCAGTGAGATGTTATTTTATAGTAGTTAGGGAGAGCTGTGAAAGTGCCTGTGGGTTTTTTTGCAGTTCATCTGAGACCTTAAAAGATTAATTTAACTTAAAAAGAATTGTATGGTAGTTCTACAGAATTAGGTGTTTTTTCTGTCCAAGGTAATAACCATATTTGTATTTTATGATTTCTTAGACTCTACAGTGTAGTGGACACTAATAATTTACTTCATAGTTAGTTTTTTTATATAACTTACATGTGTAAAATTCAAACTTGCAGCTGAAGTGTGGTTGTTAGAGTTTACTGCAGAGTGGTACTGCTGCTCTTACAGTTTTAGACCATACCTCTTAAGTGTTGCACCTCTTAAGTACTGCAGCCCTTGTTCTGAAAATCATGGTAAATTGCCTGAAATCAAGTCAGCATCTCTTTTTGCTTCAATGCTAATAAAGTATCCTGTTACTCCTGAGATCAGCAACTCTTGAGTTTGTGATAATAAATTATTTTTCTCCCCTCTTCAAGTTGTCTTCAAAGCAAGACATCAGAGGAACAAAAATAGACACCACCACAACAGGAACAACAAACCAGGGACCAGCACAGACCAATCTCTCACTTAAGCAAGATAATGTGACAATTAAAGGTCTTCAGGCCAATGTTACAGTTCCAAAGGTAACAACTTTTTTTTTTTTAGCTTATCAGTAGAAAAGTGCCTCACAGAATGACCCTTATTTTGCATCCCTGTTTGTTCCGCAAAAGCTGAAGTGAAGCTGTGCATTTGGGCTAGAGAACTAAAGTTGTGAATTTTGGAGCTGCGTCATTTTATGATGGTAGGCATGCAGTAGTTAAATATCAACCACCATAGGGGTAACTGCCTGCCATGTCTTTAAATTATGTTCTAGGTGTGATGGTTTTATTTTTCTTTTTACTGGAAGTATAGGACAAGGTTGTATCAGAAATTAATGATTAATGTAACATGCTTTTCTAAATGTCTTTACTCTTTGATGAAATTTTATGTACAGGTGAACCTGTGTTTGCTACAAGCATCTGTGGATGAATCCCCAGGAGTTTCTTCCAGCAAAACTGTGACTCACGTTTCCTTAGTAGCTTTGTGTTTTGATAGAATTGCTACTCAAGTCCGTATGAACAGGTAAGAATAGTACATGTCACTATTTGTCATAAACTCCAGACATATTTCATTTGATTGTTTTTGTTTATCTTGAGATGTGCTTAACTGTTTTTTCCTCCCTGATACTGAAAAGGGGTGTAGTTGAGGAGGCTTCGAACAATGCAGAAACTGGGAGGAATTCTGTCACATTTGATCGTTACATCCAAACCAGCAAAATGCAGCCCCAGTCTTCTGGTTCACTGAGATCCAATTCTGGAGCAGAAAAAGGAAAAGAAATTGCTGCTAAATTGAACATCCATCGTGTTCATGGACAGCTTAGAGGTCTTGATACAACAGGTATTAAACAATATTAAAATGCAGAAATGTCAGTTTTAATAGAAGCAAGTGGTCTTGATCTTGTAGTTTGGTTGTAGGTTTTTTATCAATGTGGATACTTGCACCCAGAGCTTTTGCAGGTACTTGAAAAAGAGGTTGAGGGTGAATTATTACTCCACTAAGTGCTAGGTTTAAACTTAGGCAAACTAAAAGCTGTCAAGACAGACTTGTAAACAGTTTATGTGGCAGATGTGTTGCCCTGTAAATATTGAGCTGCACTGCTGGAAGTTGAGGCCTGAGCTCTCTTCCTCTCAGCTGATCTCTTTTTTCAGCTACCATTTTTTGTCACCTATTGCAGGGAATGAATTACACTTATTTGCTTTCTTACTACTTTGTAACACTCTCAGTAATGTGCATGTTGTACCAACAATTTCAGCATGACAACCTGTAGATTTTTAACCATAATGACTCTAAAGCTGAAAATGAGATCTGCCCAATTGACTTGCTTGTTTTTTGTGTTAAGGAAATTTTTACTCCATTCCATATGGAATAGGACTCCTTTGACATCAGGAAGTACTCTGTAAATCCAGGATGATTTAAAAATAAATAAATAAACCAATAACAGAAAATCCCACTGCTGTGCAGAGATGAGTGAGCAAATGAAATTGGAGGAAAACAAAAACACAGAACACTGAAATGGTTACCTCCCTTTTGACTTAGTTATGGGTAGAATCTTAGCAGTGGTGTCCTGTGTCAGGTATGCTACAGACATTCAAGAGCGCCAGTTTCAGAGTTCTAACCAAGAAAAGTCATCTTCTGTTTAAAAAGTTTGAGAAGAGCCTTTCTGAGGATCTTAGCATTTCATATTTACTTGGAAAGTGATGCAGTTACAAATTGGAGGCAGAGAGTAAGGATTAGAAGGGATATAAAGTAACTCAGTGTAGTTCTTTTCCTGAGGTATTTGACATTTAGGTATAAAATTATTTAAAATATTGCTCATTACTTGGTTTTTTTTTTCAAATTTAAAAATTATCCTGCCCATATTGATACACAAAGAGCAAGGCTATTTTTCCTCTTTTTGTGCTGCTTCTTCTTGCTTGTGCTTCAAGTTTAAACTTTTTCTTTCTTTTTTTTCCCCTCCTCCTGTTTGAGGAATACTAAAGGAATAATTCCCCCAAAACACTCCAAACTTCAGAGAGCTTTTGGAAGATGTAAAGTTTTTTCCATTTTGGAACAAAGTAGTAAATATGTTTATTTTCACAGATATTGGAACTTGTGCAATAACAGCCATTCCTTTTGGGAAATCAAAAGTTCTTTTTACTTTGGAAGAGTTGGATGAGTTCACTTTTGTGGATGAAACAGATCAACAAGCTGTTCCAGATGCAGCTCGAATTGGTCCTAGTCAAGAGAAGTGGGGCTGGATAATGTTTGAGTGTGGAATTGAAAATCTAACTATAAAAGGTAAAGCTTTTAAAGGCTTTATATTATTTTGTTTTATGAAATTACTCACATTTCTGTTGTTAGGTCTTCTGGCTTAGCAGTTATGTGATTAGAAATTGTTGGATCTAGGTGATACTGAATAGTACATGTCTGTGGTAAATAAATTTCATAGGTTATACAATAAAGACATTTTTAGTTGTAAGTTCCACTAATAATAGTGTATGAAATAAACTGGTTTCATCAGTTTCTGAACTTAAGGTTGAAGTTGATGCTTTCACTGATCACTCAAATCCTCACCTTATCCACAGGAAGTGCATTATAGAGCCATAGTTTTGCTCTGGGAGGCAAAAGCTAGCTACAATCATCCAAGTTTTTTTTTTTTCTTCAGAGAATAATATTTTTAAAGTCTTTATGTGAGTACTCTTCATCTATTTGTGGTAAACCATCAGAAGCTTGAAATTGTAGTGATAAGTTGTTGAATAAAATTATGATCTTGTGGTGCATCTTGTTTAACCAAAATCATGTGTATTTCTCTGCTGAAGTGTACAGCTCCTTTCTATGGGGCATAGCTTACAGGTATTTATGTGCTGCCAACCTTTACAGTCTGGGTGTTTTTACAGGGGGAAGACAGTCTGGGGCAGTATTGTATAACACATTTGGAGTCATGGGTAAATCAAGAGACACAGAGAGAGGTGGATTGCTTGCATCGAACAACTCTTCAGACTCCCCCACTGGTAGTGGCTACAACACTGATGTGTCTGAAGATAACCTCCCTTGTGACAGAATAAGTCCCTCGTCAGATATTAATGGAAATTCTGTTTCAGATGAACAGGTATGTTCAAACTGAGTGGAAAGGATTGGTCACTCATCCTCTTTGCTTAGCCACTAAACTGCCAGCTTTCTGCAGGGTCCCTTGGGAGGATCTATTTTTCTTTGCCTAAATACCTATTAAAAAAAATATGAGCATGTCTGGTATGTTAATGCCTTTCAGTGTAATAATTCTGGAAGACAATTTCGCTTCTAACTTGTAATAATTCTGGAAGACAATCTCCCTTCTAACTTCACAATGCCTTGTTTTTGAAGGATGAAGGTGTTGAGTCAGATGATCTGAAAAAAGATATCCCCTTGATGCCTCCTCCCCCTGACTCCTGCAGCATGAAGTTGACAATCAAAGAGATTTGGTTTAGTTTTGCGGCTCCCACCAATGTGCGCTCCCCAGCCCATATATATTCAAGGTATAATTTTACCTGATATAAAAGGGAGGAAATGGCAGTTCTGCTTTGTTAAATTGCATTTATATTTGGTATGTTCTGAATGGAATTTCAATAATTCTTGAAGCTTCTTTGGAAATTATAATTTTGAGTTTGTATGTATCACAGTAAGACTTGCTCCAGTTTTTTACTGCTGCAATTTCTGTGGAAGTGCTGCTAGAAAATTTTTAGTTAGATGTGATTAAAACAAGAAAAAAGGAAGAGTAAAAGACCCAAATGAAACAAAAAGCCCACACTAACAACTTCTGGTGAGATGGAAATGTATGAGGGAGAAAGGCAGGGGAAGGTGTTAGTTTTGAGTAGGTGAGATGCTAGTGAAGAGAGCCGCTCAGTGCTTTTGGTGTTCAACCTGATATCATCCATGATCTGACTGCCATTGCCCTATGCAGTTCAAGGTGTGTCCTTCTAGGCTAGTTTTTCACACTGTATATGTAGAATAAGCCAAGTATTTCAGTCTGTCGGTGTAGAGCCATGAATCAGAAAATACTCTACTGGTACTCTTGCCTCAGCCCTTTAGCAGAAGTCCTTCATGGCCTGTAATATTTCATGTGGGATTCAGTCAGTGATGAGAATTTCAAACTGGATGATTTCAGTAGGGAGTACAAATGGGAAAAGGAAGGAATAGCGGTAGCAAAAGTGGAAAGAATCATGAGTGTGTGAGTGAGTAAAACAAAAATTGCCTCAGGTATTTTTTGCCAGTTCTTGTTTTCCGGGCAGTAAGTCTGGATTTACTACTTTGAATCAATGTTCCACCTATTTGACTGTCGTTCATAACAGCATCAGAAAATCCTGCTCATTGCTGCTGCTGCCTGTGAGCACCCCTTTCTCTTTTTTTGTCTCCACAGGCAGCTGAACCTCCTGAGCACTGCAACGCCTGCAGTTGGTGCTTGGCTTGTTCCCATTGATCAAGTGAAGTCGTCATTAAATAAATTGGAAACTGAAGGAACCCTGCGAATCTGTGCTGTTATGGGGTGCATTATGACAGAAGCTCTAGAGGTAAATGACCTTTATAAAATCAATAAGCATCTCAGAACAGGACAACGTGATAGGTAATATATAGTTTTTGGAATCCTGGATGTTTTCACTGGCAAACTTATGAGCCTTTGGAATTGGTCACAAGAACTCACAAAAAGCTGTGCTTTTTGTACTCAGTCTGAGTTTCAGAGCTGTTACCAGTGAGGAAGTCTCATGCTTCTTGCAGGAGTGCATCTCCAGGTAAAATAAGAATAAGATGTATGGCTGTAGTGCCTGGCATATTTTATGAAGTATTTTTGTTTGCTGTTGGTTTGATTGGCACCATCTAGTGGGAAGATTCTGACATGATCCCCATGTGTCTTGCATAGTGAGATGGATGACCAACTATGATGCTGGTTTTCTGCTCTGCTCAAAAATTATCCTTTGCAGCAGTCTCTTATTCCTACCTCCCTTTCTATTTCTTCTTTCTCCCTTTCTTGCACCAGACCAAATTAGAAAAAGTGCCTGTTTTGTCTTTAACTAGGAATAAACTGTTTCTTTGAAAATTGCAGCTGGCTTTGCATTTATTAATCCAGATGTAACTTTATAAGGCCTGCATTTTGAGTCCAGGCTTTTTTTTTTAATTGCTTCATATAAATAAATATGCATCCAGAATGATTTTTCACATGCAATATTTAAAATAAGGTGGATACCCATGAGGCGAATCTTTGTTGCCGAAGTTCAAAATGGGGTTAGAAGTTTGTCTCATAGATGAAATTCTGTCATGGATGCGCTGTTTGTGAGTATGTTCATATGTTGAAAATGTTTTTATTTTAATCTAGAATAAAAGTGTGCACTTCCCCCTGAGAAGCAAGTACAACAGGCTTACCAAAGTGGCTCGTTTCTTGCAAGAAAATCCTTCTTGTTTACTCTGTAACATACTGCACCATTACCTTCATCAAGCAAATTACTCCATTATTGAGGATGCCACTATGGTGAGTTACCCAGGAAAACTGGAAATATCTCAGTCAATTTGTTTTAAATATACCAATTCTAATGTCTTAAATTTGGCAACCATTTGAGGAAGCTTAACAAAGAAGAAAATATAACCCAAACTCATATGCATCTTTAAAGTTATAAGTAGATATTGTTTCTCTCATTTCATTTTCTTTGACATCTGCTATTTTTATTATGACCTGTATTTATGCATAATGTTTATCAAACTATTTTAGTAGTAAAGACATGAGATCATAAACCAAAAAGGGATGCCTTTAAAACTGTATATGGCTTTTTTTAAAAATCAGATTTCATTCCCTCTTTATCATATTTCAATGCCATTTTTATAAGATTTCATTTTTCATGGTTTTAAAATTGAACAAGTCTCAGTTATTGAGGCAAGTGCATGAACTGGTTAATTTATTCCAAATTCTCGCATTGGAACTAGTGTTCATGTCTTCTAGAAACACTGGGGTAATGAAGTTTAAGGAAGGAACTAGAATGGTACAAACTTAAGGGTTTAAGAATCAAATGTTTTTCTTGATGGTTTTAGAATGTACATGTCTAGATTGTAGTGGGAAATAGTTACTTGAACAGACATCAGGCATAAGGGAGGAGTGTTTGTTTATTCCTGATTTTGTGTCATTTTCATAATCCAATTCCACAGCTGTCAGATTTAAACACTTTAGTTTTCAGCATATTCAGCTGAGAGCCAGTGATCAGGAATAGCACAGTTTGTGGCACAATTAGTGCAGTTTGATTTTTGGTCAAAATACCAAGCTTTTGTTTTCTTTAGGACATTTCAGTGATGTAATCCAAACAATCCCTATATTTGGCATCAAATTTATATTCCTAAAATACTGCTTATGAACAATGGAAAAAATCATCTTTTTAATTCTGTTCTGTTTGTACAGAGTTGCTATGAATCTTAGCCCATCGTTCAGAGCCTGATAATTACTCAAGTACTTTTAGCTTCATATTTAACAAACCTGCGTCCTGTTGTTTATTTTTGGCCCTTTGGGCTAGATCCTCAGGTCATGCAGATAAATGTATTTACTGTGTTCAATAAAGCTGTTATTTTTATCACTCAGCTCCTTGGCTTCTTGCTTGATGTGTTGTGGTGCCAGCATGTTTGTCATAAGCCTCTTAAATGCAGAGATTTAAGAGAGCTTTGACTTTTTCTCCCGGCCAGTTTACTTCAAAATGCTGTGATATGAATTTTTAATTTTTTTTTTTTTTAAGAGTGATGGCCTTCCTGCCTTAGTGACCTTAAAGAAAGGTCTGGTTGCCTTAGCAAGGCAGTGGATGAAGTTCATTGTGGTCACTCCAGCCTTTAAAGGAGTCAGCTTGCACAGACCAACCCAGCCAATGAAACTGCAGCCAAATGCCTGCCATGAGCATGAGGATGGCCTTGGATTGGACAATGGAGGGGGCCTTCAGAGTGACACGAGTGCTGATGGAGCAGAGTTTGAATTTGATGCAGGTATTTTTATGTTATCGTCTCCATAAAGTTCATAGGGACAAGCAGCTCCTCTCAGACATTTGCATCTTCTTTAGTGTTAATACTTGGCACATTAGTCTCCTTTTTTAGAATAATCAAGCTTCTTTTTTTCTATCACCTTCATTCTGAAAGTGCTGCTAACAATGATAATTATAGTATTACAATAATTAGTGCTTCTTGAGGGAAAAACAAAACAGAAGACCTCTTTCTTCACATCTTTTATCTTGTTTTTTCCTGCACAAAATAAATCAATTATTTGCTACCTTTCAATTATAAGCCAGGCAGCAGCTAGCAGCTTTAAGAGATCAAAGATGTTTATGTGAGAAACTTGTATGTAATCACACAGTATAATGGAAATTTTTGCCCCCTTCTCTCAAATATCTGTTTTGATTAAGCAGGAACACTTGGATTATTAAACAAAACCCAGCAGACCCCTCTATGAGGTGTTCTTATTTGTCTTTAAATCAGACACCACTGTGTAGGTGTGTGTCAGCACTTGGAAGTTCATGACTGCTTGTAAATAAGTGTGCCTGACAGTAAATAATCTTGGTTCTCCAAATAAATCTAAAAGAGGGAAACTGTTTGCTTGGGTGCAGCTACTGTGAGCGAGCACACAATGCTCCTGGAAGGAACAGCCAATCGCCCTCCCCCTGCCAGCGCCTCCTCAGGGCCTGTCACTGGTGCTGAGATCATGAGGAAGTTGTCCAAGACTCACACTCACAGTGATTCTGTGCTGAAGATAAAGGTGAGTGCACAGGGCTGGGTACCAGGGCAAAGAGGGTTGTAGCTGGCCTGTTCAGGTGCAGTTCTGTAGCTGCAGATGAATGAAAAAGTCACTATAGCACATGGAAGGTCTGCTCCTGACCTTACAAAAGGGATGCTCCAGCAGTTGATCTATATTCTACATCTCTTCTTTGTTGTTTTTCTTGCCAATTAACTTCATGTGCATCATTTAAGGATGTACCCGAACCTTTATAGCCTCTGATCTATAGCAGCAGAAACAAGGATTTAACTATCATTATACAAAATCAAAGACTGGCAAAGCTCTCCAATAACTTGTAGTAAAATTATTGTGTTCCAGCCTTATATTCAGACCAAATGTTGCTTCATTTCCACAGTACTTCAATCATTTCTTTGTTTTCTGCTCACAGGGCATCCATCCATATCATTCCTTGAGTTACACCAGTGGAGATACAGCTACGGATTCACCAGTGCACGTTGGCCGCTCTGGAATGGGAGTCAGGGAAAGTCCAAGGAAAGAAAGTCTGCTCAGCTATCTCACTGGGAGCTTTCCTAGCCTGCACAATCTTTTGGAAGGGACTCCTCAAAGAAGTTCAACTGCAGTTAAAAGTAGTTCTTTGACAAGAGCAGGTATGATGTAGCATAATTTTTGAGTCTTTTTGAATAAATAATGCAATAACCATTTTTTCTTGACCTTGTAAGTAGCTCAGAAAGAGAGCTGAAACTAAAATTTCAGTAACTTAGTCTGCATGTGATAAATTGCAGATTTATAGTGATAGTTTTTTCAACAAATATTTTAGGAGCTTGAAACACTGAAGTGTTCATGCTCTGTACTGTTTTTTCAGAGTGTATTGTTATCAGTTTTTCTTTATATGTAAATTACGTACTGTATATGATACTGTATTTTCTCTAAAATCTCTCTCCTTTGCTATCAGGGACTGAAATATTGTTCAGAAAAAAAGGTATTTTGGTTTCTTAATGATTCTTTTCCTCTAGTTAATGATAGAGATAAGCAAGTGCAAAGCCATGTGTAGTGCAACATCCATTAGTGCCATGTGTAACTTCAGTGGTAGCACCAATAGTGCTGTTTGACACATAATTTAGTGGAATAAACATTGAGAATCGGGCTAATTTTTATAGTTTATAGGTGTTGTCAGTGAAATTGTGCCATGTTTCTTGTTTTTGCTGACTCTGGTGCAAGAAATGCTGAATTTTCTGCTTTATCTGCACAGGAAATACTGTGGCCACAGACATGTTGTCTGAGCACCCTTTGCTGTCTGAGCCCTCCTCTGTGAGTTTCTATAACTGGATGTCCAATGCTGTGGGCAACAGGGGAAGTGTTGTACAGGAAAGCCCGGCCATCAAGTCTGGCCACAACAGCCTTCCAACAGGTACTGCTAATTGGCAGCTGAGTTCCAGATGGTTCTGGGTTGGCTGTGCCTGTGTTTGCCACATTCTGACTGAAAGTAATTGAGAGAGTGATTTATGGTCAACAGAACTTAGTTGGTTCGAAGTATTACTTGTGGGACTTCCCAGCAACCTGGAAAATGAAAAGATGGGATTTAAGCAAAACTGTTGTTTTCTTTTGCCTCACCCTGCCTCCAGAAATTTAGCTTTTTTTGTACCTTTTCAACAGTTAATGTAGCTGCCAAAACCATGTGTAGCTGCCAAAAGTTAAAATCGTCTTCTGTTGCTGAGTTCCTTGGTTTTGTTGGCTATTTTGGATCTAATTTGCATATGCTTATTTTGTGATTTGTGCATTGGAATCCTTACTCTTTCTCAGTTCAATTTTGAAACTAAACAAACATGTTTTGAGAGTAACTTAGGAACGGGTTAACTGGTGTAAGGGAATAAAGAAAAAAATACATTTCCGAAAGTCTTAGGTGTTTTAAAGAACCAGGTGTGTAACAATTTATTGCAACTCATTTATTTTTCTTAAAGGCCATCATTCAGACTTTTCAATGTGTGTCCTAATTTTCTTTTTCACTAACACTATACTTGAATCTTTTTTCTGTTAAGTCATTCAACTGTGCTATATTAATCTTAGGCAATAAGAAGTTGTTTTAGTTTGTTTTTTAATATTGAACTAGTAGTCTGATCCTACAAACATCATCATGCTGTACATATTGCTGAACTATTGTGGCTCCTTTGTAAACTGGAATGTGTCTTTCTCTGCAGAAAGACTCTTTCCAAATTTGAACTGGACAATCTCTACCTGTTCCCGCAATATCAGACTGTTTCCTTATCCTGAGTGAGGTTACAGACATTGTGAGGTTACAGACCTCACTGGGGCTTGTGTATCTATATAAATAATCTTGCTGAATTAATCGAGTCAGTGGTGGTGAGATTTGCTGTGGTGTTAGTGTTCCATGGGTATTTATTTTCCAGGTGTGGCACCCAATCTTCCTACTATCCCCTCTGCTTCAGACTTCAACACAGTTCTGTCCAGCGACCAGAACACCCTGGATGGAACGCACTCGCAGCACAGCACCAGCCAGGATGACATCGCAGGAGTAGAAGAGGGCAACCAGGGCTTTCCTGCTGTCCAGCTGGCAGATGCACAGGTAACTGGGGCTGCACATCCCCAAATGATGAGCAAGAGTGTGGAAATCATCAAGGCCTTCATAACTCAGTGGGTGGGTTTTGTTTTGTAGGTTGTTTTCAAACCTCTGCTAAGTTACACGGGAATTCAGTCTCAGGATGCCATGCCCCTGTGCTACAGGATGTACTTTGGAGAGTACCTCTCCTTCTCAGGAACTCTGGACTGCCTCAGAGCAGATATTGTTGATTCAGACACAGCAAAGGAAAGAAAAAGCAAGCGAGCTCGAAGGTATGATGAAAGATTTAAAAATACATTTATTGGCTAAAGAACAGAAGTCACGCTTTTAATGTGGTGACAGATTTCCAAAGCACTTTCATGGGATAAGAAGCAGCCCTTTATTCTTCTAATCTTTCATTTTGTCTTCCTGTTAAAATATTTTTTTTAATCTTCCTATGGAATTGTTTGGGAATTGTAACTGTTTAAATATCAGCTGCTTTTTAAAATTGGAGATTGGGGAAGAGGGAGAGCTGGTGGGAATAATAGTAGGGGTGGGGAATTTGAATGGCTCTGAAATGGTGTTTAATAATTAATCCTGTAAATAATAATGATGTGACTTTTGTGAAAATGCTGAATCTTCCCCCAGACCAATTTTGGGCAGAGCTTTAGGATATAATGGAATGATTGCATGCCAAGCTAGGTTTCATAGAGCTGGATGATTTCCATGTTAGAAGAACACAATATGAAACTGGAAAAGTTCATTTTATTATATTCAGAACTGTGGTAAAAATGCGAAATCCTAAGGGAAATAAAAGGCTGGATCCAGTAAATTAGATGTAAGATGTGTAAAAAATGTATTTGACTCTCACTCTCATAAAAAGCAACACGGTAGTAACTCGTACCTTTCCTTTCTTTAGGCAAGGAGCTGTCAATCTTCCTCCTCTGGAATTCAAACCAGCTTTAATGTTAGAGACTTTCAGCATTAGCGCTGTGGTGATGGAGAAATCAATGTGCACCCCTCACAACTCCACCAACGCCCTTTCCTTCCACGACTTGAACAAGCGCTATTACAACACCTTCCACTGCAATTTCACCATTTCCTGCCAGTCCATCAGCCAGCACGTGGACATGGCCCTGGTGCGCCTCATCCACCAGTTCAGCACCATGATTGATGACATCAAGGCCACGCAGACAGACATCAAACTGAGCAGGTACACGGCTGGCTCGGCCTCCCCGACTCCCACCTTCAAAACCCGCAAGCACAGGGACTTCCGCTCCTCGGATTTCAGCCGCAGCTCCCGGGGCAGCCTCAACGGAGGCACCAGGGTGAACAACACCAAGAACAAGAGGACAAACAACGACAACAACAAGAAGGAGTCGCGCAACAAGAATTCCCTGGGGAGGTCGGAGAGAAGAACTTCCAAAGTGTCCAGGAAAGGCTCCAAAGACGTGGTTGACCACGTGACAATCCATATGGATGACTCCGACTCCATTACCGTGTCAGAACAGAGCGAGCCCTCTGCAGAGTGCTGGCAAAATATGTATAAGCTTCTGAACTTCTATTCACTCATTTCTGATCCAACTGGCATCTTAGAAAAGTCTTCTGAAACTTTTGGGCCAACAGGTAAAGTGGTTCATGACTCCAAACTATTGAACATGTGTGCGTTTGTTTAAATGGGGCATTCTAAAGCTTGGTCATGAGGTGGCTTCTGAGAATTGCCCACCCCATCTAACTTGGATCAGAGGAGCAAGTGGTGAGGACGGAGGGGAGCTTTAGATTAATTCACCGAGAAATTGTATAGAACAAAAGCTTAACTCTTCTCGCTAATTTTGTAGTCTGGATTGAGATTGTTCCTCCTGAGGTGCTGTTTTGTGTTCAAGGGGCTACTGGAAATGCTGTTTATTATCATTCTGTGAAAATATGCGAGCGTGTATGTAAGCCATTCAGAGGGAGACAATTTCAGCCTTGAGAATGACCGACAGTAGGAAAAAAAATCTGTGGACCTTGTTGTGAGAGCAGGGAAGGTGAATTACTGATTTTTGTGAAGTCCCATAAAAGTTATAGGTGTTTGGATCATAATTTCACCTAAAATCTTGACATCTGGTGTAATTATTGCTTTTTCCAATGTATTTCAGCACAGCAGAGTCAATCTGAAAGCTGACTTAGTATCATTCTTTTTGTTGCAGAACTCTAGGTTGCTGTAAATATGCAGGGGATGATATAGTTGCTCTAGAGCTGTGCTTTCTCAGATTTCTTGTAACTAAAGAATGTAATCTAAGGAAGTCTCAAATGAGAGTTTTTGTTAAACAGATGCCAGTGTCTTTCATGCACAGAATATCATATCCACAGTTATAATATCTGCACAAAATGTAAATTTTCTTGCATTGTTTTTAGCCTCCTGAGTGTTGAAAAGGAAAACTTGCTCATCCAAAACAGAATTGTAAGAACCTTTGCATGTGGGATGATAAAAAAATAAACAGGACGATTGGATGTTGTCAGGGCATTTTTTCTGGTATAACAATATAAACAGATCATTACAAATATTTATATAAGGTACATAAGAACATATCTATGCATAATAAGGAAGCAACATTATTTTCATTGTGTCTTGGATTTGGTCCAGTTGAAATGGTATTGGGGTGAAGTGAGCGAGGCACAGATAATTTCCCTGAAGAGTTTTCTTGACGTGAAAGATACGTGGTCCTTGGTTTGAAATACAAATATAAATGGGATATGTCAAGGACTTATTATAAATAAAGCCTTAAATAACTGCTGGTGTTTCTGTAGGTGTTCGGAGCCCCACTGAGCCTGCCTGCAGGGTGGTGTTTGAGAACGAGCAGGACAACGGGCGCAAGCGCAGCCTGGTGACCTCGGAGCCGCAGCACGTGACCCTCATCGTCTTTGGCATAGGGATGGTGAACAGAACCCACCTGGAGGCTGACATCGGCGGCCTCACCATGGAATCCGAGCTGAAGAGAATCCACGGCAGCTTCACCCTGAAAGAGAAAATGAAAGGTGGCATGAGCTAAAAGCGCTCTCCGTCATTCAATTCCATGGCAGCTTTACGTGTTCGTGTGTGTGTGTGTGATATAATAATATTCAACAAGTTCTTTTAATAACTGCTACTAGGATGCTGAAGGATTTTAAAAGGATGCAAGATTTCCAGAAAGTGCCATGGAGGAAGTTCTCTTAGAAGACAGTCACTCATTTTCAAAAGCTTTCTTCATAGCACAATTTATAGCTGACATCACTTAATGTGACTGCTAAAGCTGTAATTTTTTAGTTATTTTCCTGCTGCAATATATTTAAAAGCAGTAAGCATATCTGTAGTATTGTACTGACTGAAATGCTGTTAAATATTTTTTTTTCCTAAAGATGTGCTACACCAAAAGATGACTGAGACATGTGCCACTGCTCACATAGGAGGTGTCAATATTGTCCTGCTGGAGGGAATTACCCCAAATATCCAGTAAGTAGGAAGTCTCACAATTTAAAACTGTTCAAGTTCATAGAAGTGGTATGAGTTGTATTCCTTCTCTTACGCTTTTAATTGCTTTTTGAAACTTGTAGGCTCAAATCATATGAGGTCTGTAGGGAGTAATAATCTAATGATGCTAATCGTTCCTGTTTAAGATCTATAGTGTTTCTTTAATATATTTTTCAACTCTCATGATGCATCATTCTTTGTTCTCTCATGTTACTTAGTTCTAATATCCCTTCTCCAACCTTTATGTGATTGACACAACCTGGCAGGGGAGGGGAAGAGAACCACTTCTTGTGCATGAATATCGTGAATCGCTCAGCATCCACATTGTTCTGGCTTATTTATTTTTGCCAGGTTCACAGACTCAAAAAGACCATGCATTATTTTATTTTGTTCCCAGCTGCATCTCTTTCTGTTTGAGTTGGAGAATGAGCTGAACCACAATTCTTTGTAGCACAGATCACTTCACACAGTTTGGATGTTAGCTGGGTAACCCTCAGTATGTGCACTGGTCTTAGAACATGACTCCTGTAAAAGGGGGCTAAATAATGTCACTTCAGTTTCACTCTCCTTTTAATTCCTGGGTAGTTTGGAGGATGCTACGCAGAAATTAAAACATGGAGAATTTTATCATTTCCTCAGCTAAACTGCTTCCAGTAAGTTTCAGAGGGATAAATAAAAGTTCCAATCTGACAGTCATGAAGGGTTTCTAAAGGTGACCAAAGCTCTTCATGTCTGTTTTACATACAGGGAGGGTACAAAAGGAAAGGGGGGAAATAATGATAAATCTTAAAAACAACAAGAGCAAAGAACAATCATGAGCAAAACCAAAACATTCAACTTGGTAATTTTGAAAATAAGTGTCATATTGTGGGTTACAAGTAATTAACTGACTAATTTTGCATGACTGTTTATTCTTTATTTGCTTTGTTTTTGTTTTTCTTGCTTTCTCTTCAATGTTCATCTGTAGACTGGAGGATTTTCCTACATCTCCTACAAGCACAGCCAAACAAGAGTTTCTGTATGTCATATTATTACGTTTAATAGTCTTGCAATTAACTCTGTGTTGTGTAGCTAATGGCTGCATTCCTACCGTGTGTGATTGTGCAGGCAGATGTTGCTTGAATACATTTTAGTTTAACATCTGGTCCTACCTAGATAAGCTTTTATTAATGAGGACTGCTAAATACCTGCCTAAAAAAACCTCTTGTCAATGTTAGCACTATAGTTTTAGGGGCTACTGTTGCACTGCACTCACTACTGTAATGTTAGAATGGTTTCACTAAGTTCTTTACATCTGCTTCTGTACGTATTTTAATGAGCTGAAATAGTGTTGATAAATGTAAGGGAACACAGAGGTGAGATTTGCTTTGGAACTACGGCGCTTGGAGTGATAGTTGTGGTGTCATCATCAACAGGGCCATTCCTTTTTGTCTTTATTTCCCTGTGTGCTGGTTTAACTCCCAGGCATGCTGAAGATCTGAGTGTGTGGGTGCAGGTCTCCCCTCTCACAGTGTCTGTTTATTCAGTGTTGTGGTAATACAGGATTAACTTTAAAATGTCCTTATAGCTCTGGAAGGAGAGGTGATGGACTGTAAAACTGCAGTTGATGTAGGGAAAAGTGTTGGGATTTGTGTTCTTTTTTGTCTGGTAGCAGCATTTAACCAGTGTATCACTGAATTGTTGAATTCACTGCCATATGATGTGGTCAACAAAAATATATATCTTTAAAAGGATTGGATAAATCTGTGCAGGATAGGTCTGGTGATGAGTCATGAACATGGTACAACCTCTGGTTTAGGAAGTAAATTCCTTATGGCTGGAATTAAGGGAAGGATCCCTTTACTTACACCTCAGGTATCTGCTGCTGCCTGAGTTTCCAGCTGACTCGGTGCAGTAGTCCCTGTGTGTTGTGGGCCTCCTGCTGACTTTGTTACCCCCATACCCTTTCTACAACATTCTCAAAAATACGTTGAGTACTGGCCTTGTAGTCAGTTCTATAGTGGGACAAAGACTCTTTGTTACAAATTCGTCTAGAGAGTGATCGTTTATGGCATCGATGTGAGAATTTAGAATTCTTTCTGGAAGCATTACTGGGATATAACTTAAATAATGATTAATGACTTTAATGAGATACAACCAGATGTGTTACAGGCATATCACTGTAGATAAGCAAACTGCAGATCTTTAATAATGAACGGATAGCCACACAGTTGTTCAACATTTCATTCTGTCATGGAAGTAGGTTTTTTGTAGGCAAGCAGTGGTGAAATTAATTTGTTGCATGAAATATGGAGAAAAGCACGGTCAATTTCGCTGAAGTTTTTTTCTCCTGCAATAGCTATGTTGGTGTAATACATTTTTAATTAAGGAAATATTTAAAATGGTTTGAATGCAGTAGTATTTTATGTTATAGATAGAGATGGAAATGTGTTCTTGATTGGCTTCACAGCAGTTGAGTCAGAATGGTAGCAAGAAGAGAGTAGGAAATGAGCAAATGTCAAGAGAAATCATTAGTTTGGTTTTTTTTAAGAGATGGATTAAAACAATTCTGGCCTTTTCTTAAGTAATGTTTATTTGTATGATGCTTTTCTGAAAATTGTTATGAATTGTTTCCTCCTTCATCACATAGTTTGAAAACATTTCTACTTGACAGTCTGCCCTAAAATATTAATTCTGAACTGCTTTAGGTCACCTACATCTCTTGCATAGCTGTGAAAGTCTGAGAAAGTTCCTTGAACTTGAATCAATTAATTTGCTGTTGATAGGCCAGTAGTTGCCTTACAGTGCTGTGTATTTCCTGATTATAAGCAGAAGGGTGCTTTTTTCTTATTTATTTTTTTTATTTAATATTTCCATATCTGGGTTGCTTTGGGCTTGCTGATGTTTTAACGTAAGAATAAGAAGAAACATGACTTAGAGAGTAGAGTTCATAGAATATAGTGTCTTTCACCATGAGACCCAACTGTCTATAAACAATTCAAGTAGGATACAGAAAGTGTTTTAGCTGTACCTCTTGAAATATAGTATTTGAGAAACTTGCATTGAATGTTGCAATTTTACAGTCTATTTTTAAGCCATTTTAGCTGATGTATTGCATCTTGACAACTACGTGTCCTTCTCTTTGAGAATTCTGTAATTCTGTGTTGGCTGCATAATATACTTCCATTGGGTCACCCTCCAGGAATTGACCATAGAAACATTAATGTGTTACCCCAATATATTTTTAATAGGAGTTTAGTGAATTCTGCTATGCCAAAATTCTGTTGTGACATCAAAAACTGTCAGCTTAGTGCAGTTATATTTTTATCTTGGGTAACCATTGTGAACCATATCCTCCTCAACATTAAAATAAAGTTTAGATTATGTATTTTGGAATAATATGTTTGAATTAAATTTTAATATATTAATTCACAAATTCATCTATCACATATTTACTGTTAAGTATTTCCTCCAATGACCTATTTGGATGCAAAACTCAGATTTGACTTTTTACCAAAAGGATGATTCGAGATTATTCCTGAACAGGAGTTGAAATGGAAGGCTCTTTCCTTGTTCATGTGTCTATGTGCAGCCTGGTGTGTATGCACTGCAACAACCTTACTTTAGGCAAGAACAGCAGTTTTTAACAGGTGTTTTTGCCGTGCATGACGTGTAGTTCTCTCAAGTGTAGCGTAGTTGTCTGTGGCATGTAGTTGAGTGCGTCTGTGTGTAAAGTGAAAGAAAGAGGAACGTGGGTGTCGTTGGCAAACAGTATTACTTCAAAATTCAGCTAACACTTAAAAACTCAGTTCAACCTACAACTGGAAGGACGTGCAAATGACTGCTGTTCCCTTTTGCCGTCAGAACTGTGGTGAAGTGCAGCATTGCCAAATCGCAGGCGCTGTACAGTGCCCAGAGGGGGCTGAAAACCAACAACGCGGCCGTGGTGAAGGTGGGGGCCATCAGCATCAACATCCCGCAGCACCCGGCCACGCTGCACAGCATGATGGTGCGCAGCTCCCACCAGCTCTCCAAGCAGATCTCCGACCTCATCCGGCAGCCCTCCACCGCGTGAGTGCTCCCAAACCTCTCCCCCTTCCAGGGCTTTGCCACCTCAGGTGTCTGTGGGACAGCCAGGCGGAGTAACACGAAGGGTTTCCCGCTCTTTCTCTTGGTCCACAGGCCCCAGCCAGCCAAAGAAGATGTGGCAACTCCTCTGCCCTCTGAGAAGACTCCAACGAGCATCAATCAAACGCCCGTTGAAACAAATGAATTCCCACAGCTGCCAGAAGGCTTGGAAAAGAAGCCCATAGTGCTGAAGTTCAGTGCCATGATAGATGGGATTGCTATCGGAGCGGCGCTCCTGCCCTCCCTGAAGGCGGAATACAAGATGGGAAGAATGAGGAGTCATGGAATGACAGGTAACAGTTCTCTGGAGCTTTAAAAACATTGCTGCTTTTAGTTTGGCCTTCTTATAAGCATCCAAAAGCATTCCGTGTTTCTGTTGAGTTATAGCTGGAGCTTTCATTCTGCTGCCATCAGCTTTTTTTTTTTTAAAGTGGGCTTCAATCAGATGGGCCCATATAGAGAAGTTACAGTATGGTTGTTATAGACAATTCCCAGAGGCAGAATGCACATGAAGACATGTATACATTCATATATAGCATCCTCCCAGGAAACTTCCTTCTAAGTCCTAAAATGAGTTTATGATCTTTGGGTAATTAAATTCTAATTTGTAATGCTACTTGTAAGGCCTCAGTACACTCGAGGTGGTTTGTATGACTCCCTTCTCAATCTTATTACTGTGGAGTCTTTGTTTTCTTTAGAAATTAAGGCAACCCAGAATCATGTGGGTGGATATTTATAGTTCTGTAAGTCTGTGCACTTTATTAAACATTAAACATTTCCAATTTTTTTTATTGTTCAAAAAGTGTTCTTAAATGTAAGAATTAGTAAGAGTTACTTTTTCCAGTTCATACTTTTTCTTTTCCTGCCTTCATTTTACAGGTGCCCAAACCAGATTCAATTTTGAGCTTCCAAACCACAGACTGCGCTTCACTTCAAAAGTTTCTGCCACTGACATGTCGACCATTCCTCCTTCGGCCAGTCTCAACCTGCCTCCTGTCACCATGTCAGGGAAATACGTCATGGAAGAGCATGACACTTACTCTGACCAGATCTGGAGCATCGATGAACTCCCTGCCAAGCAAGGCTACTACCTGCAGGGGAATTACCTGCGCTGTGTGGCTGAGGTGGGTCTTGAAGGCTGCAGTCATCTTTGCCAACTTCTTTCCCTTCTGTTACAATTCCTTGACATTTTTTTAACAATCTGCCTCCTCCAGAACTCTCAGGTTTACAACTTGAATATAAATACTGAAAAATTGAAAGGCCGTTTTATAGCTGGCTAATTTTTTTTTGTGATTAGACAGCTCCGTAAGTGCAATAATGATGTGACATAGAACCTTAATGATATAACATTTTCTGCTCAACACGGTGTGTTCTATTCACAAGTTCTATTTGTGTGCCAATTTCCATAGTTAATTTTCCCAGAGAGAAAAGTGATGCTGCTTAAAAGAAACCTACCTAATGGGGAAGGGCAGGTTATTTCTACTAACTAACTCTCCAGTCAGAAAAATAGGCATGTTTGTAGTTAAAAATTGTGATGTCTGCAGCTAAAAAAACCCCCAAACCTGGCAAGCCACTGTTTTTAAAACAGATTTGTTCTCAAATGTTCTGTTTCTGCAGGTTGGCTCCTTTGAACATAATCTCACGACTGACCTTTTAAACCATTTAGTATTTGTGCAAAAAGTGTTCATGAAGGAAGTCAATGAGGTCATACAGAAGGTTTCAGGTAAGCAGAACACTTAAAAGCTGCTTTAAGTAAGGTCCTCAAACCTTGTTTGATGGCAATATTATGTAGCCCTCAGGATCAGCTCTTTAATTTCACAGACACCCTCATTTCACCTCTAGCACTGCAGGCAGCAGCAGGAAGCAGAACTGGACTTTGAAATAATAACAGAGGCTCTGGAAATTATGCTAGGTCTATTATAAGCAGGACTTCTACTGGGAAGCAGAATTGTTTGGTATTCTGGACATCAGCCTCTGTGTCTCTCCATGGTGTGACCTTGGCTGGGTTACTCTCTGTATTCACTTTGTTTGATTTGGACATTTTTTGAGTTATCCTGAAAGGCTGTTACAGAAATGCAGCTAATTTTTAGTGGAAAGATTCATCAATAGCTAGAAACATCATGAGGAAAGAAAGAATAAAAAGTGGTAACTAAGTGAAAAGAGTGTCTGTGTGTACATCTGCCTCCTTTCATGAACCTCTGTGCGCACGTGTGTGTATATATATGTGTATACATACATATATATATATATATATTTTCAGGTACACAAATGCAATTAAACAACTCTGCAGGTCCACATGACGTGCCCTCGAGGCAGTGAGAAAATGGAAAATGCCAAATTCCCTGAAGTATAACAAGAAACACCTTGATATTTGTTCCAGCCAAAATATATTAGCATTGGATAGTAAGAAAATGCTTTGGAGAAGAATAAACCTTCAACAGCTGTCATTATTCTATTAGAACTTTTTTTTTGTAGAGGAGCATACAGTGCTGAACCCAGGAAACCTGTATTAGCTTTTACAGCATTTCTTGGACTCTGCATTTCAATTTCCTCTGCAATTTTATGTGAGGAATTTATTACCAGAGCTGGTTCTCTGCTTTTCCAGGCTATAAATTTGTATTGCAGGTAGCAGCCTGCTGGTTTTTGAAATGTGACTGTTGCCTTCCATATTGGAGTAATTCAGCAGGGACATGGTCAGGTCAGCAGTCTGTGGGTCTGGATGCTCAGTGCAGAACAATGGGGACAGAAATTGGCTTGGTCCCTCTGGCTTGGAGCAAAGTAATTTTTTTAATGATTTCAAAATACCAGTTAGTGTGATGTGCTACAGTGTTTTTTCTAATTACGGTTTGTGTTGCACTAAAATATTGTTTGCATATTATCCTTATATAAAAACTGTGTAAGTACCAATTACTGAAGGTGAAGTTGCACAGATTGAGAGCTGGTTAATCAACAGAGCAGTCCATAATAATTATATCTGGAAGTTGAAGGCAGTGTTGATTAAAACAAAATTATCCAGATACAAAATGGAGTGATAAAAATTAATTATTGTTTGCGGGTTTTTTGAATCATGATTGAACTGCTTGTCCTTACCACCAAATAACTGTAATTAGATCAATTGGCAGACTTGGAGAGAATTAATGGCTTAGCCTTTTGCAGCAGCAAGCTCTTCCTATAAAGTAAGTTGGGATGTAGATGAATCTCAAGGAGAATTAAAACCAGAGTTGCTTCTTCAAAGGTACATAAATTGAGATGAAATGTGCCAGGATGAGGAAGTAAACCCCAAAAAAATTAATTGCAGAATACTCTTTCCTCCTCTCATTGAAAAATACTGATATAATTTTAATTCCTCAGTTCATGGAATTTGCATAGTATTTGGTCAAGTGTTAAACTTGTATTGTCAGATAAGTTGGAGATTTGCACATTGGTGCAGGGGACAAATAACACCTTTTTTGAAAAGTAGGTGTCTCTCCTTACAGGCTTTCAGACTTCCTGTGGAAGATTTCCTAGGAGGGAGGAACATGCCTCTGTTCCTTCATTCTTAGTGGAGAGATATTAATTATATGTCAGAAGATGAATCTGCACGGATGTCTTCAAGACTCATTTGTTTTTATAAACCTTCATCTAGTCACTGTTTAAAATAAGGCTTAATTCATGGTCACCTCTTTATATGTATTGGTTTAAAAATGTTTCCTTTGGTAAAACTGTGACTGTGCATATTTGCTGTGTACAGGAGGGGAGCAGCCAATACCTCTTTGGAATGAACATGATGGCACAACAGATGGAGATAAACCAAAAATTCTTCTTTACTCATTGAGCCTGCAATTTAAGGTAATCTTACGATGACAAAACAGTGGTGGGTTTTTTTTTTTTCCTTTCTCATCATGTCACTGAACCAAACACTTTGTACCTTCCTTATCCATTAGGGAATTCAAGTGACAGCTACAACTCCCTCAATGCGTGCTGTGAGGTTTGAAACGGGGTTGATACAACTTGAGCTCTCCAACAGACTGCAAACCAAAGCAATGCCTGGAAGCAGCAGCTACCTCAAACTGTTCGGAAAATGCCAGGTGGATTTGAATCTGGCATTGGGACAGATTGTTAAACATCAGGTTAGTGTTCAAAATCTTTGCATGTAATGTTCTTAATCATGTGTGATTAAAAAAATTACATAATCAAGCCAAGAGATTGTTCCACGGTGCTGGGGTTTTTTTTTTGTTTGTTTGTTGGTTGTTTTTTTTCCCCATATTATTAATATCTTAAAACTTCTTAGCCCTTTAGAACAGGCATAGCCTTTCTACTGAGTCAAACTCAAAACTTTTGTTGATATTAATATAGTTTTTTAGACTTTTTGAATGAAATAATAAGATCAGAGGAGATCCAAACTTCACTAGACCTACATTTTGACCTAGTTTGTCTTGGTTTGACAGTTGTAGCTCTTGTATTCTTAAAACTGCTGTTACCTGGAATCACTCATTCTAGGATATGAAAGTGTTTTGTGATGCCTAGAAACAAACAGACAAATAGAAATCTTAGGATCTATAAATCAACTGTCACAATAGAGGATCTAGATATATAAATAGCTACATTAGTTAACAATTCATGTTAAATAAAGAAAATAAGGCTGTGATCAGACCTTAATGCAAGAATACTGAAGATCCTCAAAGGGACTTTGGCTAGAGGATAAAAAGAGGAAAGGACACAACTTGCTGTTTTAATTTTATATTTTGTCAAATGCACTAATTTGGGGTTTCTTTCTTCCCACTCCCCATCCCTGAACTCTTCCCTGCTGCAAACTCCTCCCTTTTCCCATTTTTGGAACATTTCAAGGTTTATGAGGAAGCTGGCTCAGACTTCCATCAAGTTGCCTATTTCAAGACAAGAATTGGATTAAGAAATGCTCTCCGAGAAGAAATCAGTGGCTCATCAGATAGGGAGGCTGTGCTCATTACTCTAAACAGACCCATTGTTTTTGCCCAGCCTGTGGCCTTTGACAGAGGTATTGTAGAGACAATTGCTACAGATTTGTGTTCATACTGAGGAAGAGATTTTTTTTCTCAAAAGGCTTGTTTATTCAAGGCTCAATATATTTCATGTTGAGTAGCTGAGAAATTTGGGAGATCTCCTCCATGCCAAAAGATTGGTAATTCTGTCATCAAACATCCAAATTCCACATGTTGAGGTGATTAGTTTTCAGATGGTTTGGAGGAAGCTGCTGTTGTAAATCCTCACAGATGAAAAATGCTGAAAACAGTAGGACTTTCTCTGTTTTAATGTATTAACTCTGATGCTGAATGATCAGGTTTGTCCTTTGAAGCATGAACCCCATCACTGCGCTCTGCAATGTGTGTATGTCCATTGTTATACATACTCTGACTTAAAGTAATGGAGGAGCTGTAAAAAGGAAAATTATTTAGTGAACATGCATTGGGTTTTTTTGTTGATTTCAATTAAGCATTTTTGGTTTCCTTATCAAGCTGTGCTATTCTGGCTGAACTACAAGGCAGCGTATGACAACTGGAATGAACAGAGAATGGCTTTACATAAAGATATTCATATGGCCACGAAAGAAGTGGTGGATATGCTGCCTGGAATCCAGCAAACCTCTGCACAGGCCTTTGGGACCCTGTTCCTTCAGCTGACTGTCAATGACTTAGGAATTTGCCTGCCCATCACAAACACACCACAGGTAAGCAAAAGTGTGGCTTTTGGAAGTCTGTTAAAATACCAATTTGTGTGTGGTACATACACAAGAACCAGGTGATACATGTTTCAAAAGTGGTCTAGTTTTATAAAAGGAAATATGTGGGCTTTTTTACAGAGAAACATAATTATAGATGTTCATATGCATAGCTAGTAATTAGTCAGTCAGTCTGTACACTTGAGATTGTACGTAATAGTACACATCAAAATAACCACAAAAAAAACATCACATAAAAATTAGAGCTACTTTTTGTCATTGTTCAGTCAAGTCATGTGTCTTCTTTCTTGGAGAAAAGAATTGATCCTGGACTTGTGTTCTGTGGTCATGGGGCCATATGGATTATAGCCCTTGATCAAACATGGATTTTTGTTCCTTTTCCAGATGAGCTTGACTCCTGCTGCCCTAATAAATTTACAAAGTAGGTGTTGCATGTAGGAAACAGCAATGCAAGGCATTGTATGGGCAGAGGTGATGCTTTTGAAATGCTCTGCAGAGAAGGAAAAATACAAGGAGATACAAGGAGGGAATCAGTTAATAGGGAAAGATAAATGGCATTTAGTAAATGTGCAGTATCACTTGACATTGCACTGACCAGTAAATTCTCCCTGTGATTTTATTTTCCAGTCTAACCACTCTGCAGATCTCGACACTGGCTCTGCTTTAGTCCTGACTATTGAAAGTACACTCATCACTGCCTGCTCTTCAGAGTCTTTAGTTAGCAAAGGCCATTTTAAGAACTTCTGCATCCGCTTTGCTGATGGCTTTGAGACAAGTTGGGATGACTGGAAACCAGAAATAAGAGGAGATTTAGTCATGAATGCATGTAAGTGGGGATGATTTCATACTGGACAAGGGTATTTCAGATATAAATCCACTTTTGACCTTCCCATTGACTAGAAAAACAGCTGAGCTTTCCCAAAAAGCCTGGAAAAAAGAATTTGGTCTTTTCAAAGCAAAATAATATGGATCTAAAAGGTTATACTCCTTTGTTATTGCTTTCCTTTATTAATAAACTTTGCTGCTTTATATATAATTGTAATAATTTAAGCTCTGTCTGAGAGATGTTGGAAGAGTTGGATGCATTGCTTTTATATAATTTCATAAGATCCCAGTAAGTTTTAATAGTCTGATATAGCATATTTATGCATAGAATGGTGAAAATTCAAAACTTTTTATGGAATTTAAAGTTGATTCAATACATAGATATATTTATACATAATACATATTTAGAATTTTGTATTATGTATAATAGTAGTATTTGAAGTAGGTTCACTTTACTAAATAAGAAAAATCCTTCACTGGGAAATAAAACTATAACTCCTATCATTCTTTAATTATGGCAAGCAGAAGACTGAGGGTGGGATTGGGGAGGGCTGTTCTAAAGCAGCTTTTACTGGCTGCCTAGTCAGTGTGTTTGCTTTGTGTGCATCACGTAGGTGTTGTGCCAGATGGTACCTATGAAGTGTGTTCTAGGACAACGGGACAAGCTGCAGCAGGTAATGTGCTTGTTTCAATAAATCAAGTCCTGCATAGAAAAAAGGCATTCATAAAATAAGAAATTTAAGTCCTTTAACTGTGTTCTAATTTAATTGGTTGGAGAAGAGTCAGCAATAGTTGCCTTAACAGTAATGATGTCCCATTGCTTCCTGTCCTGGGGATTGCTTAATCTTCCTCATGCTGAGGTTTTGAACCCTGAGCTGCCATCCCTCTCTCTCCTCTCCCAGAAAAGGCTTCTCTTTTTCCCAAATTCCCTCTCTGCCCAGTCTAAGTAGTCTGGACCTTCTCCAGAGCATTCAGAAATAGCTGTCAGTGTCTGTATTGGTCATACTTCCATCTAGAAAGAAAACCAGTATCTTGTGTAGTCGTGCTTAGAGCAAGGTCAGTATTTTGATGCTGAAAAGTGGCACTCAGAAAAATCCTGGTCAGACAGGATATTCACTAGGCCCACAACACATTTAATATAACATCTTCCAGCATCATTGTTCAAGACTTGAATAACAGGTCAGCATTTGTACATGCAGAAAGTCATATTTGTTAGAAATTCTGTTTTGGAATAGTGTACTTGCCTGCATTTGTATGAGCTGAAGCTTGAGATGCTCTTTACTTGCTCTGAAGGGAATGTGTCTTCTTTAGGTCTGCCTGTGTTATATTAGTTGTTTAAAGAAATGCTGTGAAGTATTTTCATAAAACATTTCTGCTGTGGAATGTGTTTTTCTTAGAATGGCAGAAAAGACAGTTCTTTCTAATTGATAAACACTGTTGTGGCTAACAAGTACATAATTCACTCTGGGGATTTTTTAAGAGGAAAACCTGTTGAAACTGATTTTTTTTTAACATAGAAAGTAGTAGTGCTGGAACCTGGACACTGAATGTTTTGTGGAAGATGTGTGGTATTGATGTCCACATGGATCCAAACATTGGGAAAAGACTGAATGCTTTGGGCAACACCCTCACAACGTTGACAGGAGAGGAAGATATTGATGACATAGCTGACCTCAACTCTGTGAACATAGCTGACCTTTCAGATGAGGATGAAGTTGACACCATGTCTCCCACTATACATGCAGTAAGTGAATTCACCAAAATAAGTGCTACTAATTGGAAAAAGTTTTCTGTCAAATGGAAATGTCTTAGCCTTGAGTCCAGCATGCGAGCCTTTCTAGCTCATACAAGTCTTGTGGCAAATCAGAAACGTTTGTGTGTGTGTTTTCTAACTCCATATTTCAAAGGCAACAAGTTACAGATTATATTTCTTCTGGTATTATGTGGAAATATTGATCTGGATTTGAAAACATGGAGGGGACACAGCACCTAACCTCAGGTACCTGAACTGTAAAAGCCGTGACTTTCTTCTAGGTTTTCTTCACAGGAGAGTTAAGTTACTAACACGAAAAAAAATTTTTAAAACCTACTTCTACTCAATACACTGCTGACCTTGCTTTTTGGTTTTCTACAAAACCATTTTAACAGCTGTTCCTTAATGTCTCTTGCCTACTGACTGTGGAAACATTATCCCAGCACACTAATGCTCCTGTTTGTTGTTCAGAAATCAGGTGGAGGTTCCTGGGGTGGAGATGCACGCAAGCTCACATTTGGGCAGCGGATTGTAAATCACCTGCTGGGTTTGAGCCCCCCAACCTACCGATACTCTGTTCCTGTAGAATATCTCTTGGGCTCGCGGGATTTGCTCCAGCCTAGCAGAGCACATATGAAAGCAGGCAGATCCTGCTCATGGGGACATGTATGTAGTAGTTACAATCTGTTTAACTGAATGATGGGCTTTGGATCACTGGAAAAAAATCCAATCAACTGCCTATTCACATGAATTGATTCTTTTGCATGCGCTAGTCCAGATTTGAAGGTGTGAAATTCACTCTGCCTGTTGTTCATAATGTACTGATGTCCAGTTTTTGATGAGGGCATTAATGAAATGTTTATTTGAAACAGGAGATCGTTGATCACCGGCGGCAGGGAGCTTCCAGTATCCAAACTGGAGAACAGCGAGGGAGGAAATTTATGAAGCGTTTGGTTGATATTAGAGAGCTCAATGAGCAAGCAAAAGTCATTGATGACTTAAAGTAAGTTTTGCTTTATGTTCTTATCATCCATCTTGTGGCACTGCTACGGTTAAGTGCAAATCGTTGCCTTTATTTAACCATAAAAGATTATCCTTTTGGATGCCAAAAGCAAAGGCTATGCATGCAAGTACTCTCTCTAATCTTTGTGATTGTTCCATAAGTATCAGATTAGTCTGTATTTTTCTGACTCTGCATTTTAATGACTAATTTATAATCCTTTTCCTATTGATTCAAAATCATAGTTCCATCTGGGTTTATTATCATGCTGATTACTTTAGAAAAATATATTACTTTGAAACCGTAATAAGTTTAGGAAGAAGAAGAAAAACATTTAAATTGACCTGTTTTTGCATCTTGTACATGATGTTTTCAAGATAAAACTTCAAAACTTTCTTATACTGTACTTGAGAAAACTCTTAAGAAAAATTTATTTCAAATTTCATCTGACATTCTGTGTATTTTATTAATAGCATTTGCAAATGTGGTTGTTTGGGCTTTTTTTCCCCTTTTTCTCCAGGACAGACTTATTAGAAATGGATCTGTCTGGGATGGGAATACAGAGATTGGTAGTTCTGTTAAATAATGAAAAGGGATACGCGTTCTACTGTTTGTACTTAAAATGAAATTGCTGTCACCACTCAGAGGGAAATTTTATCTTAAATTAGGATTTTAGGTTAAGTATTTCTTTTCCTACTTCTGTGAAGTATTTGGCACTGGTCATAAGTATTGGGACAAAAGAGAAAATGGGATAATTTCCAGGCATTCTTACAACACGGATTTTTGAAATTGTGGAAATAATATCTGTAAGATAACTCAAACATGCTTTATCTCCAGGAAACTAGGTGCAAGTGAAGGGACCATAAACCAAGAAATCCAACGCTATCAGCAGCTGGAGTCGGTGGCTGTGAACGACATCCGCAGGGACGTCCGCAAAAAGCTCCGTAGATCCAGCATGAGGGTGAGCAGGATTAAGTTACTTTGAGACTATTGTAGCACTTCATGTCCCACAAACCCTCTTACTTTGCTGGCACTCCCATGTACAGTAGCGTTTTTAGCTTGTCAGAGTTTTTCTCTGCGTTCTCAGTTGTTGCATTTCAATATTATCTCTGGTTTTAGGCTGCCTCTTTGAAGGACAAGTGGGGTCTGAGCTACAAACCCAGCTACAGCCGATCTAAGAGTATTTCGGCATCAGGGAGGCCACCTCTGAAGAGAATGGACAGAACAAGGTGAGTCTCTGGCAATTTGGGATCTGTGATAGCCACAACAGCACATGGAACGGGAGAGATATTGGACTTTGGCCTTAAGAGTCCTTTTACCACAGGCAGCAGCTGTTTGTGGTGGAACTGGATAGGTGGAGGTCATTTTGCAAGGCAGGCAGGTTCTAAAAAGCATTTTTTCTCATTTTTCTGAAACCTCTGAGAAGATTTCACTTCAACAACAACTTGGGGTTTTCTACAGATTCCTGTTTTCAAAATATATTGAAGAAATGTATATAAGGAAAAATGGCATAGTGTAATAGTATTGTTTTCTACACTTGATTTACAATCATCTGCCTTTTAAAAGGGCTGTTGTAATGGGAAGAAGAAAGGGAGACGCTTTTTTGTGTGTGGCAGGTTACAAATAGCTTATTTGTATACACAGATAGCTGTGATTTCTGCATGTTGGCTCAGGATTGAAAAGCTTTCATAGAGAAATTGGCACAGAGAGAATACTGGCCGAGTCCTGTGCAGCTTCCTTCTCTTTTTTTCTCCCTCTCCTTCCTTTTCATGTACCCAATTGCTTCAATTATGATTTTATATATTCTTTCCTAAAAAAATGGTAAGTATGACCTTATATTTGTGTAGTTGAATGTTTGCCTGGCCCTAAAATCCTGTAATACAACTCAAGAGGCTCTTTTGGTTTTGTTTTGCTTGCAGCTCTCGACTGGGAGACAGTGAAGACCTCCCAGATATCCGTGTGGATGCTGCATCTCCTGGGCCAAGAGTAACCTTCAACATACAAGATTCTGTAAGAATTCCTTTATATGCCATATAATTGTATTTCCTGTGAAATTTGGTCACCAATTCATGAGATAATTATAGCCAGGCAGACCTGAATTGTATCTGCTTCTGTTAGCATTTGCCTCAAATTACAGATGTGATTTTGGAAGACAGACTTATTTAATTAAAAGACAGATATATTTTGGTTTCTTGGCACAGAAATTAATTGACTCATGAGAGCAAAATATTTTAAAATGACTTGCTCTATTTAAGGCTCACACAGTAGGTCATCTTCTTGGAATTTTTGTCAGAGGTGTGCAAAAAATCACCTAGGCTTTTTTGGTGTTTGAATATACTTAGAGTTTTGGAAACGGGTATTAGTCAGTTTCCTGTAGCTCTACAGGTTTTATCCTTCTCAGTGTTTGGATTGTTGAATTGGTTTGGGGTTGGTTGTTTGGGGGTTTTTCTTGTGGGTTTTTCTGTTTTTTTTGTTTGGATTTTTTGTTTGAGTTTTTTTGCTATGTTTTCTCCTTTTTAAGCTGTTCATTTTGCATGGCTGAGGTTATTGTAACTGTTTTAATTTCTATATGTTTTTCATTTCTATTAAGTTGAATCCAACAGCTTTGGGGATTGCACAACAATGCAGCTGTCCAGGGGAAGGGTATTTTCAGGTATTTCTGAGCAGAAACAAGTATTCTTCGCCACAGAACTAATTTATCTCATAGGGAGCTGCTTTTCAATATTTCATCTCTTTTGCACTCCGCTAAACAGAATGTATATTGAGCTTGAAAATATTTAAATACTTAAACTAAGCAGAGGAACAAGGTTTATTGTTGATGACCAACAATCATAAGTGCTTCTACACCCTTATGCAGACATAAAATTACTTTTAAAATGAATTTCTGGCTTTTTGCTTAAAGACTGAACAAGGCTGATGTAAAATGACCCAAGTCTAACCTTGAAATGGTGTTTAGAGGATGATTTTTGTGTGCTTCACCTGTTACATTGTGTTCCAATGTAACGGCAATCAGTGCTGGTACAAAATAATTACCAGGTGGGAGGACATCTTCTCAGCTCTTATTTCTGTTAAAATTCTTGTATTTAATGTGGAGTAAGACATTTTCAAATAATAGCAAGTAGGGAGTGTTCCAAAACTTAATATCCTGACAAACAAAGTGGAGTTTTTTTAACTGCTTTCAAAACCATGTTTAGGGAAAATAGTGGAGTATTTTTTCTTACAAAAAAACAATCCAAGCAAACCCAAAACTCAAATTGGTAAAGGCAAAAGTAAACAAACAAACAAAAACTAAACTGAAGAGATGGTAATGTACTTTTTCTCCCTTCTAACTCTCCTCATGCTCCCAGAAAATTAAATTCCTGTTTCTGGGGGAATGGTGGAAATGACACCTGGGACTGTGCTTTGCACATTTTAAATACCTTCACATTTATAAGCTACCCTACCTGTTGTTGTTGTTGTGTTAAAAGCCCAGTTAGCTTAGGTTTTGTTGGCGTAGCAAAATACTATCCATCACTTGGAGGTAACAAATGTTGAATATTTTTTTAAAAATCGATTTTCCTGACATCATGCCAGTTGTTCAGCAGAGCTCTAATTTGAATTTACAGGCAACTGTGTAGCTCTACAGTGACACTGCATAGGAAGTGCTGCTGTTTAACACTTGTAGATGCTTTTCATAGGCATTTTAAGAATTTAATGTTGGAAAATTGCTTGTGGCATGATTTCTGTGAGAAGCAGGAGGCTCCTTTAGGACATCTGGTTCCGTGCTTGGGCTGGCATGCCCAGGGGCGGTGCTGTACATTCTGTGTAGTGCCCTGCATGCCCTCACTAATGCTTCCTGCAAGTCATGGGCACTTGGGCTGCCTTCTGTCCTTTTCTTTCAAAATAGTTCTTAAATTTAAATGAAATGTTTCCTTTCCTTCTGAATTGGTAAGAGCATGATGAGTCTTCGTCTACCAGGCTGAGCTCAATCACTAGGCAATGGCAAAGGTGTCTCCACCAAGCTTTCATTCCCTTCTTTTTCATAATCCCTCTTGCAATTCCTTTACCTGCTCTGTGTTATGAGGAACTCAGAAGTGAGAGCTTCTCATAGCACTCTTGCTTCTTTATTTCCAGATCTATCTACTGCATTCTTGGTGGAAATCATATCTGTGGAAATTTACTATCTTTTTGTCTTTTCACAATCAGTTTCCAGAGGAGACAGAAATGGACCTTTTGTCCGTAACTATTGATGGTCCCTCCCATTACTCATCTACTAGTGAAGGCTCATGCTCGGTATTTGGTTCACCCAAAACTCCAGTAGTCTTCTCACCCGGCATTCCCTTCCAGCCTGAAGAGGGACGCCGGGATGACAGCTTATCCTCCAGCAGTGAGGACTCGGAAAAGGAGGATGACCATGAAAGGGAGAGGACCTATTTTTATAGGAAACCACCGTAAGTAACGGTCCTGAGGAACAGCACAGAAATTGAGAAGACACCTGAATGTACTTTCAGTACTTTCAGTACTCTCAAAGTTGAAATACTGAATTTAAAGCTACAAATTCTGTTGCTGATGAAGTACTGAATACACTCAAACATGTGTGTGGAAGGCAGGTGAGGTTGTGTTCGCTAGAGGTGACTGTGTGGGAAGGAGGGATCCTGATTGCAAAAGCTAACTGTTACAAATTTCAGGGCTTGGAACAGAATAAAAGAACTTGGAAAGTGAGTTTTTTGAGGCACAGAACAGGGTGTAGTTCAAGAAACTGGATGTAATAATGTGGATATTTACAAATATCAAAGTTATGGCGTATATATATTTTTTGTTCCTTTTTTTTGATTGAGAATTTTAGAAAAACTCAGGTTTTTGCAGTACCCTATATTAAGAAATGTAATGTGTTAACTCAGGATGGGTCACGGTATTGCTGCATATCAGATAAGGCCTGTTCCAAGAAGTTTTTTATGAGATGATACATAAGTGTAGAAGTAGTTTGGGAATGCCTTGTAGCCCCTGCTGAGGTAAATGTGCTGCTGATACCTGTCCCCCGCCTGTGCAGGAGCACCTCTCGCAAGAAAGCCACAGGCTTTGCTGCTGTGCACCAGCTGTTCACCGAGCGCTGGCCAACAACACCCACCAACAGGAGCGTCACTGGCACCACCACGGAGAGAAACATTGACTTTGAGCTTGATATCAGGGTTGAAATTGATTGTGGGAAGTGTGTGCTGCACCCCACGATGCTCCAGCAAGAGCACGACGACATCAGTTTGCGAAGGTAAGAAATGTGTGCATTAGTTCGTTACCAGCACTTCGTTTTTAGTAATTGTCATTGCTCAATAAGAGCACTATAAGTTGCAATTGTTCTGGCCCAGTGTGACACAGGAAATTACTGTAATAACATGAGTATATTTATTTCAGGAGCTACGATCGAAGTTCCAGGAGTTTGGATCAAGAGTCTCCTTCAAAGAAGAAGAAATTTCAAACTAATTACGCATCTACTACTCACTTACTTGCTGGCAAGAAAGTGCCATCATCTCTACAGACAAAATCCAGTGATGTGGAAACAACAGTGTTTTATATTCCTGGGGTGGATGTAAAGGTAAAGTGAAGGGAGGCAGTGACAATGTTTTCTCTCCACCACAGTCAAACTGTACACTCCCTTGGTTTTTTAACCATTGTTCCTATATCCTAGCATGAAAGGGTCTCAACAGAAATGTCCTTGCATTTTGTGATTTGAAATCCTAATGGAGTTAAGAACAGGGAAAAATCTGTCACTGCTGAAGGAAAACTTCATGCAGTTCAGTTGAGGCAATGCCATAAATCAAATGCTCCTCACTTGATGCCGCTTGGCTTTTCTAGTCTTTCAATGTGGAAGGACTACGTGTGTCCATGTCCAGTATTCCAGGCTGTCTTCAGGGATAACAATTATACCTCCGGTCTTGCCCGTTGATTTTAGTCAAATTCAGGAATAACTAAACATTCTCTACAACTTTTGCTATGTTCTGTGTTTTCAGTCAGACTCTACTGTGCACATAGAGGAGGTATGAACTCTTGGAATATCTTATTTTGATTATTTATGCCAATTTCTGTATGCCTGTGCTTAGTAGTGGGTTCCACCACACATTAAGACAGAAAAAAGGCTGTGTGCACAAGTGGCACAGGATGCATGTGATGTAACAGAGCGAGAAACAAGCTTTAGACAGTGCTCCTTAATAATGATTTTCCTCTGGTTTTCTGTGTTTTGTTGATTTTTTTAATAGTTTATTAATTTATCTATTTTTTTTGTACTAAGTTTTCAGTTCTTTTTGTGTGTAGGATATGAATTGGAATGTAATGTATATTACAGTGATATTTCTGTAAATAATGAGAAGGAATAAATTTTGGAGGGAAGGAGAGACACCAAATGGCTGTACAGAAATTGAGTTCTTCATGTGAAGTAACTTGATCTTGCTTTGCTTTCCAGTTGCACTACAACTCCAAGACTCTAAAGACTGAATCGCCAAACACTTCTCGAGGTTCCTCTTTGCCACGCACCCTTTCCAAAGAGTCCAAGCTGTATGGTATGAAAGATACTGCCACATCTCCTCCTCTCTCTAGCACTATCCACAGCAAGACTAACACCTTACTTCCTCCCCAACCCCCACCCATTCCATCAGGTACTTAGAGACAAATTTTCTGAACCTTTCATGGATATATTTTTCCTTGGTGTAATCTACTGCCTTTAGATCTATCTGCACCTTATTTATCCAGGCTTGACTGTAGCTGCAGAAACCTGATCCCAGAAGCAAGAATGCAGTTCATAAAGCTGCATTTTTAGACATTGTTTGCCAAACTCATCTTAGTTACATTTTTGTCATAGTCATCATATCCCAGTGTTGGGCTGTCACTGCCTTCTCCCAGTTTTCATTTAACAAAAGATGTTGGAAAGCAAAGTGTAAATATTTGTAAATATCTCAGCCATTGAAAGCCTTCAAGTAGCCATGATTTGGAATGAGTTCTAATGCAAGCTTCATTTTGTCTCCAGTGATTCCTGTTTTCCAGCAGGAGGCTGTTTTTACCTCGTGTTGGATCCAGAGGCATGTAGATTGCATCTCCAATTTCTGAGCCATTCACTCTTCTCTCCTTTGGCATTTAAATATTGCTTTAAACACAAAGCTGAAATTTTGTCAGAACTTGATCACCAAGGAAAATGAGTAACTAGAAGTTGTGCATGTGGGTTTTGCCTTATAAAATCACCAGAGATGCTGGGAGAGAACAGTGATATGGGGATACCTTCCTCAATTCTCCATGCTGTTGAACCATTAGCTCTTACTCCTTTAGGTGGCCATTCTCTTTATGATTACCAGATATCGTGTAGTGGTTTATGCTACTTCTCTTCACTTTTGTTCTCTACTCTATCTTCTCTCTAATCTTTGCCTTTCAATTCTTACCACATCATGTCCAGGTACTGAGTCTGGCTGATGGAATGTCTGTAAGCTCTGCATTTGGTGTGGAAATTGCACTTGTATGAAAATATAAATGCTTCCGCAGACTAGAGATTGGCTTGTAATTGCTTTATTTCTTTATGAGTTGTATTTCTGTAAGTGTTTATTAGTCCTGAATGGTTTTGAAACACATTTATTGTTGTTTATACTACTTTTTTATAATAGTACTTTTCCTCTGGAAACCATTCATCTGGAATGGAGACCAACTTGTATTGTCTTTGGTTTGCAGTAAAAGTAAGGTAGGACAATGTAGTCAGAGACATCAGGCAGAATACTTTGCACAGAATGACAAGTCAGTGCTTTCTTTTTTTTTCTAGCAAATGAAAGGATTTTTAATCTCTGTCTTAGTAGTTAATTTTTATAATTTTCTTGGAGAATTTTAAAACTGAGTCTCCATTGAAGTATATTCATTCTAATAGCTATATTGCATAGAGACAGTAAGTGAGCTGGTACTAATACTTTCTCTGCATATTAATATTTTGTGGGGCATGGATTCAAGATTCCTCTTCAACAAATTTACAAGACAATAACCTTTGTATTAGTTTATACTCTGGCTAGTTCCAAGCTTTCAAAAAATATGGTTCAGAATCTCTAGTCTTTCTTTGCATAAATATAGTAGGACTTGCCATTTGCAGTTTTAATTTTTTGATGTGTTTTCTCTGTTTAAACTGACATTCTTTCCAGACTTGTGTGTTGATTTTGCCTAATACCACTTTAATTTCCAGTCAGCTGCGATTACTTTGCACTGGGTATTTGGAGAAGAACTGTCTGTGTTGGCTTTCAGTGCTGTCTTCTAAAATGTGAGGTGTTGACAATGACAACAGAGTGCTTGGTTGAGAACATGAGCAATGGAATTACTACAATTAAGCCTTACAGACTAATGGTTATTATTCAAAGTGAAAATTTAGTGACTTGATTTCTTCTAGCAGACCTGATCTAGATCTCTTCAAATGATAGAGAAAATTAGAGGGCACAGTTTGATAAATTATGAAGTGTCTTCTAATGTTTATCAGTTGCTGCTCAGTGGAATGACCTTGGACAAATATATCTTCTCAATGTTGCAGCCAAAGGGAAAGGAAGTGGTGGAGTGAAAACTGCTAAACTCTATGCATGGGTTGCTCTCCAATCACTGCCAGAGGAGATGGTGATCAGCCCCTGTCTCCTGGACTTCCTGGAGAAAGCCCTTGAAACCATTCCCATCACACCCATTGAAAGGAATTACACAGGTCAGATGCATAGCTGTATCTGGCACTCTGTGCTTTTTTGGTATTGAGCTGCTTTTCCCTTGAAATTCCACTTTCTAATGAGTTCTTGTACTTGTTAAAAGCTGTTAGTTCCCAGGATGAAGACATGGGACAGTTTGATATACAAGATCCCTTAGAAGAGTCCACAACATCCTTGGTGTCATCCTCAACATCAGCATATTCCTCCTTCCCTGTAGATGTGGTGGTCTATGTACGAGTCCAGGTGAGGTTTTAACTCAATGTTCAGGGTAGTAACTCACTTTAGTCATTGTCTTTTAAACAATTTGTGCTTCTCAGTTTGATTTTTAAAGAATAAAAACTCTAAAAAAAAACCTCAAGTGTCTCTTCTGAATGCTTTATTTTCTTTCTGCCTGTCAGCCCTCTCAAATCAAGTTCAGCTGCTTGCCAGTATCCAGAGTTGAATGTATGCTGAAGTTGCCTTCCCTGGATCTTGTCTTCTCTTCCAACCGAGGAGAACTGGAAACTTTAGGCACAACATATCCATCAGAAACTGTGTCCATTGGTGGCAGTACTTCACAGAGTGGCTCAAAGAATTCAGCTAGTAAATCTGGAGCACCAGGTAATACGCGTGTGAATGTTGAATCTATACAAAGAATATTTAAGCCATATTGCTGCTTTGAGGGCAAAAGTTGAAGTGTATTTGGTCTATTTAATGCTGCTGTTAACATCAAGTATTATTTCACGAAAATGTTTTCAAAATCTGGTTTTTGCCCCAAAAAAATGACTCCAGGTTCATCACCTGGCCTTGGCAGCCCTCTGGGCAGGACGAGGCACAGCAGCAGTCAGTCGGATCTGACAACTTCCAGCAGCAGCTCTTCAGGCCTGAGCTTTACTGCCTGCATGTCCGACTTCTCCCTTTACGTGTTCCATCCCTACGGAGCTGGAAAACAGAAATCAGCTGTTACTGTGCTAACCCCTGGATCGGGAGCCTTGGGTATGGAACAAGGTTTTGTTTGCTTTTATGAACACTATGTAAGTGTGGCACGGGTTTCTGAACTGCAGATTTGAAAGGATCACAGAAGATTAAAATGTTTCCTTCCTGCTTCTAGGGAACGTGGATGAGGAGCCAACTTCGGTCACTGGCCGGAAAGACTCCTTGAGCATCAACCTGGAGTTTGTGAAAGTCAGCCTGTCACGGATCAGGCGTTCGGGAGGCTCCTCCTTTTTTGAGAGTCAGTCTGCAAGCAAAGCTACCAGCAAGATGGACACCACACTGATCAACATATCTGGTAAATGCTTCTTTCATTTTAATCCCAGCTAATTAGAGAACTGCTGTTCCAGTGATGGACTTTACTCTTGGCAGCTTTTTTTTTTCTGTAAGATTTATGTACTTTTTTCTGCCCCTGCACATGGGATCCTGACTTAACTGGGCAAACAGCAGGATGGCTGTGATTAATTTGTCATTAAAATCCTCCCATGACGAGTCTGAGGCACATTGAACACAAGCAGGACTCGACATAATCTATACTCTTGGATTCCATCATGTCTTTATGAAATGAATTTGTATCTAATGTTTGGACTTGGAAAAATGGCAACACCTGAGGAAAACTATTTTTTCATAACAGCAGAGACAATACTACTAGGTGAAGGAGAATTTGACTTGATTACCAATACCTGTTATTACTGGGAATTTACAGCTGTGTGTGTGTGCTTTTTCAGCTGTCTGTGACATAGGATCTGCTTCTTTCAAATACGACATGCGCCGCCTCAGTGAGATCCTGGCCTTTCCCAGGGCTTGGTACAGGAGAAGCATTGCTAGAAGGCTTTTCCTGGGTGATCAGACAATAAATCTGCCAGGTAGGAGACTGCTACTTGTCACAAAAAAACTTGGTGCACAAAGGGTTACAGTAGGAATTTTATAAGCATTTATTACCCGTGTCATATTATCTCATTGAATGTATGTAAATGTATTATGATTTATGCCATATGCAGTCACTTAAAGATGTTTGATAGGAAATCTTTGATGGAAGAAGTGATAAATTGCCAACCTAGGTCACAGAGTAATTTAAAGAACATATTCCAAGGCCAGGTTGGATGGGGCCCTGGGCAGCCCAATCTAATAAATGGCATCCCTGCCAGAGTTGGAGCCAGATGATATTTAAGGTCCCTTCCCAAACCATTCTATAATTCCATAATATATTAACAAAAACAGTAGAAAACTTTTAGTTATGTTAAATGAAATTCATTTGGACACTCTCCCAGTACTTCTTAGTATAGGTGAGGATATGGTTAGACACAAATGAAATCGTTTTTCTCTATTTCCTGTGCTGCTTTTTCTCCAGTAGCATCAGGCCCTGGCACACCAGATTCAATTGAAGGAGTGAGCCAGCACCTTTCTCCTGAGTCCTCAAGGAAAGCATACTGTAGGACATGGGAGCAGCCCTGCCAGTCTGCTTCCTTCACTCACATGGCACAGTCTCCCAATGTTTTCAGTGAGCACAGTGCCAGCAGCAGTATGTCACCTGGGACAGCATCTCACAGCCTCAAGTCTCCAGCTGTCACAAGATCCAGGAGTGTGTCTGACTCCTCAGTGCCTCAGAGAGGTGAGTAGATAATGACTTGTTAATTTTTTTTTAAATATTTCCGTCAGTTGTATGAAAGAAGGATGTTGTTACCGCCTTGAAAATACTCTTTTCCATAGTGCCTGGCACTGGAGAGTCAATGGCTTAGAGAAGGGAAAACACCTAAAATGGATGAATGAAAGTTGTTAGCATATTTTCCATAAAATTGCCCTATCTGAGAGTCAATTTCTGTGACAGCTCAAGCAGTGCATATTGCAAATCCTCTAGTTCTCACTTATCTTCTCTCATGGTTTTGTGCTCTTTATAAATATTATGCTTCTCGGTCCTTTTGTAATCTTCAAAATGGATATATTCTGCCACTTTTTCCTAGCATGTGGAATAATTTACATTTTTGTCTACTTTTTTTCTCTTTAGATACTCTCTCAAAAACATCAACTCCATTTAATAAGTCAAATAAAGCTGGAAGCCAGCAAGGAACACCATGGGAAACACTGGTTGTGTTTGCTATGAACCTAAAACAATTAAATGTTCAAATGAATATGAGCAATGTAATGGGCAATACTACGTAAGTTTAAAATACAATCAAGCATATTTTAACAGGTGATAGTGTTTTGGGGGCAAAAGCCCAACTTTTTCCCCACAGACTGTTAACAGTCTGTTGCCATTTAGCTTTAAAATCCTACCTTTTTCAGTTTTGAACTGAGAATCCCCTCATGAATACTGTAGTTGCTTAATCCTGAAGTCACATATGCCTGAACCACGTTATTTACTGCTTTCCAGTAGATAATACTCAGTTTCTCTTTTGACAACCTGGAAAGCTGTTGTCTGTTTTCACCTCTGTTCTAGGTGGACCACAAGTGGTTTGAAAAGTCAGGGCCGTCTATCTGTGGGAAGTAGCAGGGATCGGGAAATCAGCATGTCTGTGGGCTTGGGAAGATCCCAGCTGGACTCCAGAGGGGGAGTTGTTGGAGGTACCATAGATGTTAACACCCTGGAGATGGTGGGTAAGTTGGAAAGCCGCCTGCTGTTAGCATATACTCCAGTCAATAAAGGTGATAACACAGGAAAAACTGATTTTCATCTCTTTAATTCTGTATTTCTGTATTGGTTCTCTTCCAGCTCATATTTCTGAACACCCAAACCAACAGCCCAATCATAAAATTGAAATTACTATGGGTTCTACTGAAGCACGTGTTGACTATATGGGATCCAGTATCCTCATGGGAATCTTCAGTAATGCTGATCTTAAACTGCAGGATGAATGGAAAATTAATCTGTACAATAATCTGGATTCGAGCATGACTGATAAAAGGTAATATATTTCCTGTGGTTAAAATATATGATGCTTGATAATGTCAAATGTTTTCTGTCCAATACTGCTAACCAGAAATGCTAGTGTCTGCTAGAATGCAACGGGTTCATTGGTTTCGGTTCGTTTGGTGTTTTTAACTGTCGGTAGGGAATATATTAACTGCGAATTTTCTTGCTATTTTTAATATCTAGTGAGATATTTGTCCATGGGGACTTGAAATGGGATATCTTCCAAGTGATGATTTCAAGGTCGACTACACCAGACCTGATAAAAATAGGAATGAAACTCCAGGAGTTCTTCACTCAGCAGTTTGATACAAGCAAGCGAGCTCTGTCCACCTGGGGGCCTGTTCCTTATCTCCCTCCTAAGACAATGGCAAACAACTTAGAGAGAACCTCACACGAGCAATGTAAGTGCTACCAAAAAATCGTATGATTCCCAATTAAAATGTTTTAATTGCAGAAATTACCTAGGAGACAGTGTCAGTGAAATAGAGAAGAAAATATCACTCATAATTCCATGTTTTACCAGAAATATAAATATGCCAACAATTTTTTCTGTATCTTGCCTGAAGTTTGTTGTTCATGTTTGCTCTGCAGTGCTGGATGCAGCCCATCATCGCCACTGGCCAGGAGTTCTGAAGGTGGTATCTGGGTGCCACATATCCCTGTTCCAGATGCCACTGCCAGAAGATGGGATGCAGTTTGGAGGATCCATGAGCCTGCATGGGAACCATATGACCTTGGCTTGTTTTCATGGACCTAATTTCCGCTCAAAATCATGGGCCCTATTTCACCTGGAAGAACCCAATATTGCATTTTGGACAGAAGCCCAGAAAGTTTTGGAAGATGGTAGTTTAAACTATTTTCTCATTTCTCTAAATTTCTTTGAATGAGTTTTTAATAATGTATTATTACATAAGAAGAAATCAAAGAAAAATTTATTTTCTTTGTCTGAATCAAGAATATTTCCCACAGATATACCTCTTACCTAAAAATAATCTGTTCCCTCCACATCTTTACCTCAATTTGCTTTATCTGTGGAATAATGCAAAGTACATTTTCAAACATACTGGATGTGTCCCTGATAATGACCCTACCACGTGGGTTGCCTGGCTTTTTAATTGTATGTGTGTGTTTTATGTGTAGTCCTTTCTAGCTGTATGATGATTTTTTATTATCTTATTGCTTATATTTATCTTAATATTGTGAAGTTTTATTGTCTGTAGCTACTGAGGATTTAATTTCTCTGTCGTTTTCAAGCTTTTTATTGCAAGTTTTATTCCACTGGCACACTAATTATTCACATTAAATACCTGTAGGAGAATGAGAGAAAATTCCACTACCTTCACTAAGCTGCTTTTACTTTTTTTTCCCTCTCCCACCCCATGCTGCCACATCTTCAATGCAGGTACCAGTGAACACTCCACGTACATTGTGCAAACCCTGGACTTTCATCTGGGCCATAATACCATGGTCACCAAGCCCTGTGGGGCCCTGGAAAGCCCCATGGCCACCATCACAAAGATAACACGGCGCCGCCACGAGAATCCCCCCCATGGAGTTGCCAGTGTGAAGGAGTGGTTCAATTATGTGACAGCCACGAGGAATGAAGGTTAGAGGCAGGTTCATTCAGGCTGGGAATTAATCTGTTTGCACATGGGGATGTTAAAAGCTGCTAAATCTGAAGTGTATAAACAACAAATTTGATGGACTTTTTCTAGCCATGCGTTTGAGAGCAGAATAAAAGATAAAATCTTCACAATAATCATACAGCAGCAGTTTTACAAGTGACTTTTCTTACCTTTTCTTGCCTTGTCATGGTTTAACACCTCCTGTGGTTTCTGTAGAGTTGAACCTGCTTCGGAATGTTGATGCCAACAACCCAGAGAGCAGCACAACAGTGAAAAGCTCAAGCTTGTTAAGTGGCTTCAGGGGTGGCTCCAGTTACAACCATGAAACTGAAACAATCTTTGCATTGCCAAGGATGCAGCTGGATTTTAAATCTATTCATGTTCAGGAGCCCCAAGAGCCTTCATTACAAGGTGCAGTAAAATATAATTTGGTTTTTCTTGGTCAAAAACTATTTCTCGCTAATTAGGAGTTAAAGGCAAAGGTAGAGTGCTGATAAAAGGATTTAATCTGAGGATTGCTGCAGATTTGCAAGAAAAGATAACATTTTGTAGTAAAATGTAGAGGGAATTATTTTGAGAGTGAAAATCTAGTGCAGAGACGGGTCATTGTGGGAAAAAACCTTATGAAGAGAAATGAACATTTCAGCTATGCTGGCTCTTTTCGTAGCCTTGGTTTCCTTATACTTATCAAAATATTAACTGTGGTCCTTCCTCTCGAGAGTTGCTGGTTCAATGAAAGATGATATTTTCAAATTATTTGAATTGAAATTCTATTTATATTCACTGGATTTGTAAGTGTATTGATACTATTTTTATCTGGCTGTAGATACAAGTGTTAAACCAAAGGTGGAATGCAGTGTAGTAACTGAATTTACAGACCACATCTGTGTGACTATGGATGCTGAACTGATCATGTTTCTGCATGACTTGGTGTCTGCTTATCTAAAAGAAAAAGAAAAAGGTGAGTTGTTGTTCATGAAGTAACACTTGTCTGACAATCTGCAGTAGTCAGATTATTTGACAGTAAATATACTCCAAGTCATAATCATGCTCCTATTTTGACACCTGGTGTTTAACTTTCTGTTCATAGGACTGTATAGGCAGATGAAAACTTTTAGAAAGCTTTATTATTGTTACTGCAATCCTTTCATCAGTGGAGTCCTTTCAAGACTTGCTTTTTTCTGATTTCAGAATGATCTACTTCTCTACCTTAGTATGTTCAGCTGCAACATCCAAATTTGGCATGTTCACTCATAAGCAATACATGGTTTTTTGCAGAAATTCTGGAAACATGAGGAGGTTCTTGTCTTGTTGTGACTTGTGCTTTTGTTTTATTCAGACTGTGTGCAAAAAGAATCCAAGTGAGCTGCTCATGACTGCCTGATGTTCTTCCTCTCTCTCCTTTGCAGCAATTTTTCCTCCTCGCATTTTGGCTGCTCGTCCAGGGCAGAAGAACTCTGTTGGTGTCCTTGAGGACAGCTCCACTGACAAAGAGGCAGAGGAAAGCATTACCTACACTACAGTTGACTGGAGGGAGTTTATGTGCAATACTTGGCATTTGGAACCCACGCTCAGGTAAGAAGCACCTTTAGGTGCAGTCTCTTTGGCTATGCATTAACTTCTGGGTTAGAATTTATGTAGATTAAAGGCACTGTGGGAGGCTCTTCTGAATTAGGTTACAGTAAACTTAAACTCATTAATTTCAGTCAGGTTTTTCACCTCCTTAAACATCTTCTTCCTTTGAGAGGATGTTCCACTGATCATCTCATTCCACTCACCATCTCGAGCTTATCTGTCTAATTCAAGTTTGAAACAGTGCCTGTTAGATTTAGGTTGGTCACAAGTAACACGAGGAAAATGGATTTTTTGTATATAAAAATACTAGTTTGCTATATTTATATATTTGAGACTGAGTCTTCTATTCATTGTTTTTTTTAGATTAATATCCTGGACTGGGAGAAAAATTGATCCTGTTGGTGTTGACTACATCCTCCAAAAGCTGGGCTTTCACCATGCAAGGACTACTATCCCTAAGTGGCTGCAGCGTGGTGTCATGGATCCTTTGGACAAAGTTTTGTCAGTCCTTATAAAGAAACTTGGTACTGCACTACAGGATGAAAAGGAAAAGAAAGGAAAAGACAAAGAAGACTATTAAAAGTACAATGTGACAACCCTAACTCCATTTGATTTTATCAAAGTGTTTTATTATATTTTAAGAACTTGAATATGGTTTGAAGAGAAACCTAACAGCTTTTTGCTACTCTATTTAAAACTTACATTGTGAGTAACTGTTTACTGTGGTACTTGATACCATTCTGTATTTGAAGTTATTGCATGATGATGATGATGACCAATGTATATTCTGTGAAGGAATAGCTGGAACACTGTAAATCTGCTCCTCAGCGTCCATTTTATGATGTGCAATATGATCCTGCATCTTTACAATACTTGCAGATTAACTGTGAATTTTCTTAAAATTTTACTTGCCATAACACAAACCCCTTGTTGATGTGACCAGTAATTGATTTGTCAATGTAGACTGGTGTAAATTATATATATATATATACATAACTTATGAAACTGTGATTGCCTTAGTGCTAAAAATCATGAAGTTTATTACACTTGTAATAAAATTTAACTACTGTACAGGACCTTTTTTTTGTATTAACCAAGGAAGCTGAACAACAAGAAGAGAGAATGTTTTAAGTGCAACGTTGCAGAGCGTAATTTAAGTGGGATAAAGGCAGGAATTCGGGAAGCAGGCGGAGGGCGGGAAGCGCCGCCCCGAGTAAGAGGCGGGGACGCGGCGCTTTCGCTGGGATCGGAGAAGCGGCTGCTCCCGGTGCTGTCGGCTGTGGCGGCTTCGGGTGCCGCCCTCGCCCGTGGGAGCGGCCCGAGAAAGTGAGCAGAGGGGCCGGGAAGGCGAGAGCAGGTGCCTGGGAAGTGTTATTGAAGCCGAGCCGGCAGCACAGGGGCAAAGCCAGGCGGCGGCCTCGCCCCTTCAGCCGCAGCTGCGGCTTCGCGCCTCGGCCGCGCCCCTCACGAAATGGCGGGAAGGGCTCTGTGGGGCCGCCCCCGGCTCTGAAGGCCCGGCAGGCAGAGGCGTGAGAGCTGCTTGGCTCCCGCAGGCCATCGCCTCAGGGCGGCTGGCACTTCCCCGGCTCCTCCGCGCTCGTGTGGCCCCAGGCGTGCTCCGCCAGCCCGCGGGGTGTGGGCGGTGACGAACCCTCCGCAGCAGAACGAGGGCAGCAGGTGCAGGTACCAAACCCTTCAACTCTAGAGCCAGCTCGTCCTGGAAGCTTGACAAGGATCAGCTTTGCTGCTTTAGCTCGCCTCACTCCCTCGAAGGCGGGTGAGGAGTTGCTGTGTCCTTCGAGGGGCAGAGCCGCGTTACGCGTGAGGGAAGGGGCTTTAACAAAAGGGACAAGTGGCCGCCCTGCGGGGGAGGACACCGGTCTGGGTTCTGCCCCAGCCCTGGGCGAATTGTTCCTGGTGTTCTTGTCAAATACGTCGACCAGGCGAACTGCTGGGGGTTTTGCAGGGTGTTTTTACTACTGGCAGCGTTAGTGTGAGGTTTCCTTAGGTCGGTCGGAAATGGCGAGCAGCAGTGGCTGCTTTGAGGGTGCAGCAATGTTTGCCTTCGACCCCGCACCTGAGAAGATTTTGCCATCTGAGCTTCTCGGACAGTCAGAGGCTATCTCCGAACCTGTGACTGCAAGGCTGAATCCTCCGCCATCTATGAGGTGCAGTGAACGAGAGGTGATGAAAAATCCAGGTATAGTTTGCAGTTTGTACACCGGGGTTGTCTATTAATGCTATTGAAAGTAACTTCTTTTTTTCTTACCGCTGTGTTTTCTTACATTACTTTTTTAGCATCTCCTTAAACTTTTCCTTCCTGTTCTAAAGTCTTTTTGTACTGGTAATTTGTTAGCCATTTGTTGTAGGGTGGCCTATGTAGTCTGCAGCATTACCTAGTTATAAAGTTCAAGTTAAACATTAAAAGTACTGTAGATTGACAAAATATAGAATACGTTCTGCTGCATGAATTTTCATAAATAGCATTGTGAAGGGTTTTAGCTGCAGTTTGGGACGTCCCAGGATGTATTTTGAATTGCTTCACCTTTGAGTAGTTGTGTTGAGGTAAAGGCACCTGTTAGACTCTTAAAAATGAGGATTTCTTTTATTTCTTGGCTGGGAAGTGGTTGAGCTTGGCTGTATCACACCCTTGAAGCTCATGATTTTATCCATCTAGTGGTTGCTGAAACTTTTATAGTGTCTTACAACAGGGAGTCCCACTGCTCCACAGCTTTCTGTGGATAAAACACAAGTTCCACTGTTTGGTATCTGCCATCAGCAACTTTGATTTGATTGTTGATTTACAAGAGAGAGGAGGGGGGGGAATATCTCTTGTATGTTTTTGTATTACCTGTGTATATTCAGAGTTTACTACAAATAAAAGCTTTGATGCTTTTAAAAGAGGATGTACACACTGTTTTGGAATTGCTGTTGTTGCTAATGTAGGGTTCAGTACAAAGTAATAGTGCTCTACAGTAAAATTTTGATTTGCTTTTTTTAAGAAGTATCTGAGAAGTATTTATTGCTAGCAGATTTTCAAGGAGTGTGTTCACTTCTCTCCTTAATTTTGTTTAAGGACCTTTTCTTTTTAAAGGAGGAGACACCACATTTTCAGCTCTTCCCTCGCAGAATGACCTAGATTTGATTGAAAGATACAAACAGGGAGTAATAAACTCAGTATCTGCCTTGCATCTGTTTGCAAAAACACACCACCTGCAGCTTGAATTGAAAGAAACAAGTGTGGCAGGTAAATACTTCTGCTACCAAGCTGAGTAGTATTTGCTTCTCCTTGAGATAATACGAGTGGATTTGATGGTGCTGATACAGCTGAACCTTTTCACTGTTGATTGCACTACCCCCCTGTATGTTGGCTTTTGGCTGCCCTTTTGTTGCCTCCACAGCTGTTTGTCGTTATGAGGTGCTACAGAAATAGATCAGGTGACTTGCCTGTAATTATGGCTGTTACCAGAACTTAGGGAAGAGTGCAGGAAGCAAAAGCCAACAAAATTTTTGGGGAGGTGAGGGGTGAGAATTATCCTTTTGCCAAAGTTGTCCTTTTGTCTTGTGTTTGTTCTAGCAATTAGTATAAGGACCTAAAGCTATGGATGAACTGCCTTAAAGTAATTTCACTGATTACGTTTGCTTTTTCCTTCTCCTTTGAAGGCGATGTCATAAGGCCTTATTTTGCCTTTTGTGCTGTGATAAATGGTGTTTGCTACAAGACTGGGCTGGGAAAGAACAAGAAGGAATCTAAATTAAATGCAGCTAAACTGGCTCTTGCTGAGCTGCTTAACTTGGAGAATACAGGGGCAAAGTCTTTTGACGATTCAGGTAAATATTGTAGCGACACCTAATTAGAATATGAAATGCCTGGCTTAACAGTGTTCAGTGCAAAATATCTGGGGTTTTATTAAATGCTGGACTATTGGCTGCAATCAGGTTTTTTGAATGCTTGGAGCAAATCTGTAGTTCGGTTCTGAAACAGTTTTTTATTTGTGTATTAAGAATTGCATCAACTGATGCCAGGAATACTGAAGGAATTAATTTGTTGCTATTGCACTTGATTTGCTCACTTGGTACAGCAATGAGAAATAGATCTCGAGTGGGTTTGAATTTTTATAATTAAAAGGGTTCCCCACTGAAATACTGCTTTCAGCAGAGTTCAGTTGCTGTAATATTTTATCTCCTTTTGAGTTTTGCTGTCTGAATTGTTCCAAGCTTACAAGGACTTCAGAATCAGAAAAGAAAATTCCTAGAGAATTAGGAAGTTTCACTTGCTGGAAGTGGTGCTAGATGGATGTTTAGAAATTAGGAACGTCCATCCCACTTCAAAATGTTGTTAAATTCTTAGATTTTCCCTGTGCTCCTGCTGAGCTCCGACCTCCAGCAAGCTCTGCTTGTGCTTCAAGGACTGGTAAGGAATAGTCTTGGTTTTCCTCTGTTGATTCAAATTGCCCAGCAAATAGTTTTTTCTTAAAAATTCTCATCTTTTAATACATTTAGTTGATCTCTGTTTTTACTATTGTTTTAAACATGTTTGAAGGCTGTAAGAAGTAGTATTACTAGCTCTGTCCTACAAAAGGATGCAACTTCAGTAAATTGCTTGAATTCCTATGGCTAGCCCAGGTGATAGAAATAGAAACAATATTCTCTGTCCTTACTTGAGGTAGAGTGCAGTAGATGATCAGACTTGGGCTATATCTGTTGTTACTGTAATGGATGATAAAAGCATCACGTGTTCAGGTGTTCTTGGGCTTTTTTTAATCCTGAGGACCTTCAGAATCCAGAAGGTACATGTGGTTGTGCTTATACCATCTGTTCAGGGTTATAATTTGGCAAGTTGCTCATGACTGTTTTTCCCCCTACCTGCAAATTTGTGTCTTGATGGATTCTGTTGTTTCATTTAGGAGGAGAACATACCTATCAAAAGCTCTCCCAGACACTTGAGGAAGTGTTTAACCGCCTCACTGCCCAACACCCTGAGTACCAAAGCTGTGGCAGTTCCCTGGCTGCCTTCATCATTGAAAAGGGCAAGTCTGGTTTGGTTGTGAGTTCTGGGGAGTGGGAAACCTGTTCCCACAGAGCACTGAGAGCGTGGGAGCAGCTTGGTGGGCAGCCAGGCTGGGTGAACCCAGCAGCATCTCTGCTTGTAGGTGGGCAGCATGAAGTGGTGGCTCTGGGGACAGGGGAATGCAACTACAGCCGGCGTTTCGAGTCCTGTGGGAGGCTCCTGCACGACAGCCATGCCATTGTCACTGCCAGGCGTTCCCTGCTCAGGTGAGAACGTCTCAGCAGCTCCTTCCCTTGCAGCCAGTCTGTCTCAGGCTTGCTTCTGTGCTCAATTTTCATTGTTATGTATGCAAATAAATAATACATAATAGTATAAACATATAGCTAGATTATACGTTGTGTTAAAATATATCATTTATTTTTCTTTTAGGTATTTGTACAGGCATCTTTTGCTGTTCTATAACAAAAATCCAGCCAAGGCAGAGAGATCCATATTTTGCACAGCACCAGGCTCGAAGCTGCTTACCTTAAAGCAAAATATAACTCTGTCTCTCTACATGAACCAGCTTCCAAAAGGAACTGCTCAGTTAAAATCAGAGGTGTAAGTACCATGGCGTTTCCTGAGATAGAGCAGAAGATTAATTTTTATTTTGGGAACATTAATGTACAGGGTAGTAGAGATAAGTATGAGATACAGCTCAATATGGTGGTACAAAAAATTTCTACATGGGTTATAGGATGAGCTTTTGTTTATTACAGACAATAACCTGTTAAGCTTCTTCCCAAAGTACTATTAAATCATGAATTTAAACACTGAGCAAGTGGATGTAATGGCTTAATGGCAGCATATGCACTACAAGATTGGAGTTCAACAAGCCTTGAATTGAAATAAAAGGCTCTGCTTTGATGTCTTAGCCCCTTGTAACTAAGGGGAAAAACTATTTTGCTTCAGAAAAACTACTGGTTTATTTTCCTTATGTATCTTCTTACTTAAATATTTTGAGTGTGAGTTATGTTTTAAAGGAGGTTTTAAGAACCTTACAGCTGTTTTTTCACTAGTAACTTCTGTTAGAGTGTGAGTAGACAAAAAGTGACAGCTTGTTTGCAGCTGATCTTTTTAATGTGTGCACAACTGGTGGCTAAGATGAGATGAGTGGCTCTTCCCCATTTAAATACTGATTTCAGTATTCTAGGCACTCAGGCACCTCAGTCTGATATTTCTAAGAGTTGTAGGCATTGAAGATAATGCAAAGCCTAGATCTACTGATTATTTTTTTCTGAGAAACAGTGTTAGATATCACTTGCTGTAATCTTTGATCAGAGTGCTTTCTCCCTGAAATCTGTTCTCGTGTCCTGCTGTAGGCATCTCGGTCCCCAGTCCATATCTGCTTACGAAGCCAGTGAAGAGCTGAGTCTGCACGTTGCTCTGGAAGGCAGGATTTACCTGGCTGTTTGCTGTCCCCCCAAGACTGTCAGAGTGAGCAGCATGTCAGCTGGTGACAAACTGACCAAGTGGGAGGTGGTTGGTCTTCAGGGAGCCTTGCTGAGCCACTTCATCGAACCCGTTTATATCAGCAACGTTCTTGTGGGTATGTTCAGTGCAAGTTCCGCATGGGGGGTTCGTGTGTTTCCATTTCCGTTTGATTGCCTTTTATAAAGCGTGACCTAAACCACAAATTCTTTGAGGAATTGCAGAATTGTTCCTTGGGATGCAGTGGACCAAGGTGTATTCATTTCGTAGGCAGTCAGAAATGCCGTTGGATGTGAGGTAATGTGGGCAAACTCCTCAGCATTTTTTCTGTCTTGAAGGTTGAAGTTGAATTTTAGTGGTGCCTTCTGCAGGGAGCATAAAGAGTTGGTGCAAAACAGTGGTTCAAATAAAACATCCAATGAAAGTAATGGTGCCTCTGGAGAAGAAAGTGGGAAATAATTTTTGTTCTGTGAATTGAATATTGGAACTGATCTTTACAAACATGAATTTTATGGGGAAAAAAATGACCATAATAGATAAAGAATGCCGAAATATCTACATTTTTAACTTTTTAATTTGATATATTTGACTGCTCTTGTCCTGTTTACTAGGAAATGGAAGTTGTAAGGATACAAAAGGACTGGATATAACCATAAAGCAGCGTCTTGATGATGAGCTTATTTCAAAGCTTCCTGTGCCTTACCTGGTTAACAGATCTCATATTTACTTGGTGAAAGCTGCACTGCCAATCCAAACAGATCTGAAACAGTGGTCACTTAGTTTGAATTGGACATTGTCAGATGCATCCCTGGAGGTTGTGGATGGATTAAGTGGGAAAACCATTGAAAGGTCAGCATTTATCTTTATTTTGTTGGAAATAATGGGTTTGTGCTGTTTTATTGGAGTATTCTGTTTTTAAGCTGTGAGAGAAATTCTCTCCTGTGTTAGCTGAAAACTTCCTGTGATTAGGTGAAGTTTTAGAGGTCTTCTAAGTTCACAGTGAGATACCAAGATACCAAACAAAAACAGTTCTCTGAGTGGAGATATCTGTAGTCCATTGCCTGTAGTAGTGAAAATGTTTTAGCTTTCACAGCGCACAAAACTAATTGGAATTCTAATTGAGAAGAATTCCAGCATGACGACGTTCACAGGAGTGTTAGGAGGGAGGGAAGAAGCCCTGTAAGGATCAGAGCAGCCTCCCTGTAGTGGGTTTGTTCCCGAGTCCATCGCTGTTTCCCCGCTCTGCCCGCAGCTCCCCGTTCCGCAGCGGCACCTGCCTGGCCAGCCGCCTGTGCAAGGCCGCCATGTTCAGCCGCTTCAGAATGCTCGCCAGGGAGGCAGGGCGGGGTGATCTGCTCCAGTGTGCAACGTACCACAAGGCAAAGGTGAGCTGACACGGGGAGGGCTATCATCTCCACGGTGTTCGTGCTTTGTACATGTTGGTGGTAAAGAATACAGCCTCTGTAAGCGTAGTTCTTGAGATTTTTCAAGGTTTTCCTTTTTTTTTTTTTTTTTTTCCTCATATATAGGTATCTATGGTTCCTTTTATCAACTCTTGGTGAGATAAAGCAATCAGTGCATGAACCAGAAATGACAATAATAGTGTAGTGGCAGAAATTGTATTTTGAAGAAATGGATGCCCTCTCAAATCTGNCAGTTGTACCAAGAAGCTAAAAGCTTGCTGCAGAGCTACTTAGAGCAGCACAGTTATGGATCGTGGATTGTGAAGTCTCCACATATTGAACAGTTCAGTGATTGATGGAGGTGGATTGAATGTTAAATCGGTTTGAATGATGTGTTTCAGTAAATAGAGTTCTGAGTAGTAAAATATTCAACATAAGTTCGTAGTTGCAGGAAGAAAACAATACCAGAGCTGCTTCTTGTCAGTTTAAGTGCAGTTACTAAACCACGTGTAGCAGTTCAGTCGTTTCCCAATATGGATGTTTTCTCATAGGTGGGAGTATCCAACAGCTTTGTAAATCTGTTCTGCCTGGCCACCCCAGTGCCACCTCATTTCATCTCCCTCACCTCCATTCCTACAAGTCCCCACTCCATGCAGTTGACATATTTTTTTCCTGATTCAGGATTTCTGTATATTGATTTCTTCTTTTTCCTCCCTTCCTCATAACTTTAAAAGAGAAAAAAAAAATTCAGTAAAAGCTGGATTTCTTGGGAAAAAAAATAGCAATGTGAGAGTCTCTCAGGAAAAAAAAAAAGAAATGGGCAATCTATACTTTATCTGCAGGCATCCATCCTTTGCTGAGAGTTTTGTTTAGAGTGAATTTGCCAAGTGGCTTATAGTTTATGTTGTTTGGGCTAGAAGAGTTAAAAATTAATTTTTATACTTCCAAATGTGAAACCTGGAATGACCAGCTGTTAGTCAACTGTTTTGTGACAATTACTGGTTGTGGTAGGAGTTTAAAAGCATTATGCAAGTGTCAAAGCTGTAAATAACAAAATAATGCAGTATAGTGCAGAAGTCACCAGAAGCAAGGTTTTTCCAGCTTTTGTGGTTTGCTTCAAACCCTGTCAACGTTGATGCTCTTGGACGAGTTAGATTCCTGCACCCTCAGAGGACTTCATCGCTGCACTCACACGTCCTAGTGGGATTGTGTGCATACATAGTAACCTGGAAAATGGTGCCTGTCACAAGGGGATTTACTTCCTTGCAAGTCCTGGTCAGAACCTGGAGGCATTAGGAGGCTGTTGAGAACTGCCATGTTTGGAGTTGGTGTGGTGTTGGGAACACTGGTGTGTTCAAGCCAGACTTGGATTATGGTCCATGATTTCTGTAAATCATGCAAGAGTGGGAAGTTACACAGCATTCTCATACATCAGGAATAGTGAATGTAGTGCTGTAGTTATGTTTCCCCTTCTCAGTGTTAGAGGATTCTCAAAGAAGTTCTTCCTCCTGGTATTTGTTTCCTTAATCTTTTCTTCCAACTAAGGTATGTAGAGTCTTTTGTGGGGATGATCTCATGCTGATTGACAAGTTGTTGAAACTCGCTGACTTGTTACTGCTCGGTCCTTGACCTTTTTTCGGCCAATGTGCCCTCTTGTTTTGTATTACTGCCCTTTGAGGGGTTGTTGTGTGGTTTATTGTGGCGCGTGTTCCACAGACTACTTGTTCATGTAATGTTGTGTGAGAATGCTTGGGAATGGCCATCATATTCCAGGCTAGAGCACGGTGTTGGCTTTTTGCAGGGGTGTTAAAAGTTCAATAAATATCCTTGACCAAGTGTTAGCTATGCCGAAGTGATATAAATGTCAAATCTGACATACACATGGCATACCACATGTGCATTCACATGCTATACACTTCTGGATTGTTTTTTAAATGGACTTTGTCTTCTGCTGACAGCACCAAGGTGTTTCCTGCAGTTGACCCAGAAGCTTTAAATATGTACAAGTACTGAGCTTTTTTTGTGTGCTTCAGCCATTTTATTAATTGCACAGCAAACTGAAATTTCCATGGAAATTTGGTGCTGCATTAGGAAGAAAGAGGTTTCTTAGTGAAAGGAATGTGTTGTGCTGAGCATGATGGTTGTGTGCTTCAGCAATAACTTGCTGGCACTATTGTAGGTCCAGTTCTTTTATCTGGGTTGTTCTTTGATTAAATATCAGCGTGTGCGGCATGCAGAAGCATGGAGAATGCTGCACCAGGCTTTTTCTCAGCTACTTCGGTAATTTCAAGATGTATGATCCTACGAGCTTGAGAGAGGTAAGAGTTCTGCAGTTCCAGCACTGAGGCTGAAGCTGTGTTCCCAGCAGGTCCATGCACACGGAGCAGGTGTGTGTCATGCAGATGGGGCACAGAGCAGACAGAGGCATGTGAGCAGCAGCAGCCTGTGGCTGAACTCAGCCTCTCCACTCCCTGCTTGAGAAGAACTGAGCTCCAGGGGGAAGAATGGATGTACACATGGATGTAGGGTGGGGTGGTGTGTGGGGGTCTTCTTTCCACTTCCTGGAGCTCTACCTGGCTCACGCAGGCGGAGTGGCACACAGAGACTTTTAGGAATTGTACTTCCCAATTCTGTGCCCCCACTGAAACTCTCGAGACCACATGCTGCTCTCTCTACTTCCCTGTTTCTCCCTTCACCTCCCTTTTGCATTGGGATGCACAGGAGAATTGGGGGCAGAAAGGCAACGGCTGTAGGGTTGAGATAAGAACAGTTTACTGGAAACACCAGTGGTTCACATGGAGGGGGGGGAAACTCCAAGAGTAGACAGTAGCGGGCAACTCCCTTCACCATTTTCTGAACCAGAAGGAACTCTTTCCTGGTAGAGGATCCCTTTACTCCATCCCTGATAATGATGTGAGGTGATAGACAGTGACCTCTGTGTCTTGGCTGTGCCCTCTTCTGGATGGTGCAGAAACTTAACCTTGTCCTGGCTGGAACCAGAACACTATTCAGCCTCCTTACATATGAACACAGGTCTCATTTCTGTAGTCAGAGGCTCTCCCTCCCACATTTCCCTTGAGTTAATTTAGTCCATCACTGTGGGTTCTGTCCATTCTAGATGTGTACATGGTACATACAATATTACACAATTCAACATTGCAGACTCTTCTCACCCAGAAATCAAATCCCCTTCAGGTACAAATTGAATTTCCCCATCTCTCTGCATCACCCACCATGTGCCTCTGGGCTTTGGGGCAAAAACAACCCCACAGATGGTTTTGCCTCTGCTTGAGGCAGGACTAATCCCCTGTATAACGTTGTCGTGCACCGCATCATGTCACACCATGTTCCCAGACCTTGTATGTTCGCATGTCAGATGCATGTCTCGTAAATGTCACGGGCCACATATGCATACACTCTTATCATGTCAAATGTCATACATCTTAATTTGGTACTAGAGCTGTGCAATCAAGCAGGAGAAGGCAGCTCAGGAAATCAATTTTTATAATTATTTTAAGGGGTTCAGGGGTTTTTTCACAACTTACGGGGGGAACGTATGTCTAGTAAAGTTCACCTTGTTATGCATTTTCAGATGCATTTAACAACATCCTTTTTCTCTAAAGCCATCTTTTAAAGCTTGGGCAAACAGAAGCTGCACCTGCAGATGCTGTTTAAGAATGTGGGCCTACCTGTAATTAGATGTAGATTTGACAGACATAACCATGTTTAGCACAAGCACCTTCCTCACACCTCAGCTAGCTCTTGTTGTCAGCCGTCTTTATACAAGTATTTCTTTGAAAAAGTGTCTTCTTGCTGGAGGTGTTGCATGGGGAGCAAGACAACCTGAACATGTTCTGAGAATCCACAGCAGATTGTGGCTACTGTGTCAAAGTGATGTGGTGATCCCCAAAACTAGAGGCAAGGTGGGCAAAGCCTCCTGTTTCCATGACTGCAAACCTGCAGCTCTTTCTGAATAGCTGAACTCCGAAGTAGTTTGTACAGACCAAACGCTAAAAAAAGTGTTTGTGATTTCACACTGCTTGTGTTTGTGAAATTGTTAGCTCCAGTTTCTGCCTTTCCTTATGAATGCATGGCTTAATATCTCTTTACCATCCTTTCCAGCTTTCTGAACTATATGACTGTTCCTGCCTTACCTAATGCTGACTATTTAGGGACTTAGAAAATGTCTTGGTTATTCCACGTGGGATGTCCAGCTGCACAGACTGACTACAGGGAAGGTTTTACCCAACTGCCGAAGTTGAGGGTTCTTGTGCTTGAGGAGATCATAAAGGAAGCCTCACTTATTAAGAGAACTGTGTTCAGTGAAAACTGCTCCTTTGCCCTCTCTCTGGTTGATGAGAGCTGGGGCAGCACTGCAAATGAATGTCTGAGCTGGTCCTGGAAGAGGTTTGTTTGCAAAACCATGTGTTGTGTGTCATGCTGTTCCTTTCTGCGTGCTGCGTTCAAGAATTTTTGGAGTAAGAAGGAATCTATGTAAAGAGAAGGATTTTTCTACAAAGATTGACAAGGTAGAAGGAATTCCTATGCCGAAGTTTCTTGCCTGTTTTCTCATCTTCTGTGTCCTACTGTATTCAAGTATTTTTGTTATTACTGTCATCTGATTTGAGGAGAGGGTGGAGCTTATCTGTTTGTGACTGAGGTGACTGATAGTATTTACTTTCCTGAGTCCTTGTGGGTGGGGACAGAGCACTCCACCGAGGGAAGAGAAGATGAGTAGAGAAGCAGATGGCAGTGCTGTGAGTATTTTCCCAGTTTTGGCAGAAAGCTGTCATTAACGCCTATTTCTCTTTGCAGCATGCAAGGAAACGGCTGGTTTTTCCATCGTTTTCTGGTTTTCAGTGTAAGGTAAAGTACTCCATACCACACCCACCAGGAAAGCACATCAAAGTCTAAACCATAGCTGATAGCTCTTGTAGTAGGCTCACTTTCTTTAATTATATCCTGCCTTGTTAGTATTGACTTGGGGCTCTTGTATCATAAAAACGCTCTGACGTTGTTTGTGCATAAAATTACAGAGGCACATAACTAAGTCTGTGTGCGTTGGGAGTAAGGATGTTTGTGAGGCTCCGCAGAAAGATTTCTGACAATGCAATGTGTTTGCATGGATTTATACGTTAATCCTCAGTTTCATGTCAGTTTTGTTGTTCTGGGGCCTCCATTACCTGCGTGGTTGTTATTTCAGGTGTGTTACTGTTTTCGTAATGCTTCCCTGTGTCCAGAGAATTTTGACAACTACGTATTTTTCTTACACCAATGAGCAAATTGTGTCCTGCAGGAAGCTTGTGTAGCTAAGTAGTACAGCTTGGGAAAAAAGGAAGGTTTCTTTTTTGAGAGGAAGCTATTTGGTACTCTATGCCTTGTGCTGTATGCCAGCATAAACTGGCATTTTATATTGCTTAGAAAAGGTTATCTGCAGATGTCTTGCTTTGAGTCTGGTACTTGCAGACTTGCATGCTGCTGAATGCTTCATTTGGGTTTTTGTATGTTTTTAAAAAAATAGGGCATTAAGTCACCCGTAAAAAGGACAGTATAACAAAGACGACTCTAGATGTGATTTTTATATGTCCATGATGTTTATTAAATATAACCTGTAAGTAACTTTTAACAGCTTTTTCAATAAATACTTCTCAGGTTGTTGACAAAGTGACAACGAACTAGTTTTCCCAAGAACACTGAGCCCCTAGGGCTTACAGAAAGGATCAAGTGTGATCTTAAAACAGACTGTCTTACCCCTCACATTAAGGACATTCATTGGTCCCAAAATGGACAACAAGCTAGTAGTATGCCACGTGGCAAAATATATAAATTATTCCACAATAAATATTTCTATAAATAACATAGCAGTAAAAAAAATGGTTATACAATTTCTTTCAGCATAGATTGCAGGAAGCTGGTCATTTCTTGGCGAAATTCAGGAAACTTTTTCTTCTCGTTGGATTCACACTTCTTGCATGTCGGGTTTGAGAAATCAGGGTCCTGCAATACAGAGAATTTTATTGATTGGTGGTAACTTTCTTGCTAGCTGGTTTTAACAATGACACATAAACTTCTGTAAAGATTTTCTGTTAACAAAAAACAACCTTTAATATTTGTAGCCTGAAGAGTACTCCTAAAATGCTACCAGAGTCTCTAGGCCATGGATTTTATTTTAGTAGTATGTCAGGGTGTACTACATTCATCCCTGGGCCCTCCATTCATGAACTTATGGCACAGTTTTCAAAGCCATTGCTATGTAAATACTTGTTAAGCTCCTAAAAGCAAGCTTTTGTCAGCATAAGATGCTTTGCCGTGATTCAGCAAAGAAAATGTCATATTTTGTTAAATGTTGGCTTGTATAACCAGTAGGGCTCAAATCTATTTTACTGTATTAGATTACCATGCAAATTTATATTTTCACATAGTTAATCTTAGCATATTTTTGTACTGTATATGTACAAAAACCCTGTATTTGCATGAGTTTATAACACAGATCTTGATGTATGGACACACTGATTCACGATTTTTTATGGTTTTTCATTAATGATGAAACACTTTTTTCTTTTTTTTTTTCTTTTTTTTTGGTAGCACTTGTAAAAGATTGTGTACCTGAAAATCCTCGAGATTCTTTTCGATATTTATAACATGTTGCTTGTCCTTCTCTTCCACATCTTGTTTCAAGACCTTCAGTTCTTTCAGAAAACATGCTAGAATTGTCTGGTTGCACTCCTAGAACAGTCAGCAAAATTGTTACACATGTGACTTGTTTTCCCTGTTCCAGTTTTCAAAATCTCAATTTCCTAGTTTTTTTACCCTCATCTCAGGAGCTGAGCTGTTTGTTTTCTGCAATGTACTGCAGTTTGTTTGTAGCCCCCAAAGTTGTATTGGGGGATGTTACATAAGGCCTTAATTCTGTAGCTTTTGAAAAGTGAGACACTTTTGTTGCAGTATCTCTTGTGAGGACACAAAGCTGCAATATTTATTCCTGAACCGAGCCTTACTGCTGGCTGCTGTCTGAAAATCATAGGTTAGCAAACCGTGGGCCTCTCCTAGATGCATCTTCAAGTGATGCACTTTGGTTGCTCTATCTAATATCTGCATAGAGCTGGCTTTTGAACAGGGTAAATAACTTTCTGCACCACTTTTGCAAGCTATTTCAGGCACTCGCTGACAATGTGTTACTGATCAGCCCCAAACATCTGCATTTAAGCCCTGGAGCTCTGAGATAGCCAGGTCTAAGGCTGCCAGCACATGAGAAAAGGGACATAGATAAGGAAGTGGTTGCAGAATCTGACTTTAAATCTGTACTGAAACAAAATGTTGTTAAATGAGAAGTCTTCTGAATTAGAAACTTAGCAGAGGTTCTAAGCAGCTAGCAGATAACTTGTGTAAAGCTTTCAACTACTTCCCAGTACTAAATAATTCATGCTCTTGTTTATTGGGCTGATTGCATGCTGAATGAAAGGTAGTACAAATCAGCAGCCCGTCTGCGGTAGAGCTGTGTTTGGAACACTCTCTGCATGCTGATGTGCGGTGTTTCAGACAGAGGTGACCACAGTGATGGTATTCTGTGGGACTAAATCTCAGGTATTAACTCAGTGCCATACAACATGATTTACAGCTCATATATCCAGAAGAGCTTGGTTAAGTTTTATTCATAAGGAGAATTAAGTAGAGCATAACTGAGTTTCATCATTGATGGGATACAGTAAACTTACAACATCTAAAACAGAACCAACTAGTGGCTCTGCCTCTAGTTTAGATAAAATGTGGGTGATTCCATGTGGATACTGCTTTAATCTGTTCCTAAGTCTGATTTCATTCTCAGAATTGTTTCTGTGTTAGAGTTAACACAATGGTATTGCCTCCTGCAGATCTTAAGCCATCTTGAAATTGTTCATGAACCACTTTTTTCCTGTGAATTCAAGCATGTTTTAAGCAGGATGAATACAAAGTATTCATTTTGTGTTACTTACTGCACATAGGCAGTGAGTTAATATTTCATGTCAGCCCTTTAATGCTTGAGAATAAAAAGCAAGAGCAGAAGTTTCTCTAAGAAATTGCATTCCTTAAATTGAATTAAAACTGAACAGAAAATTCAAACTCACCTGTTTGTCATTTGGTGTGTAAAAGTCAAGAAAATTCTGTAGAGAAGGAGGGGAAAGTTAATTTTTCTGAAAAGATTACATAGAGGAAAACTTACGCAAATGAGTCTTCAGATAGGAGAAAATCAGCACTTACATTGTCAATGTCTTTCAGGAGTTCTAAATCAATTACTGAAGCTTTAAGACGTTTCTCTTTTTCAGCAGGTGGTAGTTTAGTCTTCTGAAGAGGTGTTCCATAAGCTGCAGTCATGAGAATTACTGCTGCAATACAGCCAAAGATGAGGACTTTGCACATGGTGTCAGTGTTATCTGGATGCCAATACTAGAGTTGGGATGAATGGTGAGAGCTGATAAGTTGTCATTAAACTGTTTAGTGTATTTATACTCTTCTTTCTGGGGGGGAAAAAGATGGGGGTGTCAGGAAAAGGTTTGATTACACGTTTTTTCATATATTCTACCTGAATGGCAAGAATCATTAGTTTTGTTTTTCCTCTCCTGATGACACTTTGGAATTTTTATCAAGCAGGACGGATTTTACCTACATTCACTGCTGTAAAAGAGGCCTCCACACACTTTGGCAGCCTCTCTGTGCTTTCTGCATGAAACACTTTTTCCTACTGTCCTGTAGAGCTGTCCTACTGCACTATCCTACTCCACCATAGAATAGGCCACAGAATATGCTTCTGCCATACAAAATATTGTCTTTGAAGATGTATCATTTAATCATTACTTCAATGAAGAAGAAAGAAACCTTCTAATCTTTAGTAATTGTTGATTAAACAACAGGAAGAAAGTTGGCTTCCTGTCTGGAGGTGGTTTTTTTACCTGTCATCTTTCGCAAAGGCAGTGTAAGCTTAAGTGTCTAACTCAGTCTTCATAGCATCAAATCTGAAACATTTATGAAAAAAAATCCAGAAGAATTCCTAGTTTGGGGATGATAAACTATTCCTTCTATTTCTGTTTATCTTAATGCTACTGTTTTTTCATTGTGTGCAACTTTCACTTTGCTGCAGCTTAGAATGAAAATGCACCACTGTTAAATGTTTACAGATTTTATTGCTGATACCTAACCCACTGCATCGTGTGGTGTGTATCAGAGCACTGAAGTTGACAGGAGGCAGTCATTTGACACTGAACTCTGACATAGATATAATTACTAAATTAGTTTTCTTTTCTTCTTTGTGTGTTTGTTGACTGATTTCTTTGGGATATGAAGTGTTTAAAATTCATGATTTCCTTCATTTTGAGTGTAGTTCTGAGCCAAATCATCCCCTTGCTGCCCAGCAGGTTCTGACATGATGTGAAACACTGTTCTGCTCAGTGAATTTAGGTCCTGAAGCTGTGTGGAATAAATTCTGGTTTGCACACTGCTGTTGTTTGAAGTTTTGTAGCATTTAGGATGTGCAGGACTGGGTGGGTAACTATTTCACCCGCCGGTGCATTATGGAAACCCGTATTACATGTTCTGATCCTACAGTCAGAGGGGATGTGGATCTGCTGGAAGTTGGTTACAATATACTTTGGCTTGGATTGAACACAGCCATTGCTATAATTCTTTTTATTAGTGTGTGTCTGTCCCTTAATCATTAACTCAGTGCTAATTAGCAGTGTAATCCCAGCTCTAGGGAACATCTTAATTTTCTGGTTTTTGAAATAAGTACAAACATTTCATGTCTCTGGTCATAAATGAGTCCTAGTAACTATTGGAGCTTGCAGAATTGTAATATTTGTGCAGTTCCAAACTTTTTCTGGCATCTTATATTTGTATTTTGTATTTATTCTTGATAGTAACCAATTTGTAATGAGGTGAGCTGCTGAGCGCTGGGTTGTCAACTTTTCTCTAGCTTCCTGCTATTTTCTTTTTCAGATTTTGGAGCACTTAGAAAAAAAGAAAGCATGAGCATTCTGTCAGAACTTTTCAGCAAGTTTGCAGCCAGGTCTGTACATAATAATGTACGAAATTGTAACTCTAGTTGTAGTCTAGATGTAATTGGAATCAGCTCTTTATCTGTTCATTGTTTTCAAGGACTAAAGAGGCTTGCACATCCAGGCAGGAGGGTGCAGTCTTAATATGCAGCATTAACTAAAGTGTGCACAGGAGTTTGAGTCATTAATTTCTGCCTAATATTGTGCTGCAGGATTTGTGGTCCAACAGGAGAAAACAACAGATCTTGTTTTGACCATTTTTATTGGATGTACCAGGTGAGGAAGAGATGGCTTGGAATGTATTGATGAGCTGAGAAACAGCAAACCCTTAGTTAACGCACAACTTGCTGTGCTAGTCAGATTTCGGTTATCATGCTCAGTCTGTGCTCATATTTTTTACTGGGCAAGGAATTACTTGAGGTGTTATTTACTGATTTAATCCTCCCAACTTTACTTCACCAGAGTTGATTGCATTTTAACAGGAAATTAAGTTATTTTAAATTGCTGTGGAATCACAGAGGATAAAGTAAGGCTACAAATGCTTAACTGGAAAAATCCTGCCATCTTGCCCTTAAAAAGTGTTGGGGCCAGCTACCAGTGACCATGTCATAACAGCGGGGATTTTTATTTGGTTCTAATGCACTGTTATGAAAGGTTAGTTGATTTATATCTCATTTTATCTCTAAATTTAAAATTGTTACACTAAAACAATGATATAAGAAAATGCACCCTGCCTGAAAAGCTTTAAGAAACGCTTCAAAAGCCTTGCCTAAATTTTCAAGGAAGATTAATTAACAGTCAATCACATATTTTAAAGGGAAATGGTCAGGGATTTGGAAAGGGAGAAAATTCTTGTTTTAGTGGATTGTTTATACTTTTGGTAGTACTTGTGCCTAATTTAAAGAATAAGGGCTGATTTTCTCTTTTAGAAAGTGGCTAAAAGTAAATGACACACACTGACTAAACCCCTAACCTGTACAACTTCAAAGTCTGGAAAAGTTTTTACATAGGATCTGACTCCTCTCAGTTCAGACTTACTTGTCTTTCTAATCTGAAAACTTGCATTTTTATTTTTTGTTTTGGTTTTTTCTTTTTTCATTTTCTGCCCTTGCAAACCTGCTGACGGGTGAATTTTGAGGACAGGTTGTGGTTTCATTGAGGCATTTGGCATCTTGTTGATCAAGATGCTTGCCTCCTTTCTCCATCCCCAGAGCAAAGTAGTATTCACCTGAAGTGAATGTCTTGGTTGGTACTTCAGTTCATGTGCAGGTTTTTTTCAGACTCCTGTTATAGTACAGGATTACTGTCAATAGAGTCACGGGAACCACAGCAATGTTCATATGTCTGATGAAAGTGATAACCAATTTTTGATCATGGTCTAACACTTAACACTTTATAGCTGTGTCCCAGAGAATTTTGGGGGAACAGAGGTTGACTTCTGCTTGCAGATCTCATAATCTTAAGCAATAACCTGTAGAAAAGAAACCTTTAATATTATTCTTCTGCTCAGTAGGGAGACTTGTGGAAACATGTTGAAGATTTGAATAAAGGATTGAGTGACAGTTGTTTTTCATTTGATTTTAAGCCATCAGAAGGAGACATTTGCCGCTTTTTTCTTCAGCCTTTTTCTGTCTTTCTCATCTTTTTGATAGATGCTACAAGTAGAATACTTTCCAGATAAATGCAGTGGATTCCCTGATGTATTAGTATTTAAATGTAGGAGTGAATAATGGATTTAGCTAGTTGAATATTGTCCCTGATCAGAGACACTGTTTCAGGAGAAAGTGCCAAAAAAACCCAACCCCAAAGTGAGTAATTGTTAGCGTGATTTTTTCCTCCAAGAATGACAGTGGGGAATTTTTTTTAAGAAAGACTTTTGGTTTTGGAGGCTTGACTGACCTGGAAATTATTGGCAATCGGGAATCTCTTTACAAAACCAATGTTTGATGTAATCTTGTACTAAAAGGACCAACATTAAGAGGGAATAGTTTAAAAAATGTTCTAGTTGTAAACGAGCCTGTCTTTGGGGAAAGTAACTTTAATCTCTCCTTAGGAGCTGTGTGACACATGAGTTTGATATTTATAAAAATCTTGTCTGTGATTGTTGGATAGGTGTGGATTTAGTTAAGGTATGGGGAGCCCTTGGTGTTTCCTGTCACTGTAGTCTACTTTTCAGGAAGTAATTTTACAAAGGTTATGAGCTTCTGAGTTGGTGTTTTTGTTTTCTGGTAAAATTTGGTGTGATTGCAAGTCTTAATGAGAAGATGAATTACTGTGAGAGTTATGACTGAATGCAAAGTTGGTAAGGTTGATCAATAAAGGGTAAGGATTCAGGCTGGGTATAATGCTCATTAAGATGGTGTGCTGTGTTTACAGAGGAAGTAGTTTAATTGTTGCAAGGTTTCTGAGTGAACTTGAACGGCTTCTTTTTGTCTAGGAATAATCTGTCTTCAGGAGGTCCAGCATATATTTACAAGGATGATTAGTCCTGTTTACTCATCTTTTCCTTTTACATCCAAATGGACTTTTTAAGACTGTCTGCAGAGTGAAGTGTTGCCAAAACTTTAGTTACCAACTTCTTCTTAGTACAATGTGCACCAAACCTGTTAAAAATGTTCTTGGTATACCCACAAAATTAAAGAAGCATTAACCTCTGCTAGTTTTGGTTCACGTTTCTCTTTAGCTGCGAAGTGTAGAGACCAATACAAATGCACTGCTGAGGAGGCACAAATCTGTGAGGGAAAGCAAAATGGAGGTGTCCTGAAAAGAGGAAATCAAATCAGAGCATCCTGGTCAACTTAATAGGAAAAAGTGCTCTGTTGTGGCTGGAAAGAAAGAGGTCTGTCAGTTACTCTGGGTAGCTCAGATTAGAACAGTGCTTGTTTTCGTTTTGGAGTGAGAAGTGAAGAGAAAGCCCAAAGGCAAAAGATTTCTGATTTTCAGTTTATTACTGTTTTGCAGTGGAAAAGGGGTTGGTACATACACTGACAAGCCAGGTTATTGCCACACTCTTCTCAGGGTCTGGATTTAAGAAATGTGTGATAAAATGCAAGTTGAAATTGCCCTACTGGGTCAGAAGGCCAGTGTCAGTTTATAACCATACAGGATGTTAACAGCCCACAAAGAAAGAACCATGTCTTGCCTTGCTGAACGCTGTGATAGTGCAAATGCTAAGCAGATGGCCTAGATTTGTCTCTAGATAGGGACAAAAGGTGTTGAGATATCCCCTCAGTGCTGGCTGGCTCCCAGTTGTGCGCAGGCATTGTTATGACGTTGTTCCTGTTCTCTTAAAGTTCCCTTTCTTGATTCCATTGGCCCTTTGCTCGCTTCTCCTGCTTGCTTCAGACAGGTTGTGTGGAATCAGCTGAGGAACAACAGGGGCTTGCCCACACTGATTTGTTTTTCCCACTGTCATGCCCAAGGCCAGTATGATATTCCTGTACTTTGTTGAACTAATCTTAGGACCCACGGCACAAATGTTTGGCAGGTTCCACGCATCAGCCTACTGTGGCTCTGCATGTTTTGATCCTGAGTCCTGCTAGGTTTATTTGGTGGTTTTACCTTTTGGTCCTGGTACTGGAAGAGATGGTGAGTCTTCCTTGTCTGCCTGTGCTGTGACACTCAAAATTAGGTAGAACTTTGTCCACAAGAATTGCCTCTTTTCTAGCCTTTCTTTACTGTCCTGCTTGTTTGCTGACCAAAACAATGGAAATTTGATTGTGGTTTTTGCCCTTGCTTGAGCCCTGTGAAGCTCTCCTGTTCTTTGGAAATGAGGGGGCTGCATCCCTTTCCCTTCTTCACCAAAAGCAATTAGAAGTTTCCATTTGCTTTATTTTTGAGTGAGAGTTTTAAGGGATATCTCACAGAAATAATGAATACAAACGCAAATTTATTAGTGATTACAAGGGCAAATTTCTGTACTAGTGACCTGGCATGATGTGAATATGAATGTAAAGCTGGAGAAAAAAATATCTTTTGCTAGGAAAATCCTCTGTGTTAGTGGGATTCAAAGCTAAGGAGTGTTCCTGGTTCTTTTGCTTTTACTCATGTTGAAAATAATTTAATTACCGTAGATGGAGGAGAGCCATCTTTGGTCCTCATGCAAATGCTGTAGTAGACAGGCTGAATTTTTTATGTGTCTGTAATGCTTTGTTACTACCAAAAATGACAGTTTTAAGGAGTTTACATCTGTTCCTATTAGGCACAGCAGTTCAGTATTTCTAATTCATTCAAAAAGTCTCAACACAAGTGTTTCACATTTAGAAAAATTATGTTCAGTTGATTTGGCACAAGAACATCAGTACAGGGATCAGAGCTAAATTTATACCCTGCCCAAGGTCTCAGGAATATGTGCGAGGCATAATGAAATTTAAGCAGTATGGTAAGAGGATATTTCGTAATTCAAATCCTGCGGTGATTTTAGAAGTGCCTGCCCCCAGAGCTGCAGGTCTGCCCCAGCCACGTCATGACCCCTTGGCCGAGCGAGCCCCATGAGTGCGTCACCCTCCCTCCTGCAGCTTGGTTTTCTCAGAAAGAAATGTTCTTGCGTGGGCTGCAGAGGAGATTGGGTGTTCTACCTCGCCTCTGATCTGGATGATTTGGCTAGCACCTGTGTCAGCTCCCGCCCAGCTCGCAGCCTCAGTGGAGAAATCGGACATTGCAGTGGGGTTCTTCCCTTTGCTGCCTGAAGAGCGTCACGAAATGCTCAGGAAAATCCATGGATCTTGGTCGAAGCAACTTTTTCCAAGGTTGTGTTGGAATGAGAGGGTAAGTTTCTGCAGTACTCACCCATTTAGGAAACAGAGTATTAAATTCCAAACCAGTGGAGACTTCTCGGGTGGCAGAATTGCCGGAGGTGTGAAACGCTTCAGACCTACAACATGTTTTTTGCCTAAATGCATGCATTGTTATTGTTATTCACGTTATAATAATGCTCAGCCATGACCTGGGGAATCCAGATCTTGGCTGCTCACTGTGTAACTACATGAGGACAGAAGCTGCTATCATGTTACATTGAACACACCACTGAGCAATTATGGGTAATAATAATTCCTACAAGACTTGTGTTCAGCTAGATTAAGGTGTGAAGTCTTGCACATGAGGTTTTCCTGGAGTTTGGGAAAGGTGGTTTTACATTTCTGCAGCTCTGGAGGCAGTTTACAGCAAGGCAAGACTGAACAGCACAGTAGCAGAAAGAATATGACTGATTTTCACACCTGCTCTTCTGCAGCAATGGAATGTACTCGGAGAAAAGTGGGCTAAAGTATCCAAGCGCCATAAAACCATTTGTCTGTGACCTCATCATATCTTTTACCATTTACTTTTGCTCACTAGTATTAAAAAGTGCAGGAAATAGAAACTTTGATCATGTAGTTAGAGGTTTCGTAAGGGACCACAGTGATCTGATTAGACTTTATACTCCTCCTTGGTTTCTGCAATCTTAATAGACTAGGAGAAATCTATTAAACCACAGAGTACAAATTTAAATTACAGTTACAATGTGTATTGGATGATTTACTGCTTCAATAGCCACATATGAAGGTCAGTAGAACCTACTGTGGAAGGCAAGATTGAAATTTTAGTGCTGAGTTCTCACTTGGTCTCTGGACTTTCTTCACAACAAATTTGGCAATGGAAGCAAAAGCGATGGAGGAGTTTGCTGGGGTATTGGTCTTCCCACCATTGTTCTAATTACTGTACTTTTCATTTTCCATATCTCGCTGAAGGAAAGATTGACAGTGATTTATTGGTGGCAAGTGCATCACAGCAACTTCAGTCATATATTCCACAGTGAAACGCATGAGAGAGTAAGCATTTGGTCCCCCTGTGCTGTTCAGATCCAGTTTTAAAAGTTCTAGTAATATAAAGGGTTTGATATCAGTGAATAGGAGCTAAGAAGTCTCTGAGTGTGTCATTTTATGCTTATTCGATCTTCAAGTTTAAGAAAAGCAGCTTTTGGATTTGGCATATCCAAAGGTACAGCACATGAGAAAGGCTGGCTTCCAGGAGGTAGAGTGGGGACCAGCAAATGTGTGATCTGTGGGAAGTTCCCTTTTTAACCACAGAAAACACCAGTTGTGGAACCAAGTATGAAAATGACTTGGTTTATTCTACTGTAATCACCTAATTATGCTGCTGGCCATGGAGTGACATTTGCATCCAAATGCTAAGGTGTTGCTTTCTGGAAGGGGAGAGACAGTGGTAGGAGAGGAGGATAGGATGGACCAAAAAAGATCCATATGAAAACAGGTGACATAAATACACCTTCTACCTGTGGACAAGGGAAAAGTGAAGCATTTCAATCTGATGCAGGATGTAGCCCGTGAGCATCACAGACTCATGGAATATCCTCAGTTGCAAGGCACTCATCAGGATCAGTTCTAACTCCTGGCCCTGCACAGGACATGCCCAAGAGTCACGCCATGTTACTGAGAGCATTGTCCAAACACTTCTTGAGCTCTGTCAGGCTTGGTGCTGTGACTCATTCCCTGGGGAGCCCGTTCCAGTGCCCAGCCACCCTCTGGGGGAAGAAACTCTTCCTGGTATCCAGCCTGAACCTCCCTGGTTCACTTCATGTCATTTCCTCATGTCCTGTCCCTAGTCATGAGAATGAAGGGATGAGCACCTGCCCCACCACTGCCCCTTGTGAGGATGCTGAAGACCCCTGTGAGGTCTCAGTGAGGGAGTCACCTCAGTCTCCTCAAATACAAAAAAGTATCTTGTACACTTGAGGATTTCCTGTAGGGAAATAGAGGATTTCCTACCTTAGTTGCTCTATGCGTGAAACTGCTACTATGCATTATCCCAATAATGATAAAAGAACTTTTCAGTGTATTTTTTCAGATTTAGGCTACAGAGAGGCGAACATGCAACATTATTATTTTGATTCTAGAAAACTGCTTTTATATTTATGCTAAATTTATATAATTACTTCTTATTGCAAAATCTTTTTTTGGCCTTTAATGACCGATCTGACAGAAGCCGTTTGTTTCTAAATTGAGGCATAAAAATTTGAGCCAGACATTGGAATAAAGTACCAGGCTTTTGTCACTGGTTCCTAATCTCTGCATTCCAGATGCCTTTTCTGGTAATTAGCTTTCCATACAAAATAGGAGGCTTTGATCAGCTTTTGAGTACCCCAGACAAAGATCTTAGTATTTCCAGAAGGAAAGGAAATATTATTGCCATGAAACATCTCCTATTCAAATGACTTTCTGATTGTTTTGCTGTAATATGGTTTTTGTTTTTTTTTTTCACATTTTGCTATGAAGTTACCATCAGATTTTGAATCTTGCTTTTTTAAAGAGATTTAATGCTGATGGTTCTTCCTGATCCTGTCAAGATGGAGTAATTGGTTATGGAGTATAAAAATTAGCCATTGTTAGCATTAGCATCTGAAAATTGAAGCTTATTAATAGAATTATATGTATTTTTGGTGATCTTTTTTCCCTTTCTGGTGAGACATTTCTATTTTTTGGAAATTTTATTCGGTAAAACACTTCATGGCTGAAAATTACTTCCGCTGATGGCAGAGGCAAGTCATTATACCCTTTGTAAAGGGGAAATGATATCAACTGATAATATTAGACGTTAAAATCTCTTACAAATACTAAGAATTTAAGAAAATGAGAACATTTACTGCTGAATTAACTGACCAACTGTTTCCTAAAACAAAGAAGTAGAGCTAAGAAGAATATCTAATGGATAGAAGGAAGGAATTTTTGGCAAGATGTCACTGCTTAAGATGCTAACACGTCAGCATGACAAGAAGATTCTCTGACTTTTTTATCCAAGAATCCATTTCCTGTTTATTTAGGAGGTGTGAAAATGACCCACTGAGTCCTATTACACCTCTTCTCTTCCATTTTTGAAGGTGTAATAGCAAAATTGTTACTGTACTTTTTGCCAAAAATGTCAGAAGTGCCTAGAAATGATCAAAAGTCACATTGGAACAGTTGTGATTTGGATTTATGTGGAAAAGGACTTGGCTGCTATGGAAAACAGAGTAGTAAGTGATGCTCTGATTTTCCTGAGGCATATGGTGACATCCATACAAAAGTTTGTGGTCGATTGTTTGTTTCTTTGCATTTACTCCCAAACCAAAAATGTCACTCCTTGGAAGACACTGATCAAGGCTTAAAAATTTAGGAAGAATTCCCTGCCTTTCCCTTCTTCAAACCTACTTGGGCTATGTCGCCAGATGCATGGAAGAGCCCAGTTATGTTGAGAAATTCTAGCTGATAAAGCACAGGGTAGAGGAAATGTAGAAATGGCCCCTGGTAGAAATTTAGGTCAGATTTCAGCTGGGGAATCTCAGCTTGAATCTTTCAGCTCTTAAAATTGAGTGCATTTGTCTGTGAAATAAGAGATCATGGCTTTTCTTACACTATTCAATGGCCATCATTTCAGGAGGCTCTTTAGGAAATGGATATGCTAATGGGTGGTGTGTAATAAAGGTAGTAGCTGTAGTACAGGGGAAGGGTTTTTTTAGGTTTTGTTTGGTTTTTTCCACATTTATTATCCTTTGAGCAACCTGGTCTGGTGGAAGGTGTCTCTGCCCATGGCAAGGGAGGATGAAACTAGATGATCTTTAAGGTGCCTTCCAACCTAAAACACTCTGTGATTCTATGTTCCTTGACTTAAACATCTATCTGAAATTTTGCTTAAATATTTATTATTGCAAGTATTATCTTCCAGAACTGATCTCTCAGTATCTCACAATCTTAATGTGCAAAGCCTGTGTGACTGAGACAGATTTCTCTTAGAGCATGAGAAACAATAGCAATTCTGGCCCAATTTCCTATCTTTCCAACCAAAAACAAACAAAAAAACACACACAAAGAAAAACAAACAAACAAAAATACACAAAAAACCCCTCAAACAAACAAGCAAAAAAAACAAACAAAAAAGTTAGGTTACAGAATACCTCTTGTGGTTTGGGTTATAATTTCATTATTAACAAAGGTGATTCACAAGTAGAATGTAGGGGTTTCCCCCTATGTTATGTAGTAGATCCTTGCTTGTGATAATTCAGGGTTTTCCCCTCTCCTGGTTTTTTATCTGGGTTATAGAACCTTAATTCTTCCTGTTCTCCTAGGTGAGTATATATTAATTTCTTCCTTTCTGATCAATCCTGATGGGTTTTTGTAGGATTGCCTAGAGTGGTAGAATGTGGCCTTCAGCAAGGCTGTGGTTCAGAGGCTTCCATGTTGTCATTCTGGCTGTGATACTGCCTCCCCCGTGCCTGGGGAAGTTGCTGACTCTGCTTAATTCTTCATGAGTAAATGAGAGTGAAATTTCACTGCTGCGTTTTGCAGGAACTTGGTGCCTCCTTCTGAATAATCCAGTGTTAATCCTGATCTCACAGAAACCAAGAACTGATTTGCATTGATGAATTTCTCCATTTTTATACATAGCTTTGGAACACTTATCTTCTGTACCTGTCTCCTGATGTTTGGCTCATTTTTTCCCCCAGTGGAATTGGTGATAAAATAATGCACTTTGTAGGAATAATAGTAGGAAGGATGACATGTAGTTCTGAAAAAATGTACTCATCTCCACAGCATCTCTCCATTCCAAAAGTAATTTTATTACTTTATTCCGATTAACACCTGCATTGCCATGTGGCTAAATGATTTTTCCCTAATGCTGGTTTCTACATGCATGTAAAATTTTACAGGTGGTTCTTCATCTGGTATCTGTGAAAATCTATACATTTAGATTTTACATTCAGAAAAACTGGGGCGATATTTTCTGAGACATTGTGTATTTTATGATATATCCCATAGGGCAGTATCATTACTGCCTCCAGAAGTCTTTGCTGTGTGTGGCTAAACAAAAACATCAAAAGCTTCCACTTAAATGCTCAAGGAAAAAAACAGGGAGTGAAACCAAGATCTGTGGGAGAGAATGTTAAACAGGAAGCACAAATATTCAGCAGAAATATTAGCAGAAGCATCATTAATAACTCTGCAGATGTACATGTGATCATTTTCTCACCCATTCTATCCCCAAGGATTATTATTTATGGGAAACTTAAAATTATTTAAGCCACCTAATTTAATATTTAAACTGGAAAATTGCCTAAGTGAAAAGAAATAATTGTAATTTTTTTGTTTGCCAAACACCTGATAGGAGGAATATCGACCAGTCCTTTAGCCATGTAGCTTAACTAATGTTAAAAAAGGAGTTGTGATTACTCTTTGACAACAATATTATCTGAAGTTTGTGCTGTATATGGAGTTTCTTATTCTTGATGTTCTGTAATAATACCCAACTCCTGCATGTCAGTGTTAATTGGACAATTAGTAGTAGTTTTCCTGTTCTCCATGTGTGGAATCTGGACACAAAGATCCAAGTATTCATTTTAAATCTATGCATGCCTGGACATTCTTTGCTAATCAGTAGAAGCAGAGACGGGGAAAAAACCAAACCAACAAACAGCAAGTTCAAGATCGTTGTATTTGGGAAAACTCCAGACCTGCTATGCAGTGCCCTGAAAGTGAAAAGCATTTCCTTTGCTGCTGTAGATAAAAGGATTGTGTGGGGCCTCTTGCACTGCAGCATTTGTGAGAATCCTGAATTCTAAGTAGAAGTGAAAGGACTTTTACTTGTGTTCAGAAACTAAGTTGATGGTTTTTTTCCATAGAGAAAATTATTGAAAGGTTGTAAGGACAAAACAACAAAAGAAATACATCAGAGTAAGAGTATGAGTTGGCCTTGACTCAATGTTTTATTATATTTAAAAAGTACAGTTGCATTAGTCATATTCTCTGAAGGATTTCTTGTAAAAGAGCTTTGCTGTTTGTGAGCTTTTCTTGTGATTAATGTTTTTTAAAAAAACAAAAGTATTTTTTAAATTAGGTGAATTGGTACTTTGGAAATTGGTAATGTGGAGAACTGAAATTATCTGCTGCTGACTTTGAGGGACGCTGAGTGCTGTGAGCATGCAGAGCGCTGTGCAGAGGAAGTCATTTCTGCCGGGGCTGGGCCAGTGTGTGGTTCTCAGGAAACCCCAGGAGGTGACACAGGACCTGTCGTGAGGCCCCACCTGCTGGTGCTTCCTCCTCTGGCCCCTGCCTGTGGCCATGTGTCAGGTACAAGGTGTAGTCTGTGTTCTCTTTGAGGTCACATTTTAGCTGAAGAGGACCTGTTCTCACCATTTAAAACTTACAAGATAAGCTAGGAATTGAAACCCATGCAGTGCAACATCAGGGAGAAGTGTAGAGTAACAGGGAAGCTGGTTCCGTGTTTGTTATATTGCAAAGCAGCTAAATGAAATCAAATCTCTCTAAATAATCATAAAAAGTTGGGCCACTTCTAGTATGATTTTGGGTATCAGAAGTCTGAGATCTAATCACTCTCAGACTCCTGTTAAGGTTATGTACTAAAACCCATCAACATGGCCAGTTACAGCTGGAAGCTGTCAGAATAGCTTTTTTAATATATGAGCAACATTCAAACAGAGCAACAGAAAGAACCGGAATTTTAATCATAATTATGATGATAATCAGAGAATAATATTTTACAAATGTATGGGGCTATGTATTTGTCTTAAAAGATATGACAAACATATTTTAAACCTCCCTAAGTCTAAGACATGAATCATTGTTCTTTACCTGAAAAACTAAGCATGAATTATCCAAAGCCATGTGACTGCTGATATCTGACTGTTGGTACAGAGCAGTTTCACTGGAGTGAACTCATAGTGTTGGTGCTTTGTCTTGATGGAAAATAAGGAGGTCTGAGGGGCCTGGGAAAGCACCCTGGCTGGTTTTGGTTGTGAAATGGGTTATTGATGGATCAGTACTCATACAGAAACTTTCATGGAGGGAGAAGTTTTAAATGAGATTACTCTCCATCTTTGTCCTCCCAGTGACTTTTCAACCTACGGTTTCTTTCATTCCACAGAGGAATTTACTGTTTGCTGTGTACCTTTGCTGCTCTTCATCTGACCTTTATTGCTCTGCTGCTGCCCACTGAGTTGTTCTTAAAGCCTAAAAAAGGCATATGTGTCAGACTGGGAAATTTGCTGGAGAATTGTCTCCAACACTGAGACAAATCATATGAGAACCACATAGAAATAGCTAGAAAATATTTCCCGATCTCACGGAAGTGTCACTTTTTCAATTTTGACCTTTATTCCTCTTTGTGTCGCTCTGAAATGATGTGAAAACTTTCAGCTGTTTTAATAAAAAAGCACTCAAGAAAGAGCGAGATTGATCCATAGCCATCAGTAGCCTGTGGAGCAGACACCTCCTCTGGCACCTTCGTGGAGTGTGTCCCAATGGAGAAGCCAAATCAAGCAGAGCACGGTTTGGACCTCAACTCCAGCAATCACTTCCTAGCCCAAAAACTCTGCTCTACTCTGGTTTACATGCTTTTGTTTTTGACAGAAATTTCATCCTGGACCTGAGAAACGGTTTTTGCTTAAAATTTTGTCAGACTGTTGCAGTGAAAGTTGTAAAGTTTCAGTTTCAACAAATTGTTATCCTCCAGTGGAAGAACTTGCACTGAAAAATTCGCAACCCAGTCTGCTTCTGAGTTTGCCTTGTACAGCATCTTTTTAAGGGAAGTCTTCTGATGCAGAACAGTTGCACTTCATGAGAGCATGTTTTAAAAGGCAGAGAGTCTGGGTCAGAGAACTGACCCAGAGCAACTATAATTTGCCTCTTCACCCTCTCCCTCCAAGAAATGCAGTTGTTGGGGACTGGTAGGGGGAAGAAGTGGGAGTGGTTTAAGCGAACCCTGACCAGTGCAACAGGTGGAGAAGGAGCTTGAGGCAGTAGGTTTCCAGTATTTTCTTCTCCAGTGCCACCAAAAAAAAAAAAA